>CM046535.1:7440426-8012926 GCA_024713555.1 Spirodela polyrhiza
AGTACGTATAGATGTAGTATCTGATGGATCGCCATGGCCATGTCCATGGCCATCGCCATGGGAGGCGGGCGGCGAGCTCAGTCGTCGTTCTGCTGGTAGGCCTCCATGATCTGCGCGCAGCCCGCCAAGGCGGAGTCGCTGCGGAAGCCGAGGTTGTTGGCGATGCGCTGGTCGGAGACGACGCCGTTGTGGTGGGTGAGGACGACGCGGGCGCGCTCGCGGCCGGCGAGCGGGGAGGAGCACCAGCGGTCGGGGCTGCTGACGAGCACCGACTCGCAGATGTCGTTCTCGTGCTCTCCGGCCACAAAGATCCTGTACTTTCCTTGGCCGTCCGTCGAGCCGGCGGCGACGTACTTCACCACGCCGCTCGCCCTGTCCCGGCACTCCACCCGCACCTTCGCGCCTGCGATTTCCATGGAGGCAGACTAGGTCACACACCACAGATCCCTCCACATCCACGCGGAGGAGGCGGCAGATCCTGGACGGATCTTCGACTCCTCACCCGCCCCCCGCCCCTTTTTCAAACCTGATCAGATCAGATCGAACCGAGCGAACGAGGGAGCCGAGCGTCCCCACTCCCAGATCTGAGCCAGATCCGCTCCCGCACCACCATCCCCCCACCGATTTCCCAAGGACGAGGACTCTAACCTGCAATGTTGGTGCTCGCCGGCGTCTCAAATCCCGCCTGGCAGGTATCGCAGAAGACGCCGCCCACGACAGTGAACCCCGCGCCGCCCACTGGCCGCGCTCCGGCGACGCCCGACGGCAGCGCCACCGCGCCGCACATGGCCACCACGAGCAGAACCTGGACCGCCGCCGACGCCATTGCCGGAAACCTGCTCGGCGCTCGGATTCAGAGAGCGAGAGAGCGAGCGAGTGCGAGAGAGTGAATGCGGCGGCGCGGTGGTGGGAGGGAAGAAGAAGAAGAAGAAGAAGAAGAAGATGACAGAGGAAGACCGCGGAGGAACAGCTGGCGTCGGTGGTCACATGGCCGACGCGCACCACTCCAGTCCACGTAGGCAAGCTCTCTCTCTCTCTCTCGGCCACGTACCCCTTCCTTCTTGGCTTTAGCGTCACTTCTCGGCGGCAGGACGGTGGCGGCGGTGGGCCTGTCGGTTGGGCGCTCACCAATCAACGTAATAGGTGGATGCGGGCACCGCCCTGTAAGATGACCGCCCTCTCGGTCATCGAGCGATAGAGCGGAGAACCGGACGCAGTGGTGAGGTCCAGCCGGAGCCGAGGGAGGTGCTCCGATCTGGGCCCCTCGACTGCTGGGCGGCAGGAGGAAGGGGCTGGCGTGTTTGGATCTGCTTCTGAGCTGCCTGCCGCTTCCATGGGCTTTTCAAATAATCATAATAATGAAATATTATCTTATCTATATTTATATTATATTATATTAGACGCCCATGTTGTGAATAAGATCACGATAAAAATAAAAATAAAAATAATTAATTGATAATCAGATTCTTCTGGTTCGTTCATTTATTTTCTCACGAAATCTAAATTTCCGAGGCATTTATTCCGTTCAAGAACCAGTTATCACGTCATTAATTACCACAACTTATTTTCTGTGTATAATTTAAATGAAACAAATAGCTCCCAGATGCCGCCACATCCATAATATGGTAATTATTGGTATAATTAATTTCATTAATGATGGATCATAATAATTAAGTGAAAATATAATATGTAATTTTTCGGTTTGAGTGTAGACAGAGACCCACCAGTCTTCTAGATTTTGTCAACGAGGGCCTCCCTCTCTCTTCCTGGCAGCCGTTGGATCCGCATGTTGAGGTTCCTCGCGCGATCCTCGCCGTTGTTACGGATGCCGAGGTCAATCAAGGTACGGTCTTCCTCCTCCCTCCTTCATCCCCTCCATTAATCACCTGGTACGACTCGCCATCCTACCAACCCTGCGCTCTGCTCCCACTGTCCCGCTCTGCAACGGCGCTCTCCCTCTCTCAGCGCAGGAAGGGCTCGCGGGGAGGAGGATGGAGGCGGCGGCGGGCGGCGGTGGCGGAGGCCATGGCCGGCGGGAGAGGGAGAGGGCGGTGAGGAAGGTGCAGGTCGTGTACTACCTCTGCAGAAACGGGCAGCTGGAGCAGCCGCACTTCGTGGAGGTCTCTCGCCGCCGCAACCAGCTGCTCCGCCTCAAGGGTCCTCCCTCCGCCGCCCCCGTTCTCCGCCCAGCTCCGGCGACCGGCGGGTTGACCTCTCTTTTTGATGTCCAATGGCTGCAGATGTGACGGAGAGGTTGACGGCGCTGAGGGGCAAGGGGATGCCGTCGCTCTTCTCCTGGTCCTGCAAAAGGTACCGCCGCCGCCGCCGCCGCCGCCGCCGCCGTCTCTCTTCTTCTTCCGCCTCCCGTCTCTCACGGGGGGTTGTCTTCTTCCTTCTTCTCTCTGGTTTGCGAAGGAGGTACAAGAATGGATACGTGTGGAACGACCTCGCCGGCGACGACGTGGTGCATCCGGCCGAAGGCGACGACGAGTACATCCTCAAGGGGTCGGAGATCGTCGGAGGAGGAGGAACAGCAGGTTTCTCTGGTCAGTGCCGTCATTTCCATGGAGGAAGGCCATTCCTTTACAGCTCTCTGATTCGCCCTTGTTCCATTTGTCAGCAGAAGGGTTCCAGCGGCTGCAGCACGGCGCGCAGAGGCCGCCGTTCCTTGTGGCGCCCCCGGCGGAAGAGGAGGAGGCGGCGGAGGAGGACGAAGAAGAAGGAGAAGAACCCGAGGCGGAGGACATCGTTCCCCGGCGGAGCGGCGGTGATGCCCATCACTCCGAGCTGGCGATGGACGCAGCAGATGCCTCCCCGCCATCGTCTTCCTCCTCCGACAAGCCCCACGCGCCGGCCGCCGTCGCCGACGAAAGAAGAATCGGCGCCGGCGACGGACCCGAGCCCTGCAGGCCGCCGCGAAGCTCCATCCTCCTGCAGCTGATAGCATGCGGGTCGGCGGTGGCGAAGGTCCGCAGCGGCCTGCTGAGGGACTCTGCGACGGCGCCGCCGCCGCCAAGCTCTGGTTCGAGCACTCCCAACACTAGCGGCCGGAGGAGCTTGGGGAGCCTCCACAAGGGCGGCGGGCTCCGCCGGCGGGCGGCGGCGGCGGAGTGCGACGAGGAGATCCACTACATGTCGGAGAACCCTCGCTTCGGCAACCCGCAGCTGGAGGACAAGGAGTACTTCAGCGGGAGCATTGTGGAGTCCATCGCCGGCAATCGGAGCGTTGCGGCGGCGACTGGGCCTGGTCTGAAGAAATCGTCGTCCTACAATGAAGATCGGTAATGCACCATGAGCGAAATCGATCGTTCCTCACCTCCTCACTTGAAACTGGAACCTCAGCTGCACCGCCGACCCCGACAGGTTGACCAAGTGCGGATTGGCGGCGGGAATCCTCGACGATGGGGAGGAGGAGGAGGCGGCGGCGGCGGCGGCGGAGAGGAGGGGCCAGTCGAGGTGTGTGCCGGGGAAGAAGAGTTTCGCCTTCTGCGCCGGCGGGAAGCAGTGACGGCGGCAGCGATGGCCGCCGGCGAGTTCCTGGGGAGGCAGGTTCTCTGTCAGAGGCACTTAAATGGTGTGGCCGGTTGGGCTCTGTGGAGGCGGCTGACGACCCTGTCAGTGGCGCCTCTGCAACTGTTTCTCGCTCTTGTTTAGGGTTTGGATGGAGTGCGAAGCTGGCCCGGCGAACAGTCGCTTAGAGCAGGGCGATGCTCCGCCATTACGGCTGCTTGCTTCCTTCCTCAGAGCGAGAGAGCTAGAGAGAGAGAGAGAGAGAGAGAGAGAGGGTCGTTCATTTGCATGCTGGGCTAGTTGGCGGTTTTCTTGCTCAAGTTATAGTTCACTCATTCCAAAACCTGGTTTTTACTTGGAGAGAGAGAGTGAGAGAGCGAGTAAGTGAGAGAGAGAGAGAGAGAGCTCGATTTTAAATCGAATACTAATTAGCCAGCCCTAATTAAGTCACAAATTTCAAGATAATTTTGGAAAATATGTAATGGCTAAGAACATCCACATTACCAAACGTGTAGATAATCACGACCTCCATCTCTCCCTCATCTGAAAGCCCGATTACAACAGTCAATGCGCCATCTGAGAGCGCATGCGCATGCGCCGTCTTTTTCCCCCAGATGGACGTACAGGGGTTGACCTCGCCTGTAGACCCACTGTTAACGGCTCTCTCCTCCATCGCCGAGCTCAGAATCCGATGAAACATCTCTCCGCAATAATGGCACCGATCTAGAACAGCCCCCTCCACAGCGCCGCTCGCCGCCGCCGTCCCCGCCGGCGAACCTCGGCGGCTGGGTCGTCGCCGATGGGGAGATCTGGCACCTGCTCCATCGAAGCTCGATTACTGGGGTTCATCTTCATCTACGAGACCCTCATCTCCACGAAGGTGCTGCCATTCTGAGCTTCGCCATTACCAGTGCGAGCTCTGGCTACGGCTTCTCTGCTGTTCAGCTTACGAGAATCCCAACTGTCCAGCACCCCACTGCAGGCTCTTGGGAGCGGCTCCTCCTGCATCGAGTAGGAAAGATAGGAACCCTAAAGCTTCGGCCGGAAGCCCCAGCCTGATCGCGGTGGAGCTCATCGACGAACCGAGGGCGGAACAGGCCCGCCGGGGCTGTTCGCCGGCGGCGTCAACGTCAGCTGCTACAGGGTCTTCTCCGGCATGTTCAGCGGCCAGGCGGCAGATGAGAACGTTGACTTCGCGCACAACCAGAGGCCCAGCAAGCTCACCGCCGTCGGAGAGTCTGTGACAGTGGTCTCTGCGGGGTACACCTCCATCGTATGACAACCAGGGGCTACATGTTCCTCTCTCCAGGTAGTCGCCGCAGTAGCAGCCAGCTGCCTCGTCCATGAGATCTGTGGGTGTGTAAGGTCGACGTTGGAAGTTTTTGCCAACCACGCGAGTCTGGTGTTGTCTACTATTCTCTCACCTCTCTCTCTCTCTCTCGTGCTGTATTTTGCGTCATACTTGTGGTGTACAAGAAGAGAACAAACAACAACGCCGAGAGAGAGGGGGTGGGGCGAGAGAGAGAGAGAGAGAAAGAGAAGAGAGAGAGAGGGGGGGAGAGAGAGAGAGAGAGAGAGAGAGAGAGAGAGAGAGAGAGAGAGAGAGAGAGAGAGAGAGAGAGAGAGAGAGGGGGGGAGAGAGAGAGAGAGGGAGGGAGGGAGAGAGAGAGAGAGAGAGGCTCCGCCACGCCCTTGTAAGCTGTAAGGCTTGCCAAGAGTGACGTGCAACACACATCAAAGAGTTCAATTAAGAGAACTAGAGTGAGGTACTGCGCTCTCTCTCTCTCTCTCTCTCTCTCTCTATGGTTCCCACTGAGTAAGAAATAAATTTATAATTCGACCAAGGGTATTTAATAAGGCAGAATGGGCTGCTCTCAGAAGCTTGGTGGGTTACAAAAAAGACCTCAATCAAAGTGGAACAATTTTATATACACATATGCAAAGCCATTGAAGCCCCTGGCCCACTTCAACGACAATTCATCTCAGGCGTCCATTATCAGATTGGACGGCCAGCATTCTCTGATTCAGGTTCCTCGCAGCATCACTCGTAGGCATCCTCATCTGGAAATAGCAGTCGATCATCAAAAAAAAAAAAAAAAAACGAGGAGCACCACATAAATAATGAATTCCAAATCAGGCAGCATCCCCACGGTCCTTTGGATTCTTTTTTTTTTAATTAATTTAGATGATTTGGGTAAATAAAAATAATGCAATAAAGCATTGGGTGACTTACACTCCTCTTCCTCCATGTTGAGATCATCCTCATCATCATCAAAGTCAACGTTCTGCAGACAATGCCAACGTGTCACAGTTCTTTGAGTAGACCAGTAGACCAAAAATATATATTTATATAAAATTTGAAGGATCACTAATCTAACATATGGAAGGAAGAAAAAGAAATGAGATATCATGTAAAACAGGATCCCAACCTCTCCGAATATCCCAAAGAAATATTTTGTCAAATATATTTATTTTTCAAGCGTTTCTGCACTTGAAAAATAAATATAATCCACAGATACATGCTAAGACACACCCAGCAGCTTATTTGATTTTAAATAGAAAAATTCAAGCTGTTCAGCGTGGTAATTAATCAGCATTTCAAATGAGTGTTTCATATCTATCTCACCAAGCAGCTGTGCATTCTAACAGCTTATTTAACTAAAAAAAAACTAAATTCAAACATTTAATTATAGCAGTTATCAAAGAATATTTCCAATTAGAAGATTTTTTTCCATGGAGATTATTTACACTTATTTCCATGAAGACCCAGGAAAAATAGATGATGAAAAGGGAGTGAGACTGTGCGAACCTGATTGTAATCATCCTCTTCGCTGCTCTCTTCATCTACTTCTTCGGGCTGTTCTTCCTCTTCCTCATCGCTGTCCCCCTTTTTCTCCTTCTCCCCTTTCTCATCTTCCTGAAAAAGGAAAAATATTACATGCATTGAGAAGATGCGGTCCTCATCAAATATAATCAGCCCTTAATTTCTCGGGGACAAAAAATAATTTATCGAGAAAATAAGTTTCAATTTCACATGAATACACGTCAGAAATTAGCACACCAATTCTTTGGGTATCGAGGAAGATCATGCACGGCTGGGCCAAAATAAGAAGCTCGGAAGGGAAAAAAAAAAAAGGCTAGGTTTTGATTATAACGGGGAAGAAGAAATCCAAATGTCACCCACCCGGTTATTCTCTTCGAGCCTTTCCAATTTTTCAAACAATTTCATATCTGCGGGAAGAACATATTACAAAGAATAAGTCAGAGGAGCCATTGCGCAGAAACATACAGTAAAATCTGGAACAGTAAACATCTTGAAAACAATGAAAAGATGCAGCCGGGGAACAATAATAATTGACAATGATTTGCCCGAATACATCAAGATTAGAACAACTTAAACTTAAAATGATGGCATCGATGAATCTTGCCTGATTTCCTAGTCTCTAAATGACCTCATGTAAAGAGGAAAAATAAGAAATTGCACTTTTTTTCTACACTTTTTTTTTTAGCTAAGAAGACATATCTGATATGAGATATCAACCTGAGAATTAATTCACTCAAGCACAGTGTATGGATTCTGGAAATCAATTAAAGGCAAAAAAATATGAAAAACTCTAGCTAAGAGACACTCATGGCGGTGTTGGACAAACCGCAATGCAATTATTGTTGACGTGTAGTGATGCACCATTCATAACATAAACCCGCATTGAAGAGCATCTCCATCAAACAACAGACGCTAATTTTATTTTCAGTTGATCTTGGTTTATCTACTAAATTCCATAAATATAATGTTAATTCTTGTCCTTATTTTCTGAACACTAGTGCAAAGAATGCATTAGAAAAGCTAAACAAGGGTAGTATGACGGCCCTGGAACTATTCAGACGCGAGCCACAATGTGTCAGAGGGAAGGGGTTAACTCGTTTCCACAATATTTATTTCAAGAACGTTGTGGGCCCTGTTTGCTGTTTAAAATAGATATAAACATTATAGATTTTAGCAGTATGAACTTTCAACCCTGATTTAATTAAGGCGTCAGTAAGTCATTAAGTTCGACTCAGGGAATTTTCCAAATAAAACCATACTCGTTCAAGAGTGTCAAAAAACCTTAAAAATTCGAGCAAAATATAACCGACGAATGTTGGCCTTTAAATGGGCACGAATTTTTATAACACAAATAAACCCTATTATCTATTTAAATACCCCATCGCATACACTTCAAAACTCAAATGAATGGCATCTAACGTAACAATTACTTGATAAGAACATCATGTTGAGTGTCATCCAAAAAATCTTAAATTATATCGTTCAATTATTTCCCATAGTCATTTCTTGAAAGAATTTGGGAGAAAGGAAGCTATTCAGAACATTAAAGAGATTCTAATGGCAAAGACAGTGAGTTTTGAATGAACCTGAATCTCCATCCCATCGCAGTTTCTTCTTATCTGGTTTAATTCTTTTTGACCCTGAAATCACAAACATAAACCCCGTAAGGCGCAAGGAATGCAAATAAAATCAGAAGTAGGCAACACTGTCTAGTTTAAAGTCATTAGCTACCTAATGTCCATAAATCAAGCGAAGATCACAAACCTTGAATCAGTTCAGTGGGGAAATTAGAAGGAAGTAGCTTCAAGTAAGATTCAAGAGCTTCTCGTTTTGTCTGGCCTTTTTGCTTCGCCCTATCAGAATATCGTTCTATATCTGCACCTTGGTTTTCTAAACCCACAACCAAAACAAGAGAGGGAATCGAGTGACAAGAAATTCAATATGCGGACAAAAACTAGTCATCAAATATAACTAAAATGACACACACAGCATGATATTAGCACTGGGATTAAATTTATTTCTACTAAGGTAAAAGAAGAAAAATACCAAATTTAGAATGAAGTACAGATTCCTAAGAAACTATAATCAAAGATGGTGTGCACCTATTCAATGAAATAGCAACCGATCAAATATCCTGTTAAACATTTGGAACTACAGTTTTGAAATTTTTTATTATAACTAGGACATGTACTTCTATATTATTGTATAGTTACACAGAACAGAACACAACTAAGGAGAGATTAAGAAGGTAGAATTCAACATAAAATAATCTTACTCTATTCATTTAGTCTCCTCTATAACTACAATGGCTGAATAATGCACATGA
Organism: Spirodela polyrhiza; assembly: GCA_024713555.1. Taxonomy (NCBI): domain Eukaryota; kingdom Viridiplantae; phylum Streptophyta; class Magnoliopsida; order Alismatales; family Araceae; genus Spirodela; species Spirodela polyrhiza. The sequence goes on from CM046535.1 coordinate 7,449,087, forward strand.
GCTCATAAGCAAGGATCAATTAATGGACTAAAACTTACTTGATTTTTTACCAGACTCCTCCAGATGGTAGCATGAACCTTTCCAAAAGTTTTCCAACTTCAATTTATAATTGATAAGTCGATAATAGTCCTTCTGTACACTAGTGACATATGATAAGTCTGGTAGGTTTACATTTTCCTGCAAAATGCATAAAAAAGCAAAGAAAGAACTTCTCAATACGTGGATATTATTACATTAAAATAAAACCATACATAGAACAAATAATTTAAGCGAGATGGAGAAGGCAATCTCCAAGAAAAGTGGCATGCAAACTGTAATAATGAACCACACATGGACATTAAGAAAAAATGTTCAACCATAATAATAATGTGAGCTAAGAACTATATGGTCAACAATGACACGAGTCTCCAGTGAAAAAGCCCTTCTATGTAGTTTTCAAAAGGTAGAGAAAGAAAACCAAATTATATCTAATAGGAACTTCCCAATAAATCCCCGCTTGCACAAAGGTCACAATGATTAACTTTCACTAGTATTAATTTCTAAATTTTACAGCAGTTTCTCAAAAATTTTGAGGGAAACAAGATAACGATCAGAAATAACAATTTCAAATTTTGTTTTCATGTATAGCAATAATTTGACTTGTTCCTCAGATCTTTGCCATGACTACCATTTGTTCTACAGAGGACAAAGGCTTGGATAGTGGAAGGTCTAATGCACATAGAAAAAGTTGTTAGAGGACAAGCCAAAATATTCAAACTAAATATGAAATTAATTATGGGAATGGATTAAGCCTCGCCATCTGAGCTAGTCTCCCATGATTAACATGTGGACTAGACTATGCTTTTGCAACCATGGGGATGCAACCAGAAAGAAATAATGGGTGACACTCAATTGGAGGTTCTAAGCGACGTGTAAATTATCTTGTGGTTCCATACAACAGACATGAGAACCAATGTAGAGGTTGCTCCCAGTGAAAATGAATGGGACACCCACATCCCTCTGTACCAACCTAAGAGTGGGAGAGAGGGGGGGCGAGTGGTGTCCATGGATGTGAGCGTTCCAACAAATTGGGAGCAAACAAGATAAAGGTGGTGACAGGGGAATAAAATAAACAATGGCCAGGAGAGATGTAGTGCAACAAAGGGGACAAAAACAAGAGATTCCGGAATTGGGAAATTTTCTATTGGGCAAGAAGAAATCCCAATCTTAGAATGAGCGTAAGAGCACATTCCAAGCTTCCACTTGGGTAGCCTTCCTCTGTCCAACACGTTGAGGTGCTTCAGCAGAAAATGGACGACAGGCTAACAAGCACAATCCTTGTGGATGAACACGAGGAAAATAGGAGATGGACGCCACAGCATTTCAATGCTCAGGGAATCTAAGAAACATCATCGCAAAATGACTTGAACAAAAGAAAGAAAAACTCGCAGTAAGTGGGGCTAACACAACATCCACTATATGTTGAAATATTATTCGGATAAATAATTGCCCCAAGAAGAACATGAACCGAAGATAATTAAATGAGCCTACGTAGAGGCAAGAGCATAGAATTATGCCTTAAAGTCGATGAAATAGTACATTAGTAAGACGCTAGTTCAAAGTGTTATTTCAAATGTCCTTAAAAATGTCTTCCAATTTTTCATTGGACTAATCATCTGATAATTTCATTAAGAACATACATTGAAAGTTCATCAAGAAATACACCGAGAAATCTCCAGTTCTGTGGATATTAGACCCTCATAGCGTTCTTATGCATCCAAATTGTAGTCATATGCTTTGGGAAAAAAATAAAAATTGAAAATATGAGCTAGTGATGGCAGGAATCACTAGTCTAACCACCAACTCACTGGGAAAAGAATGTAAGGCTCGTGCTTGGCAAAACGATGTTCAAACTGAGAGCCAAAGCCACGACCTCTGCCCCCACGTCCTCTTCCCCTCGCTGCCATCTGAAAAGAAAAAGAAAAGAAAGGACCCACAGAGTTGACTCCTGAATACTTCCTTCCTTGTGGTGGATAAGCAGAAAATGGAACTTGAAGCTGTTGGATTTAATCTTAATGTAGGCACGTATGCATGAATTATACGTTATATGAATATCATTAAATTAATCCATACTAAGTGATTCATTAAAGTTTAATAAGAGATTATAGCATCTCTCATAAATACGGGGTTGAATATGTGTAGAGACCAAGTCATTTCCAATTTTATGACGGAGAAAATTGAAAACTGACACCAAGAGGCTAACCACCTCATGACTATAAAAACGAGGTCAGGTCCTTGGATCACACACTGCGCTAAAGTCACTTCTGAAGTATCCCATCATTCTAGAAGTAAAGTCATAAGACTATGACGACTCTGATGTACTGATCTAAAGGGCTAAAGCCCCAGTTCGGAATCAAGAACCGAACATACTCTGGTACATTTTCTTGATCGCTCTCATCCTGTTGTTTTAAGTTATATCCCATCAAGTGGTTTCAGAGCTTGAGGTGGTGAGTTCTTGGAGGATGATATGTTATCCATGTTAATTCTTATATCTTGATATCATATGGATATGATGTTTTGAGAATGAGAATGAATCATAGATTCAGTCTGATGAACACCACTATAAGGTTTGCGGTGGATTCAGAAGTCCAAATGATCTATGCATCGCACAGGTATCTGCTGTGCAAAACCATCAGATTCTGGCTTACCACAGACGGATTCCTGGGCCGTTCAGGCCGCGCATGCGAGCTCCCGCATCCGTCAACCCAATCATCTTCTTGCTGCAGAGGATGAGAAGGAGCGGCGGTTTCCGCACACACATCTCTCCCTCTTTCTCTCTCTCTCTCCTTTTCCCCTGAAGGGCGTTGCTGTTTGTCCGGGAACTGTAAAGGGGGCTGCAGGGGGACTCACCTCTTGCTACCCTCTCTCGTCGTTAGACGGTCGGAGGGAGATGGCGTACGGCCGCTTCAAATACCGGAAGGCAGTACTAAACGCCGGAGCCGGAGGCGACTCCGGAAGGAGAGAAGGTGATGAAAGACGGCGGCGGCGGCGTCGAAGGGCGGCGTCGGAAGCGGGAGGAGGCGGAGGAGCGACAACGGTCGGGAACCGGCCTAGGGCTCCGCCTCAGCGGTTCCGTTTCGAACGGCGACCGTATTGGGCTTTTCAGCTCGGCACGAGCCACTCCGGTCAGCCGAGTCGCCGGTCAACTATGTGACGTCAGTATCCAGTATGGTGACGTCATATAAAAAAATCCTCCACTTCGATGGCGTTATTTAAGTTCTTTCTGAAAAATTATGTTACTGGAGGGTTTAGTCAAGAAAGGACGAGGAAACTTTGACTTTGGTTGAATTTTCAGCACTTGACAGAAGATTTATTGATGACCTAACTATTGTCAACCTTGTAAGGAGATCCATGAATCATAGGCCAAACAATGGATAAGGTGCAGTGGAGCTTATTTTAAAAAATCATAGATGACATTATTTGATTTATTTGTAATTATGTTTACATTGATCAAAATTAAATCTCAAATAACTTTCATACCTCAAGTTTTAGTGCATATATTATATTACAAGATAAATTAATTGATACATTATGTTGCCAAAGTAGGATTTCTTATGCAAATGGATCATTCTGGAACATGAAGATAGTTGTGCATGTAATTCATGTGGATCCTAACTAACCAAAATGAAGGTTTAATATTTGATTGAATTGCATATACTTGTAATGGAAAATGGTGAAATTATTCAATTGTTCATGTTAACAATTAGTTGGTTCAACGAAAAACTTATTGTTGATATGTATTTATCACAATATGATATCATTTATAGATGGCATTACCATCCAATGCTATAATATTAATATTTTAGCCAATATCTTGTCATGGAAGTATCATTATTTGAACTTAAAATTTATGTAAATATTTATGCCATTTTTTGTAAAATTTCAAATTCCTCTTCAAGTATTTCTACTAATGTTAAGTAAATTATTACACTTAGTTGTATAAATTTTAAGTAGAGAAAGATATTATAATGATTACGAGTGGCATTATGAATCTAGACCTCAACCTATGGATAGATTGGTGTGTAGATTATGAGGACAATAAATATATAAAAAAGTGGGATCTATTAAATCACATGAGTTTGTTGATTATAAGACATACTATTTCAAGAGCCTTTAGATACACTATTTGAAAAAGTCACTACAACAAATGATTTCCTTCTTGAATTAGAAGTATGGTCACAATAAATCTAATCTCTATGATGCATAAACAACAAATTAAATGTGAGAGATTATTGATAATACTTAATTTTCATATGTTAATAAGATAATAATAATAATAGATATCACATTTATAGATGTCAAATTTAATCATATTGAATGGAAAATATTGAATAGATTGTAGAATGTATGGTAACAAAGTTATTTCATCTATATATCATTATTGAGGAATATCACTTTAATAATTTAATATACTAATTTGGATATCTAAGGTATATACCTTGAGGAATATTTTTAATTATTAGGGATGCTCAAAGAATAAAAAAAATTAAAAGTGTGAAAATTATAACTCTCCTAGATTTATTCGAATTTATAGAGAGATGTGTAGTATAATACTGGGTTGATTATATTATGTTCATTATTAGTCCCAATACTTGGCTCATCATGATGGGGGGGTTGGCAAGAGAGATTACGAGAGGGAGGGGAGACCTTGATGGAGAGATAATTGGGGCATGATGATGGTGGCACCATCATGTCTCCTTCCATGGAATAAGTAGAGGTGAGCATGGTAAATGACAATATAGTGTGGTAGCAAGCTTCCCTCTTGAGTGATAGGTAGAGGTGCGCACAATACCAACAAGTTTCTCTCTTGAGTGACCAGTAGAAGTGAGCACTGCACCAGCAATAGTGGTAGCAAGGTTGCTAGGACAAACTAAATGTATTCTCTATTGGTTAAGCACAATAGTAACCTAAATCCTCTCTTCTAATGATCAAGATAAAAGATCTAAGAGATCAGGTGAAATATCAAGAAGAGGGGTGAATTAGTGTTTTTAAAATTTGTAATTTTCCTTCTAAATCATATAGATGTTGACACATGTGTGAACAATATTCTTCATGGTTATTTATGAATAAATTTTCTTTCTCTCTCCTCTAATGAGTTTTCTTACGATCTTCTCTCCCTCATAGATGAGACTCAATCTTTTTAAACTAATTTGCCCCTCACTTAATTACTTTTAGTCTTAGAGATCTAAGGTTAGGACCTTTTAGCTACTATGAAAGAGATAGAGAGACTAGTAGACTGAGGCCCTCAAATAAAACTAAAAAATATAGGGGCTCACCATTTATTCAATTCTACTAAATTTCACATTTCCTTTAGAAATACATATTGAACTTTATGGGATCAATGACCCAATAACCCAAGTTCGATCTTTACATAGATTTAACCCTTTTCGAGGCAATGTAGACTCATAACACCTCATGCCTTTGCCCAAAAAATCTTATCCTCTTACAACTCAATTACTTTAGAACCTGATAGAGAGCTTGCTTCTGAGATTTGATCATTATATTGATCATAAGTAGTTGATGAAGATGGATGAAATAATATATACATGTTTGAAGCTCTATGGTAAAGTTGTTTGATTGTGATAATTATTCTTTTTAGTAAATTGAAGTGAAATAATTATATTTTTTTAGCTTCTCTAGCTTCTTTTACTTGTAAGGTTTCATCCTCCAATGACTTTTCATATTTTAGTTAAAAAATAAATTTGAAAGACTAGTTCAAAATACTTATCATTTTTTAGAATAGGCAATAACCACCTCTGATTATTGCAAACTTTAATAACTTATTATTTCTTCATCCATATGATTTGAAATTTGAACTAAAGATTTATATCTCATAGACGAACAAATTTTTTATTGACATCATATTCAAATACAAACATTGAGATTATCATTTTCTCCATGTAAGTAGCCATTATATTATTATCTAGATTTACAATTCGAGACTTATAAAAGTCCATTTAATATTTCAAACCATTTTAATCACTTTTCATAATACGTGTGACTAATAATTAAATGGTTGTACGTAAATGGTCAAATGATTATAGATTAATATATTAAAATAATAACCATCATTTATCTTGTATCATTTATACTTAAATATTTATTTTCCAAAAAATATTTATTCTCATAAATTTTATACTTCACTTATTTGTCAAATAAAATAATCTCAAAGTTTAATCCCTTAGATTAATAAGTTAGACATATAATCTCATAAGATTAATATATTTAATTCGTAAAATATCTCAAAAAATTATAATAATCTCATGGATTATATCAAATCTCAATAATAAATTTTCTCATTTAATGTAATATCAAAACATACGCCCAAGGGCATCAACACAAAATCCTTTCTTATGTTTTAAGCAAGGTTGAAGGAATAGCAAAGCAAGGAAATTCTTAAACTAAAACTTTTTTATCTTGATTTATATTCATTTGCATTCATTTCCTAGGTCTCACCATGTGAATGGCGACATGGGAAAATTAGGCTATAGACATGTGAATTTAATTCTATGGCTCATTTTATACATAGATTTAGCTTCAACTTTATTGTTTTTCTTGTTCATGGGTTACAAATAGGGACCATATTCTTTAATCATATTTAGATTTATTTCTTAGTATAGAAATGATGTCTTAGATTTTGATTTTGATCACTTCAAAATGTCTCAATTAAAGAGTGTCAAAAGTAAAATTTATAGATTTTAGTTTCTTATTAAAGAGACAAATGAGTATAGTTGAAGAGCATCCAAGTTGAACCACAAAGACTTGTTCTAAATTAAGGAGAATTCAATTAATGATCACACTAACTTTTGAGGGAGAATTATGTGAGAAGATAGAAAAAAATTACCTAGAATCACAAGGGAGAACTGAATGTAACCTGAGTTGTTGACTTTTCAGCTAACAACTCATGGAAAATGAGATTAATAAAACACATGAATTCAATATATGTTTGGGAGTTCTAAAATCCAAATGGGCATGATTAAATGTCCTCTCTCTAAATCACCATATGGCATGTAGGAAATTAAATGAGAGATTAATGAATTTAAATATGTCTCTATTCTCTATTCAATCACATTTTACCTTGGAAATTAGTTATACCTCGAATTAACAAGGAAACATGAATTTATCAAGGGATGGATCTCAACTTAGATGCCTAACCTAATTCACAAAATCCTTTTTACTCAATCTCAAGCTAGATCATCTTGAGAGACCAAGAGATCACAAAGCTTAAGAGAATAATTGAGAGCAAATGAATGATGGATCAAAATCAAATGTTTACCTAGTGTCATGGCTAGGAGAACACCCTTGATTATGATCCTAAACTACTCTTATTGAGATCAACTCTTTCTTAATAAAAGGATCATGAACAATAGATGATCAAGAAGAAATTTCTTCAATTAAATTCAAAATGAAAGATAAGAAATTCAATTAAATATTCCATGTTCCATCAAAGCATGTTATGAGATTCTACCTCAAAAGTTATTGAACTTGCTCTAGAGGTGAATTCCTAGATCACGACCTCTCCTCCTAGTGGCTCCTTTCCCAAGCATGAAACGCCCTCTCTCTAAGGGCAAAATCACCTTTTACCTCCCTTGAATGTGAGGGTTAATGCTAGCCCTTGGATTGCCTCCTTAGATGTGAAGATTAATCACAACCCTTGGATTGCCCCTCTTTCCTTGATTAGAGGGAGAGGTGGCAACATCTCCTTGGGTTTTTCAATGAGGATTAATACTAGCCATCCATCTAGATGGAGGATTAACAACCTCTCCTCAATCCTAGGGCAGTTAGAAGAGTGGATGGTGCCTCTTGGGGTTTAGATTGAGAATTAATATTAACCTCCATCTTGATTTAATCTTAGCCATCCATTCTTCATTTAGTGGTTATGGGCTTTAGGCCCATGACCCTCTATGAAAGCCCACACCTTCTTTAACTTCTTCATGGACTTGATTATCCTAACAAAAATTAAAATACTATCCATTATCTATTAATCAAATATACTTAATCTCAAGGATAATTAAAAGAAATCATGGTGTGACATTAGTTCTCATTAAAAGCATAAAATGTGAGATAATTATATTTTGATAGATAAATTGTCTCAAACATTCTAAGTACATGTCATTTCATATAATCTTTTGCTTAAATATTTGAGATTATGATATAATTAACATATGAAATTGAAGTGTTATCAGCTCATGACTTAAATCAACCTGCGAGAGAAAAGTAGAAGGAAAATAAATCTTATTATCCATTTCAAAAATAAATAAAAGATAAAGATGAATTAGGAAAGTGAACTTGCTATGATTGGTTTCATGCATACATAGTCAACCTAGTGCTTTTAGAATGCACTTTAAATAGCATTAATTATGACTTATAATTTATCTCTTGATTATTTAGGATATTGATATTACCAAAATTCATAAATTAGAAAGAAAAATATTCAATAGAAATACCCAATTCCATTATAAAGGCCCAAATTCGGTTTCTTATGCCTTGAATTCATCATTCTCCTAAAAGTTCATAATTCAAGATTTAAATTCAATAACATGTTAATTCTAATCATATAAACATATAAATTTGAAAAAATCACCATATTAATTAACTAATTAGAAGAATTAACATTATACACATGGTATTGCAGTTTTCCTTTACATAATCACATATTCTGATATTTAGGATTTCATTTATATATATGATCATTTATTTGTCCCCAACTAGTAGTATACGCATTAATTAGGCAGATATCATTGACCCAGTCTATAAAAAGATTTTCTACTACCAACTCCCCAATGGCCAACCCCAATTAATGTGCTCCTACTTGTCATCCTACTACTACTTTTTGATAATTCATCCACCAATCAACTTATTTGCAAAATCTTCGATTACAAAGCTCCAACCTCAAGCCAAAATGTGACACTCTTACATAGGAATTGGATAACTCTCTTGTCAAATCCATAGTCATTCTCCTTGTACATTCTTTCAGGTCACTATGTTATGGAAGGATGGGTAGATAAGATAACATCTTGACGGTGGATTCTCATATTTTTTTATCTTTTGTTTAATATTTTAGAATGAGTATTCATCAATATAGGTTCGTCCACAAGAAGAATCCATGCCAAATATTAGATCATATATCAATATTTATTTTAGTGGTTTGGGAGATGTTTGATTATTTTTGTGCTGTTGGTAAGAAATTTTAAAATTTTAAAAATTATAAATTTTGGAGAATAAGACAATCTAAAAAAAAATATTTTTCTAGTGGATTTTCCAAGTCGAACATAGAAGATGAAGTATTATTAATTATTTATTATTTTTAGATGATATATTAACTTATGTAATTATTTTCTAAAAAAATTAGTGAAATTATTAAAAATACAAATTTGGGGGTTATGACATCAGTATACGAAGAACACCACCTAATTTAGAGCCATCAGAAATATGTAGACCCATAAATGAACCCAATTGAAGTCAAAATCATTGAAATAAAAGATTAATAGTAAAGGGTTTTTCTTCATAACATGATAAATGAATAAATAGTACTTTATTGTAATATAAAAATAATCAAAACAATATAAACCAAAGTTTATAAAAGAACTAGCTGGTGTAGTTTTTGATTGGATTTTTGCCCAAATATGATTGATTTGTGTCAATATACTTGTTTACTTTCTCACTAGAGAACAAATCGATCATTTAACATGATTTTTGCTGATTTTTCAGGATTTTCACTTATTTTTATGAATTTTTTGATTTTTCTGAAATTTCCTTAATATATCTACAAATCAGAATAAATTTAGAAATATTCTAAAAAATAAAAAACTCATGAGAAAATATTTCATTATATTTTATAATTAATTTAGGCATGTAATTATTATAATTAACATCAAAATCACATAAATTATTTTAAATCTAATTTTTCAAATTTAAAATATTTACAAGAATTTTAATTAAAATTAAAACATAAAATACATAAATATTAAAGATATTATCATATAAATATTGAGAGTTATCAAAGGAGCAGAAATGTTATGTTATATCCTTGTAAAGGCAACATCAAGTGAGGACGATCATTCTAGGTAGTGAGCTCAAGGCCTCTTGATGGATCATGAATGAAGGATCCACAGTTTGATCAATGATGAATGTTTTTCAATTGATTAAAACAAGGCTTGAAATAATTAATTAATTAGGCATTTTCAATCCCCAAATTTTTATAGAAACACTATTCAATGAATGAACATGAGTGACAATATCGACCTTTACACTTGAATTATTGTCCCTAGGGAGTCATCCCTACATAATAGTAAAGGATTTCTAGAAAGAAAATACCAGAAATTGAGTGGGAGATATTCTTTACCACAATTAATGCCAAATTTAAAGCAAATTTTAACACGATCGCCACCTGTCCCACCATTTGACCAAGTGACTCCGTATTCCATTAGCTATTAAATATGAAATTTTCCCAAAATTCTCGTTGACCAAGTTATTCCTGTACTTTTATGAGACGGCAGATATTTGTGGCACCTATAAAACAACCATTTGAAATGGTTCCATTTACAATTTCAAGGAACTTCTGTTACGCCCAAAGCTTTTCAGATCGGAATGGGCAAACCGACAAGTGGATCGGACGACCAATGTGGGTGGGAAAACTGCTAAACTCATATTCTTCCTTTTGTATTAACCTGGCGATGTCTTTGGAGGGTTCTCCTCTAAAAGCTTAGAAGAGATTAGAGCAAGGAAAGGCGAAGTGGTGTCATCCTCGTCCTCTGTTCTATGAGAAAGATGAAATGATTTATTTGTGAACAAGTCGTCTCGGCAATGTAAAGAGCCTGCTTGGTGTTGTTCATGGTGACCAAGGCCAATCCAGGTTGACAATCAAGGTGAGGCCAACCTTGGCCCCATGAGAATTCGGCATTGGATTATGATATCAGATCTATTGGATTGAGGATAGAGGGAGATTATGTTATACCCGGGCTGAGGGTCGATTGAAGTAGCAAATCCCTTGGCTAGCCACATTCGAGGCGTAGAGCACGAAACTGTAGGTGAGACATGTACGCTGTAGTTGGTGCTGCAGATGGGACCAGATTGGGAGTGCGAGCATGGCATCGTGTGCACATAGGCCAGTGCAGCATGCCATGGAAGAATGGGGGAACACGGGCGTGCTCGCACAGGGATCGAGTGTGCGAGGCTATGCACAAGCACTGATGACATGCACAGCATTTCCAGGAGCAAGGAGTGGCAGAGCTGCGTGCACTGTGGCACACACGTTCAGGCAGCATGGAATAAGCACATGTTCTCGTTCTTGTTGCATTTTAGAAGTATGATGCCAGGTAACATGAGATAGATAGATAGATAGTGAGAGAGAGAGAGAGAGAGAGAGAGAGAGATACCTTTCACTTTAAAACAATATTACGATAAATTCCATGAGATAAATGAAAAATATGCCCCTGAAAATTAAAATTTTCTCGCACCTATTATAAGGCCCATTAATACTCAATAGGTTCCAATAGTAGATCAATCTCCACAGCTCCAAGATCGTGGAGAGATCTCTTAGCAGCCAAGATCGTGGCTTGTTAAAATAAAACACAAAGTCCCATGAGGGCTTATCCCTACAAATGTAGAGGGGCTTCATGCATCATAAGCTGAAGGGAGGTCTTCCTCCTGAACCTTGTTTCTGTCGGAGAGAATATACTATCCATTGGTGAAGAACTCTTCCACGTGACATGACGAGGTAACTTGGTGCAGGAGTAGTGCCAAAGGGAGGTTCGGAGTGAGAATAATTGTAAGGTCTACCCTGAGCAAGTGACAACTCGAACATAGGATGCCTAAGAGACCTTGTGTTCCTTGTGGTCTTCGTCTCCCAAATAACCCCATCTCAATCCCGCATTTCCCCCACCCACCATCATAAACAAAGTAAAATTTGGTGACTGGCACATTAATGAGGGATGGCTAAAGTGTTCTAGCGAACCACGGTATCCTATCTGGTTGGGAGACCTTGAAATCCAAGATTTTCATCACAGACCTCGTCACTGATATGTATGGAAACGATGGAGAGGAAAAGTGGCCAATCTGTTGACTCGACATAAAATCACCGCTTTGGTGGTCATTAATGACCGATCCAAAATAGAATCCTGAACAAGATGGGGTTCGTGAACCTGTTGACTCCGCATAAAACCGTATTATCAACATAGATCATGGACGATGCATCAGAAGTTTTATCAACGGCGACCTAGTTTTGATTGATTAAATATAGGCAAGAAGCCATTAATTAGTGCTTGTCAACCCACCAAAGGTGTACAGAAGAAACATACAATCGATGAGTGAGGTTGAACAACGTCCACCTTTACACTAACATTATTCATCCCTCCATACTATGATCGATTTCTGAAAGTAAATACGAAAAATAATCGAGTGGGAGGGGTTCCTTCACGGAATCAATGTCCAATAAAAGCAACTTTTAATACAACCGCCACCCGTCCGGCCTTTTGACCTTGTTGATCCAGTCGGCTTCGATTTTCCAAATATAAAAATAAAGCCTTATTCCATTAGCTATTGAGCAAGGAATGTCTCTGAAATTCATTATGACCAAGTAGTTCCTACACTTTTATTGGGCGGCGGAGCTCGTGTGACGCCTATAAAATGACCACTTTAGACGGTTCCTTCTGACCATTCCATAGAACTCCATCATGAGATGCCTCAGAGTCCTTATCCTCTTTTTCTTCCTAATCTCCCCACTCCAACCCATCTCTAGCGTCACGGTGCGTCCGCCTTCAGTCATAAAGGCTGTGAATTTGGGTGGATGGCTTGTTACCGAGGGATGGATAAAGCCAACCCTCTTCGATGCGATCATTAACAAAGATCTTCTGGTGAGTCTCAATATTGTTCCATATATCAGTTGGTATGGTATCTACCTATATTGAGTTCCGATTAAATGGGTGGCAGGATGGAACCCAACTTCACCTGTTGTCTGTTGCTCGTGGGAAGTACCTCTGTCCTGACAACGGTGGCGGGAGCATCATCGTGGCTAATCGGTTCATCCCCTCTAGTTGGGAGACCTTCAAAGTTGGTGATTTATTTCATCAGTATCTGAGATTTATATCGCACACCTCATTACGGATATTTATAAGAATTAAGGATATTGGAGATGAAAAGAGGCTAAACTGATGGCTTCACCTGAAATGACAGCTATGGAGGGTCGACTCGACCCACTTTCAGTTTCGGGTCTTCTTGAAGCAATTTGTCGGTGTGAACACCGGCGGCAAAGCTGTAGCTGTAGCGACACAGCCAGGACCCTCGGAGACCTTTGAGATTGTGAGGAACCCAGCGGACCCCAACCGAATCCGCATCAAGGCGTCCAATGGCCTTTTCCTGCAGGCGAAGACGGAGAGTTCCGTGACCGCGGACTTCGCCGGCAATAGCAGCTGGAGAAATGACGATCCATCAGTTTTCTGGATTAGGACTTTTGGGACCCTGCGAGGGGAATACCAGGTGACCAATGGCTACGGTCCCAGCATCGCCCCCACGGTCATGAGGGTGAGGAAGAAGATGACTCCCTTCCTTCTTTCCTTTTTTAGTGCAGGCCCTCACATCAACAATCGGTATTGTGATGTTTCTGTCGCAGGAGCACTGGAGGAGTTTTATCGTTGAGGAGGACTTCAAATTTATGAAGGACAAGGGGCTTAACACCGTTAGGGTTCCGGTGGGGTGGTGGATCGCCAGCGACCCTACTCCGCCGCCACCATTTGTGGGCGGTTCCTTGGCAGCTCTAGATAATGCATTTTCCTGGGCAGAGTAAGTGAAATTAAACCTAGGAAACTTCCCCTTATTCATTGATGATGACGAAATGGCTTCCCTATGTCCAGTAAGTATGGCCTGAAGGTGATCATCAACCTCCACGCGGTCCCGGGATCCCAGAACGGTTATGAGCATAGCGGCACTAGAGATGGTAGCATCGAGTGGGGGGTGGCGGTCGACAGCGTAGAAAAGACGGTGTCTGTCATTGAATTCCTCAGCCAGAGGTTGATGTTCGCCGTATTGAATAACGAGATCGAACCTCTGTATGATTAAAGAAAATTTTCTAATCGTGGAAAGACTGACAACAGGTATGCTGGAAGACCTAGCCTGATTGCAGTGGAGCTCATCAACGAACCGCTGGCACAAGGGGTCTCATTTGACAAACTGAAGAGCTACTACCAAGCTGGCTACGACGCCGTGCGTAGGCACACAAGCACTGCCTATGTGATCATGTCCGCCCGGTTGTCCGCTGATGATAAGGAATTCATTCCGTTCGCCAGCAGCCTCGACGGCACCGTCCTCGACGTTCACTATTACCATCTTTACTCTATCACGTTTCTTGGATGGTCAGCGCAGCAGAATATTAACTACGTATACAAAGAGCGGGCCAACCAGCTCGCTGCCATCACCAGGTCCAATGGAGGCCCTCTCTCTTTCGTAGGTAAGAGTCACCAAACCAAGCCACTATGGACGTTAGAATAGTTTTTCTCGTATATTACACCATTTATCACTGTTGTGACCGCAGGAGAATGGGTCGCCGAGTGGAACGTAATTGGCGCCACGGCGGATGACTACCGAAGGTTTGCTGAAGCACAGAGGAAAGTCTTCAGTAACGCCTCGTTTGGGTGGGCATATTGGACATATAAGAATGTAAACAACCATTGGAGTCTCCAATGGATGATCAACAATGGCTATATAAGCCTTTTGTAGAATATCCGAGAATGATGTCATAAAAAGTGTTATTATAGTAGACAACAGGGAGAGCGGAGAAAAGGTCACAGCCAAACACTAAATCAACTTTAATATAATATTATAATGAAACAATAATAATAAGCGAACTTACTACGGTTGATAGGACTCATTACCAAGATATACTATCCTACATGATAGGAGCTAATAATAAGAAACCTTACTATATTTTGTTGGACTTTAGGGTATCAAGAAGGAGGGTTTTAATCGATTGTTGTCTAATCTGTTTTTCAGTCAACTATTTATAAGGTTTTTAATCTTCCTTTTCAAATGATGCATTGTACACTATTATCACTTTAGTCGTAATAAACAACATGATCAAGTTTCAAATATTTGTAAGCCAATTTCTATATAAGAATTAAAACTAAATTATGGTCAATTTAGTTTGTCCATACAAATGATGTTCAACCTCAATATCTATTTTTCATTCTAAATTAGTTATTATAATAAAAATAAAGAATAAAAAATGAAAATAATCTTCTCCATACTTTAAATCTTCCACAAAATACCTAAGCTCTAAGTTTTCCAAATTTGATATGCCCATGTTCAATATTGATAAATGACTCAATGCCTGCAAAATTTTCCATAGAAAATGGAAGAGAAATTTCATAAATGAAGGAAAAATAAAGGATGAAAATAAACCTAAATTTGGAAAAAAAAAGGGAGGAGAGAAAAAATAGGACTCTCTACAAGGCAATGAAACAAGAAGGTGATTTTGAGTTCAATTCTACTAAAAACCAAATCATATTTTCAAATAAATTGATTCACATTTTCTTTGCAAAGAACACTTCATTGTATTAGATTAACACAAAATTTATATTTAATTATATTTTATGTGAATCTAGTCATTAGAGATCTAAGAAAATCTGTGAATAATTTCACCTAATTCATCTATAAAAATCATTGATTTCTAGTGAGAATAATTAATCCTCAATTACTACCTTTATTCTTCCACACATTTTTCCTCTATTCTTATGATCTTTGTGCAGTGCATTCAAGAAGAGGAAAGAGAAGATTTGTCAGTTGATAGTATATTGATTAAAAAAGGATTATTCTCAAGAGGTGCATTCAAGATATTTTCTATCCCTGAGCTACACTTAACAACAACCCTTCAAGCCTATGTATTAGATAACAACAATGGCAAGAAAATAAAGAATCTACTTAAAAACATTCTTCATCCACTATTATAATAATCTAGAGCATTTAAAGATTATCTTTTGGATATATCTATAGTGATCAAGTATTATATTTGTGGGTTATATTTGGTGATTATTTATCTAATTACTTTGGGGAGCTATCTTGTGAAAATAGTGGTGTAGAACCCCTAGAGCCATGAATCTAAAAAGGGATTTCTAGGTCAATTTTAAGGGAGTTGAACTCGTAAAATCATCTGGTGTCATATGTATGATCAAATAGTGGAACCCAAGGATAGAGAGTGTTCTTGGAGAACGAATGTAAGTTGATGTCAAATCACTATAAATTGAAATATCTATGGTTACAACCCAATAAAGATTAGCCCAATAAGAGAAGGAGAAGGAGTTTAAGAAGAGAAATACTTCAATGAGAGGGAAAAGAGATCAATTCAAGCCCCCTTTAGCCTCCCTTCTTGATCTTTGCTGGCCTAAAACTCAACACTTTTGATAATATTATTCTAGATTATATTTGAGAATTTTTATGTTGATTCTCATATCATACATATTCTAAATTAAGCATAATTTGATCTTACTATTTGACCTTAAACTTGTTTTTCACCATCAAGATACCATGTATTTTAATGTTCCAACAGATTTGATAAAATTTGAAAGCTTAAAGTTAAGTTCTCCCAAAGTGACAATTAGAGGTGAGTGAAGCAATGT
This sequence comes from Spirodela polyrhiza, assembly GCA_024713555.1. Classification (NCBI taxonomy): domain Eukaryota; kingdom Viridiplantae; phylum Streptophyta; class Magnoliopsida; order Alismatales; family Araceae; genus Spirodela; species Spirodela polyrhiza. Next base: position 7,465,733 of record CM046535.1, read on the forward strand.
GGGCACTTTTGAATGATTAAAATTTTTATTACGTTTTATTTTCATTTTTTCTTAATATGCCATGTAAGTGATAGGCGCACCATTAAATTGAGCTTTTAGATAATTTTTTTACTACATTTTTAATGGGTTTCACATTCATTTTTCATTACTCTATTATGAGGTAATGGACGTGGAGTGATAGGGGTTTTTTGAAAATTCAATTTTGATTTTTATTTGATTTGACTTTAATTTTTGCTTAATTCGTTTTCCTAGTGACAAACATGAGACAAGATCATGCCAAGATTCCTCACTACTATCACTTTTTCAATCGATTTTGAGTTTGATTTTGGCTGAAAACCTTACTCCAAGATGGCAAACATGGATGATGTGGTGGATTTATATGATTTTTTAATCACTATGTCTGATATTTAAATTTTATTACCAAAGTTAACATAATTATGATCGTTTAAATCTATTTAATTTCATATATTATTCAACTTTTATAAGGATTTGAATCAAAATAATTTTCCCCTTGTGTTTTAGTCTTATTTTTAGTAGTTCATTTTGTGGTTCTAAGTTTTCCAAGAAAAGTTAACTTGGTTACAATCATTTTATTTCAATAACTTATTTATTTTTTATAGGAATCAAACTCAAAATCATCCTCTTGCTTTCATCATGATCATATTTCCCCTCTTATCTCTTGTTTTTTCACAATTTTAGCTTTATTTATTTATTTGTTTCTATTTTGAAATTTTCTCGACCATATTTTTAGATCTTGAGTCATTTGTCAATATTGAACAAAGGCACAAATCAAATTTTAAAGATTTAGAACTCGAGCACTTTAGAAGATTTATAGTGAAGAGAATTTTTTTTTCATTCTTTGTTATTTTTTTACTTCAGTAAATTTTTTAGTACGAAAGAATTAATATTGAGATTGATCATCAGCCTTGTACATTAAATTAATTCACCAATATTTAGTTTAAATTCTAATTTTGAAATTAGTTTTTTTTAAATTTGATTATCTTTTTATTCTGACTAAAGTGATATTAGGCATATTCCTATATATTATGGACTGCGAGTTTTGGTTCAGTAGTAAAAGCATTTACCTCTATGACTGAAGAAGATGTCATTATTTTTGTGGCATATGAGGTTGGCAATTTATGACTAAAGGTAATCTTGATTATATTTTCTTAGATCTTTGGGGTCCTTGTCATGTCCTTTCGAAGGGTGGTGTTAGCTATTTTATATCATTTATTGATATTTTTTCTAAAAAGGTTTGGATGTTTATTTTTAAGTATAAGTTTGTCTCTTATCTTTGGCAACACTAGTCTGTACCGAAGGACCACTAAACAAAAAATGGAGAATGTATAATAATTAATATGGAAAAGTATAGAAGTATGCAGCTAATGAAACATTGATGACACCCACCATATGAGAGAGGATGAGAAGTTAGAGTCTTATTTCAGCTGCTAAAGAGAAAGGGTTTTCCCACCCCTTAATTTTTTCTCTTTCACTTTCACTCTCCCCAAGCTCCCTATCAATATCCATATTATAAAATGGGCTGGACTGGTTTTTTACTTGAAAGCAGTCCTAAAGAAAGGTGGCAAAAAAGTGGGTGAGGTGTAGACGGACCTCATCTAAAAGAAGGGATGACCAAATCACCCTTACATCTCTCTCTCTCTCTCTCTCTCTCTCTCTCTCTCTCTCTCTCTCTCTCTCTTTGTTCTCTTGCTCTAGCTTATGTTCTCTCTCTGTCTGTTTCTTCTCTCCCTCTCCCTCTCTCCCTCTCCCTCCCCTTCTCTCCCTCCCTCTCCTTCTTTTCTCCCTCCCTCTTTTCTCCCTCCCTCCCGTTCTCTCCCTCTCCCTTATGTCATCTCCCCCTCTTTTTCATTTTCTCCCTCTCCTAGCCATTCTTTCCCTCTCTCGTTCTCGTTCTCTCTCTCCTTTGTCATTCTCTCATTCTGTCTCTCGTTCTCTCTTGGGGGCATTTTCTGGGTGACAGATGGAGGAAGTCAAGACCTACGATTTTCTTTTGATTTGTAGATTTGAATTTTTCTCTTTGCTGTTTATCTATATTTATCCACACTGTTGAGAAGGCCGTAGAGATATGATATCACTTTTAGCTTAGTATCTCCTTCGACGTCCACATATACCACCTGATTTTCTGAAAATATATGAACATTTCTCATTAGGCCGATATCATTGACGAGTCTGTAACAAGGGTGACTGCTACCAACTAGTCGACTGCCAGCTTCAGTCAACGTGCATCTGCAGGTCATTGGTCAGCCAATTTTCGATAGTCCATCCTCCATTGATGTGACTGTAAAATCTTCGTTGACCAAGCTTCAGCCACAAACCAAAACACCCTTGAAAAGTATGAAGACAAAGAAGGAAGATCAGGTGTTAGACCTGACGGTGGTGAGCCATTCTCTATTTTGTTAGTATTCACAATCAGCTGTCTTCAGCAAATACTTGATCACTATAATCCCAACTATGGTTTCCCTCTATGCTCCTTCAGATGACTGCAATATAGAAGAATAGGCTGACAATTTGGTATCTTAGAGCATTGATTTTCGTATATTTTTCTGTATGAAATATGCTCGATCCTTAGTAGATTGGGATGACTGTTCATGTATATAAGTCAATCCATGAGACGTATAGCGCCGAAGGCAGTAGCCGAGTACGCTAGAATTTCGGTTTGCCAGCACCGAAGGCAACGGCCTTGTAGGGTGGGTCACTGAGACGTATATAATCATTTCAGACAGTGACTCTTTCCGAAGTAATTTGTCTTAGTCCCAGTTTGAGCTGCAGACGGCTGTTCATTAGCTCCATTTCCTTTGGGTCAACCGGCGGCTACGTCTATCAGGTAGGCGGCCGATCCCGTATTCACTTGTCTTTTGACCAAGCCTTGGGCATGTCACGTGCCCTTCTAAACACGCTTCCCGTAGAAAGTTTTTTCCTGCTCGAAGATGCACAATAATAAAAACTAGCGCTTTGACCATGTATTAAATTATATATTTGTTAATAACAAGCACGCCAGCTCGTAAATGAAGTTATCAACACTATGATTATATCACGCTTCCCCGCGTATATAGAGTATAAAAATATAACTAACCAGAAACTCCCTGTCTATCACACGTCTCGCTTTTGTCGATTTTGATCTGACGTTAATGCCGGACAGGCCAGCCCTGATCAACGACCATTTTTCCAATGAATAATTTTAGCCTAAAAACAATTAAAATCATCCTTATCAGCCCAAAAATGTGGTTAGAAGGCTGCCCAGAGAATGAGCGAGGACGAAAGCATTCAACTTAAGATTCTTAATATTCACGCCGTGCCCCGACAGAATCATCCCACATTCTAAGGATCGATTTGCGGAGGGAGGTACCGAAATCCTGTGGGAGATATTCCTTCCTGTATTCAATGCCAAATAAAAGCGGCTTTTAAGATGTTTGGCACGGCGTTGGACCGACTTTCCGAGTAGAAGTTGACCCCATTATTCAATTAGCTGTTATTGTGGACCATCCTGAAATTCTCATTGACCAAGCAGACCCGGCAGTTTAATGGGGCGGCGGAGAGCTTTTTGGAGACTATAAAATGACCCCATCAGACGAATCCTTCTGCAATTCTAAAGAGCTCCATCATGAGATGCCTAAGAGGCCTCGTCTTCTTCCTCTTCCTCATCTCCCAACTCAACCCCATCTCCACCGCCACAGTGCCTCCTCCCGCCATCATAAAGGCGGTAAATTTGGGTGGCTGGCTCGTTACCGAGGGATGGATAAAGCCATCTCTCTTTGATGGGATCGCCAACAAGGATCTCCTGGTGAGTCTTAAGATTCTTTCATTCCATTGGTTTGGCCTGTTACCGACCTGTGTCCGAAGGTCTGATTGAATTGGCGGCAGGATGGAACCCAAGTCCAGCTTAAGTCCGCCACTGTTGGGAAGTACCTCTGCGCCGAGAGCGGTGGTGGGAGCGCCATCGTGGCTAATCGGACTAGCGCCTCTGGTTGGGAAACCTTCAAAGTTGGTGATTTGATTTCATCATGCGCCTCATTACTGATATTTATTAGAATGAATATTGATGGAGAAGGAAAGTGGCTAACCTGATAGATCCGCATGAAATCACAGTTATGGAGGGTCGACTCGAGACGCTTCCAGTTCCGGGTCTTCTTCAACCAATTTGTCGGTGTTGATGCCGGCGGCAACGCGGCGGCTGTAGCGACGACGCCGGGGCCCCCGGAGACCTTTGAGATCGTGAGGAGACTAGGGGACCCCAATCGAGTCCGCATCAGAGCAGTCACTGGCCGCTTCTTGCAGGCCAAGACGGAGAACTCGGTGACCGCGGACAACGACGGCAACGGCAGCTGGGGGGATGACGACCCATCAGTGTTCCTAATGACGATCGTGAGGACCATGCAGGGGGAGTACCAGGTGACCAACGGCTACGGGCCCATCGAAGCCCCCGCGGTCATGAGGGTGAGGAAGAAGACGACTCCCCTCCTCTCTCTTCCTTTGTACTGAAGAGGTACATAAACAATGGCTGTTTTAATGTTTTTGTCGCAGAATCACTGGCAGAGCTTCATCGTCGAGGATGACTTCAAGTTTATCAAGGACAATGGACTCAACGCCGTTAGGATTCCGGTGGGGTGGTGGATCGCCAGCGACCCTACTCCGCCGGCGCCATACGTGGGCGGGTCCCTGGCTGCTTTGGACAACGCATTTTCGTGGGCAGAGTAAGCGAAACTGAAGCTCTGATACAGAAGGGGTCCCCGGCGAATTGGACCCAGAAACTTCCCCTCGTTAATGGACGATGACGACGTGGTTTCCCTGTGTACAGTAAGTACGGCCTGAAGGTGATCATCGACCTCCACGCCGCCCCCGGTTCCCAGAATGGTGATGAGCACAGCGGCGGTAGAGACGGCAACATTGAGTGGGGAGTTGCCGGCAGCGGCAGCGTAGAAAAGACGGTGACTGTCATCGAGTTCCTCACCGAGAGGTCTAAAAGTTGCTACATTGAATAATCAAGTTGAGATTCGTATGACCGGAGAATATATTCTAATCGCGTAAAGCCCGCCGCCAGGTATGCCGGAAGACCGCTTGATCTTGATCGCGGTGGAGCTCATCAACGAGCCGAGGGCAGAAGGGGTCTCCTTCGAGACCCTGAAGGACTACTACCAAGCCGGCTACGACGCCGTGCGGAGGCACACAAGTAGCGCCTACGTGATCTTCGCCGCGCGGTTGTCCGCTGACGCGGGGGAGTTCATTCCGTTCGCCAGCGGCCTCGACGGCACCGTCCTCGACGTTCACTATTACAACCTTTTCTCCAGCATGTTTAATGGATGGACGGCGCAGCGGCATATCGAGTATGTGTACAATGAGAGGGCCAGCCAGCTCGCCGCCGTCACCAACTCCAATGGCGGCCCCCTCTCCTTCGTCGGTAAGAGTCTCCCATGGCCGACGCGCCGTGAACCTCGGACCAGCTTATTTTCCATCTGACACACCGTTCTCCCTTGCCGCCGCGACCGCAGGGGAATGGGTTGCCGAGTGGAACGTGAATAATGCGGAGGCAAGCGACTACAAGAATTTTGCCAAAGCGCAGCTGGATGTCTTCAGTAAGGCTTCCTTCGGGTGGGCCTACTGGACCTACAAGAACCCGAGGAACCACTGGAGTCTCCAGTGGATGATCACCAATGGCTACATATCTCTTGTGTAAAGAATCCTCTAAGAAAGGACTGAAGAAGGAGATTGGTGAGAAATGAAGGAGCGGGAACCTACGACTATGTCGACAGTGCACCGGCCGAGGCTCATTTAGGAGTGATGTCTTTTATTATTTCCTTATTTCCATTTGAGAGAGCTTATAAATAACCTTGTAGTCGAACGAGGGAATTTGAGGAATTACCTGTTTTCGCTCCGCGAGGGAAAGGCTACGAGGATCAGCTATCTTTGCTCCGTGGACGAGAAGCCCGTGAGGGCTAATCCGCCCGGTACCACCTTCCACCGTTCGCTGCTGCCTGTCTCCGTCTGCCTGTTTTTCGCCGTCACCCGTCTTCAAGCTGCTACCCTTTCCCACATCGTACACCGTCTGCCGCAGTGGTCAGTCCTCCTCCATCGTCTGCTACCGCCATTGTCCGTCACTGCTACTGCCTCCCACAGCCTCCGTCCACCACCATTATCCGCCGTCCGTCCGCTGCCCATTATCACCCGTCGCTGTCATTCGCTGCTGCCATCATCGTCCGCTGCCATCGTACGCTCCGTCACCACCGCCACCATCCGCCGCCGTCACCGCCCTCCTTTCTCTACCCTCCGCCCTTTCCAGATGATTTCCCTCTCTTGTCTTACTGGCTACGTTTAAATCCCCCCCGTTCGTGAACCCAGATCCATCCAGCCCAGAAAACCCATTTCTGCTTCCCCAGAACAGATCGGCCACCTGATCTGAGCCAAGGACTAATTTAAATCAATAGTTCTCCAAGGACTAATTTAAATAACCACTAATGTTGGTACAAGAGAAAACAGTTCAACGAAAAGTATGTCATGGAGATTACAGGGAGATAATCTTGGGTAGTAGAAGGAGATATTTTCTTATTAAGAGGCGTAACCTATCAGGCATAAGAAACGGGATTCATAGTTTTTTAGGCTTTTACCTGCAGAAGTCAGAACGGCTCGGAAATTAAATGTTCGATATCAGCTTATGTGCTTCTTAGACTACTCTTAAAAAAAATCACGAATAGTATAAATATGATATCCATTTTAATTCTTAGAATTTAATGGTGGATTTTTTGTTGGATTGCCTTGACTTCAGAAGACGTCCATAGAAGCTCATTCTCTCTCTCCAATCTCTCTTTCACATCTACTTATATGTATATATATCCAACAATTACTTTCAGACTATTATCAATCTAAATGTCCCTCCCAACCTATTTATCAGTCCTATTACAAGATTTTCTGTGTACGTTTCTCCCTCACCAGCTGGTCGTCAACCCATTCAGGACGCCGATATCATTTAGGGGACGGTAGCAAGAGTGACCACTACCAGTCAGTCCATGGACCGCAGTCTATGTGCCACAACAAGTTGCCGTACAGCCAATTTTCAATAATCCGTCTGCCATTCAACGTGTCTGAAAAATCATCTTTGACCAAGCTCCATCCACGAACCCAAACACCAACAAAGAGGAATGAAGACAAAGAAAAACAGGACGCGGAAGTTACTCCATGAGACACGACGCCCATTCTCTGATATTTTTCGTCTTAACAATAAGCTTTGTCTTCGGCAGGGACTTGATCACTATCCTCTCAAATCCGGAGTCATTTCCCTCAAAAAATAACCCTTCAGGTCACTGTTCTGTACAAGAACGGACCTGTTGAGCGTTGACTCTCATATACATTTTTTTTTTATGCACTATGACCGATCCTTAATATATTGCGATGACTATTCACGAGAATAAGTCAATCTACGAGAAGAATAGATATATATATATATATATATATCATAATTTGCACTTAATGCTAGTAGTTTATGTATTGGTTCAGGAGGAGAAGTAATTTTGTGTTCTATTCCATCAATGATATCGATTTGATGGGCGGCGCAGCGTTTCACTGATGTTCTGAAGCACCGGAGGCGACGGCGCTCAAGGGGGCATTGAGACCTTGACAATCATTTCAGGCAGTGAGCTGAATTCCCTTCAACTGATGCATCATGAACGACGGATCCCCGTTTGATCAACAACTAACGGCTTTTTGATGAATGAATGAATGAAAGTCGAGAAACTATTTAATAATCCTTATCAAATCAAAAATGTGGATAGAAAAAGCACAACCCAATGGATGAGCAAGAACAAAAACATCGATCTTAAGACGCCAATGATGCAGAGTGTGACCAATGCCGAATCATCCCAATATTTTGAAGGATCAGTAAATTGGAGGGAGAGATTCCTTCCCACAGTCAATGTCAAATAAAACCAACTTTTAACACGTTTGGCACTTGTCCCACATTTTCGACCTAGTTTACCCAGCTGGCTTTGGTTTCCTAACTATAAAGTCCTGCCTAATTCCACTGTCTATCAATTCCGGGTTGCCCCTGAAATTCTCATCCACCAAGTAGTTCCCCCCACTTTAGACGGCGTAGAGTCATGCGGCGCTTATAAAACGACCAGTTTAGACGCTTCCTTTCACCATTCTAAAGAACTCCATCATGGGTTGCTTCAGAGCCCTCGTCTTCTTTTTCTTACTCACCTCCCCACTCAACCCCATCTCCACCGCCACAGTGCCTCCTCCCGCCATCATAAAGGCGGTAAATTTGGGTGGCTGGCTCGTTACCGAGGGATGGATAAAGCCATCTCTCTTTGATGGGATCGCCAACAAGGATCTCCTGGTGAGTCTTAAGATTCTTTCATTCCATTGGTTTGGCCTGTTACCGACCTGTGTCCGAAGGTCTGATTGAATTGGCGGCAGGATGGAACCCAAGTCCAGCTTAAGTCCGCCACTGTTGGGAAGTACCTCTGCGCCGAGAGCGGTGGTGGGAGCGCCATCGTGGCTAATCGGCCTGAAGCCAGGGATTGGGAGACCTTCAAAGTTGGTGATTTAGTTCATATCAGCATCCAAGAATTACATGGCACTCCTCATTCCTAATATCTATTAGAATAAAGGATGATGTAGAAGAGAAGTGCCTAACCTGATGACTCCGCATGAAATCACAGTTATGGAGGGTCAACAAGAGCTACTTCCACTTCCGGGTCTCCTCCAGGCAATTTGTCGGTGTGATCGACGGCGTCAACGTGGCGGCTAAAGCGATGAAGCCGGGCCCCGCGGAGACCTTTGAGATCGTGAGGGGACCAAGGGGCCCCAATCGAGTCCGCATCAGGGCATTCACTGGCCGCTTCTTGCAGGCCAAGACGGAGACCTCGGTGACCGCGGACAACGACGGCAACGGCAGCTGGGGGGATGACGACCCATCAGTGTTCCTAATGACGATCGTGAGGACCATGCGGGGGGAGTACCAGCTGACCAACGGCTACGGGCCCATCGATGCCCCCAAGGTCATGAAGGTGAGGAAGAAGACGACTCCCCTCCCCTCTCTTCCTTTGTCCTGAAGAGGTACACAAACGATGGCTGTTTTGATATTTCTGTCGCAGGAACACTGGCAGAGCTTCATCGTCGAGGATGACTTCAAGTTTATCAAGGACAATGGACTCAATGCCGTTCGGATTCCGGTGGGATGGTGGATCGCCAGAGACCCTACGCCGGCGCCATATGTGGGCGGGTCCCTGGCGGCTCTGGACAACGCATTCTCGTGGGCAGAGTAAGCGAAGCTAAACCTCAGAAAAACTTCCCCCCATTCGTGGACGATGACGACGTGGTTTCCCTGTGTACAGTAAGTACGGCCTGAAGGTGATCATCGACCTCCACGCCGCCCCCGGTTCTCAGAATGGGGATGATCACAGCAGCAGTAGAGACGGCAGCATCCGGTGGGGAGTCAAACGGGGCACCATTAAAAGGACGGTGGCCGCCATCGAGTTCCTCACCCAGAGGTGTCATACTTTCAGTATTGAATAATCAGATTGAAACCCGTGTGGTTGAAGAAAAATTATTCTAATCGCGTAAAATCCACCGCCAGGTATGCCGGAAGATCCAGCCTGTTAGCGGTGGAACTCCTCAACGAGCCGAGGGCAGAAGGGGTCTCCTTCGAGACCCTGAAGAAGTACTACCAAGCCGGCTACGACGCCGTGCGGAGGCACACAAGTAGCGCCTACGTGATCTTCGCCGCGCGGTTGTCCGCTGACGCGGGGGAGTTCATTCCGTTCGCCAGCGGCCTCGACGGCACCGTCCTCGACGTTCACTATTACAACCTTTTCTCCAGCATGTTTAATGGATGGACGGCGCAGCGGCATATCGAGTATGTGTACAATGAGAGGGCCAGCCAGCTCGCCGCCGTCACCAACTCCAATGGCGGCCCCCTCTCCTTCGTCGGTAAGAGTCCCCATGGCCGACGCGCCGTGAACCTCGGACCAGCTTATTTTCCATCTGACACACCGTTCTCCCTTGCCGTCGCGACCGCAGGGGAATGGTCCGCCCAGTGGAACGTGAAACATGCGGAGGAAAGCGACTACAAGAATTTTGCCAAAGCGCAGCTGGATGTCTTCAGTAAGGCTTCCTTCGGGTGGGCCTACTGGACCTACAAGAAAGAGGAGATGGAACTACTGGAGTCTCCAGCTGGATGATCATGAATGGCTACATATCCCTTCAGTAGGAACGCTCTTGTCAGCAGAATAATGGCGAGCAACCTTTCGTTTGTCTCGTACAACTTCGTACCCTCTCTTCCCCTCTTCTTCCTGCTCTGAATGCTCCCCATCGAGAAGCTGCTCTCCCCTCCCCACACCTCTCAGTGGGCAAGGTACTTGAGGTAGATGGCCGCTCAGCGTAACACAGCGGCGCCTGCTTGCAGTCGGCATGATAAGAAGAAAGGAGTGGAGAGAAGGACACAACTTAAACCATTATAGGACGGGCACAGGTGTGTACTTGCTCCGTTACGTCCAGGGAGACGACGACAGAGGAACCTTCACTAGACGTGAATTAAAGTAAGTTTACAAGAAAACCTCACCTCCAACCTAAAAGGAACAGGCGGCACCGTGCAAGAGGCTCTCGCCGCTAACCCATAGGATTAGGGGGGCTCCTTCTTCAAACTTAGCCCTCAAAGAATTATCAAAAAAAAATAAAAATGAAAGCTTTTAGAAAGTTAGTTTAATTCACTAATCGCATAATTTTATAGATTTAAACATTGTAAAGCTCTTCATCATCCTAATTAAGTCGTGATACCCCTCACATGGAAGAACGAGGTTCCAAGAGAGGAGGAAGTTTTCTTTGTAGTGCATTCCCTTGTAAGAGTTAAGAAAACCCATCCCTTCAATCTATGTATGTTTCCACAATGATGACCCTGCTCAGCATTGATTAATCAATAACCAAAGGGTGGTTTGAGGGGCGGGGTAAAAGTTGATGGGCCCAGATGAACCCCCTTGATGAATAATAATTTAGGGATGGAAAAAGAGAGTGACAGACACATGTTGGAAAAGGATTGTTCAATTAGAGAACCAGATCACTCAACTAGCCAGCACCAGCAGCTCGTGGTTGGAAGACATAGATGCCGAAGAACTGCTCTAGGTCCTAGAGACCCTCACAATAGATGTTGTTGTACTAATAAACTACTCATTGGCATGCACATTGCTGGCGAAAGACTCATCACACCAAAAATTCAACGAAAAAATGTTAGTTAGTGGCTAGGGCAACACCCAAAAAATAGAGAATTTCTTGTGGAACGTCAATCGCTACTAGGCAATGCATACCTTGTAATCAAAGAATTTGTGGTAGCAGAAAAATAATAGTTCCTTGTAATGAGCAGTACATATATGGCATAGGAGGCACTCCACCAATTGTGTCACATAGGGCTTGTGAGGGAGTACATGCAGTTTACCACTTTACTTTTTGGCATCAAGAATATTTATGATGACAATAAATTATTTGATTTCATAGCAGGTCTTCATCCTTATATGCAGACAACGAGGAACAAATGATATGTAGTTGGCCATGCTTGATGCCCTTGTAGAATATAAGAACTCTAGTGCAGCAGACCTTTAGTCAAGTGTCAAGGTGGCCATGGCTGTGGTGCTGGTCAGGGCTGCTACTGCGGAGGCAACAGCAAGCAAACCCATGATGGGGGGGTAGGCAGGAGGATGGGTTTGTGATAGTCATGGCAGCATGATAGAAAACCCATCATGAGAGCCCCAATTCATTTCCAGAGGTACCAATGATTGTCTCACTATAGTGGCATGAAGGCCCTATAGCAAGATGAGTGAGTCTAGACCAACCATCTATGGCTAACCAACAATTGCAATGATAGATATTGGGACAACCAACAATTGCGATTAGGAGACTACCATATTCAGGCCATCAATTAGACCATATGTACCATGACTAGCATCATACATGAAGCACCATATAGGAGACTCCATGGTGCTACTGATGGATGCTCATGATGTAATCCTATGGATGCACAAAAGTGGATGCATCATGGCAAATGTGCATGTAGCATGCACACCAGATGGTGTGAGCGAGAGTGCACTAATGAGGATCGTTGTTAAAAAAAAAACCTATCTAGGTTTAACAGTGGATGAGCCCATGCAGCCAAATCGGCAAGTGCACATATAAGATTCACGCCATGAGTAGCAGCTTAAATATTGGAGGAGTTCCAAAACAAGAAAAGGCGACTCAGGGGGCTCACTCCAACACAAGCACCTCGATATAGACGCTTTAATGAAGGCGTTGACTTTGCCATGCGATGTGAGGAACAGGGTTCCGAGATGCAGTCAATGACGACGATGTGGCACTCCTTACATAGGGGAATGAGGTTTTAAGAGAGAATAGGGTGTTCTCCCTAGACTGTATTCACTTGAAATTGATGAGACTGCTTGGCATTGGCTGAGCAACAGTCAAAGTCAGCACAAGGGTGCAAAAGTAAATAGTGTTACATGGATCCTCGTAGCTCAAGCTCTTAGATCTAGGATTGATCAGCTGATATTAGTCTTATTTAATAATAATGGCTTCATGAAACATATTATGAACTACCATACCTACCCAATTTTATTGTGGTTGCATCTTTATTGTTCCCATTATATTGATGGTATTCCTTCTAGTTCAGTGAGTGGAGATTTGTGTAGTAGATTGCTACATATGACGAAACCAGAATTTAAATAAATTGATTATGATTGTGATCTATTTTTTCATTGAAATATTTATTAATCACACCATAGGTTGCTTAATGTTTTATGTTTCATATGAACCATTCGAAGGAAAGTGGAGTGAATTCGACACATTTTACTAAATAAATTTAATTTGAATAATTTTTATTAAAAAATCTATATTTAAATAATTAGTTGACCAGTGTCCTTTACATCTAGAAAATCAATATCCTAATCAATGTTTGACTGCTTTTGGATCTCAAAACAATCCAAAAGGATCCTAAATGGCCATTTCCAATAGAGATTTTTATCATCCACTAGATATCTGCTTATGATGGAATTTTGTCCAAAAAATAGTGACTTTAAATTGGTGGGATTTTGTTATTACAATTTTTCTTTTGTAAAGGAGGATAGAAAGTGCATGTGCCTCTTGTGTAATTTTATAGGAAAATCATTGATATGATGATTCTCCAAAAGACAAGGATGAGTCTATAATGGGTTAAATGGCAACTTGATGACTTTAAATGGCGATCAATAGGATCCTCATTCATATGATGATCATAATGCCCTCATTAATTCAACTAAAATATTGCAATTAACTATAAGGACAGGGATGATAGGGATGTTTGTGTCAACGACTATTAATTGGAGATATGCTAACATCATTAAACTTGAAGCACATTTTATTAATATTGTGAATTAATTGATGAACATTCTTACCATATCTTTATAACACCAAGGACTGGGTAACAATATCAAGGCGCTAAAAACATATTTTCGATTAATTTTATGATACTGCAGCATATTTTCTGATGAATTTGATGATTTTAATCAAATGCATTGTCGAGTGATATCTATGCTACTACATCTTATACATTGTTTCTGCAAAGAAATCAAATAGTTTTATCAAAAGCTATTCCAATTCTCATCCTTAAACTATGAAAAGATTAAATCAAACCTGTTTTCTAGTTAAATATTTACATTCTAGAAGCATAAAACTGATGATAGCCGGTGAAATGCTTGAATTTTGGCTCTTTTGCTGCACCAATGAACTCATTATTGAAATTGGGCTTCTTGTTTAACTTGAATTTTTTTGGCTTGGATCTTGGCATGGGTGGCAGCACACTATGAAGCACGCCATGCCTGCACCTCACCCCTTCCAAGGCATGGCGCTCTGGCAAGGCCAAGTGTGAAATGAGCCCGTTTGGATGGAGGGAAACTCATACCAGGGGAGAACAGGGCCAGGAATGCATTCCAGCAAGAATCTAGAGAGAAGAATGAATTCTCACCATGAGCAGAACCCAGCAATAAGTATCACATTGGTGTCTACGGAATGGATTCCACATTAAGAGGGATATTATTCCGAATAATCTACGTTCATGAAGCCGTATAATCTAGGCAAAATTCAACCAAGAGAAAAATAACTCATTGACAAAATGCATTGCAAGAAACTGGCAGAAATCACCGATTCGGAGACTGGGTAAAGACACCTCTGGCATGGGCCATCCGATTCAATCAGAACAAAGAAGAACGATTTGGATCTTGGGATGAAGCCGCCTGAGGTTGTTGATCAGAGGCATGAATAAGCATATGGGCAACCATGGTAAATATATGAAGACACAGGTAGATTGAATAAGCATATGGGCATATAATTTGCTTTCCCCTAAGTTTCTCCCCATTTCCTTCAAAGGGTTCTCTCTGATTCCGATGACCTCTCGACTGGTGAAGTAAGAGCACCGGAAGGGAGAGAAGCAGAGAAATAACACAGAGAGAGAGAGAGAGAGAGAGAGAGAGTGAGAGAGGAAGAGGGGGGTGGTGTGTTAAGACCAGCTCTATAAGAGAGAAGACCTCCTGGGTGAAAAGGAATCGCAAAGGAATGGAGAGTCGGCCTCCCAAAGGAGGAAAACAGAGGGAAAAGCCAGGATGATTAGGACCAGAGGGATGATCGATCAACTGAAAACAGGGAAGTTCATGGTAGAAAAGAGAGCTGAATCTTCAAGGCATTGAAGATATTCCTGATGCAGATCATGCACAGGACCCTGGGAAAAAAAAAAAGTCAACACCAATATAGAGAAACGAGCAACCATCGACAAGCATCCACCATTCTTGGGTCTTGAAACAACCATCTTGGGATCGTGTTTTACTGGACAAGCAAACGCAGTTCTGCAGAGGAGAAGTAGAGAGAGAAGAGACGGATATCACCAATGCCCTGCCTTCATTTCCGATTCCATAATCACTTTTGAGTAATAAACGAGGGACTAGATGCAGCAAGAGATCATGCAACTGATGCATCAGAGGGTTTAATACAGCGTAAGAGCAGCAGAGAAACGAGAGAACCCATCGACAATATCTATGCAAAATAAATCGGAAACTAAGAAGAGCAAGTAAGCCCAAGATCAATAAAGAAAAGGGCATGCGCGGGAGAAACAAGATGACCAGAGGGGGGAGGAGTGGACGGAGAGACGGGGAGGATTCTAGCAGAAGACAGCTGATTCTAACAGGAGGGCATGAATCTCTCACGTTTTTACACCGCGAAGGAGCTTCGCCGGAGACATTCGGAGAAGAGAGCGACCAACCTGTCATTTGGAAGACAGAAGCACCTCCGGCTTCCTCGGCTTGCTGGGTGTGTTGGGGTTGGAGGACGCCGTAGCGGCTGCCATTGCCGCCTCCCTCGCCCTCCGGTCCAGCTGAATCAGGCTCCGCGATGCCAGGATTGCTTGGGGAAGGAGATCATGAGACACCCTTCCGTAGATATACCGCACGGAAACGGATGCCGCGTCCCTGACCTCGGGCGGGTTCAGCGGGGCCAGCAGGCAGTGCCCCAGGATTCGCAGCACCGGCTGCAGCAGCTCCCATGGGAAAGGGATCCTGGACCCTCTGAGGACCCTTGCTTCACCTTCCCTGGGAGAGGGAGAGCCACCCCCGAGCTTCTCCTGAATTCTCAACCTCTCCATCGCCGTCCTGCAGTTCGCGGCCTCGTCCCCGTCCTCCGAAAGCCCCCGGCCATCCGAGGAAGGAGACGGAGGAGGTTGAAAGCTCCCAAACAGTTCCAGTTCGTCCCGGCTGGAGTAGTACTCACCGGCCCAGGAAGCGGCGAACTCGCAGAGATCCACCTTGGACGCGCTCGGCATGACCGAGATCCTCTTGAAGTAGCAGTCCAGAGCGACGGCCACGATGCAGGCCCTCTTCGTGGACTTCACCATAGTCTGCGGCTCCAGAGGGGGCGACAGGATGCCCACCGTCGGATGGGGCTGGAGGGAGGCCGAGATCTGAGGCGACCTTCCGCCGCCACCGCTCGCTGCGCTGCTCCGCGTCGTGTGGTAGAGCGACGGCTGGGACAGATCCGGTACATGGATCAGGAGGGGCTTCCCGCCGCGAGCCTTGGTCTCCGCCGCGTAAAGGGAGAGGAGGACCGCCTCGAAGCCGGCGAGCGATGGAGACGCCGCACCGGCGGAGGAGTACCCGGCCACCACGCGGGAGAGGTAGAGGCCGGAGATCAGGGGGACGAAAGAGAGAACCACGAGCCGCAGATCCGGATCGGGAGACTGGTACGTTTCGTACAGCCACTGGCAGAGAGCGTCGTCGCCGGAGCCGGACGAGGGACGAGAAAGGGCGTCGGAGACGGCGGCGTAGGCGCCTGGAGAATCAAGGAGAGACCTCGCCGGCTGGTCGGAATCGGCGAGGGCGGCCAGATCGGCGGCGGCAGCGGAGGAATGGCCGAGCACGGCGGAGAGGGACTGGATGCGGGACCTCGCGCGGGATATGGACTCCCACCACGACTGCATCGAATTCCCGGTCAGATTAGGGTTGGAGCTCTGGTAGTGCTGGTGGTGCGCCGCTGGGGACGGAGACGAGCCCGCAGAACCCTCGGCATGGTTCTTAGCGCCCGCTACTGGCTGTATCTCCATGGGAAGCCGCCGATCCGGTTCCCTAAGGAGAAATCCCCTCCAGCAATGGCGGCCGCTTGCCGCCGGGAGCCGGCGGTGGCGATGGCGGTGGCGGTGGCGGTGGCGGCACGGCGGCGCTGAGGATGCCTCTCTCTCTCTCTCTCTCTCTCTCTCTCTCTCTCTCTCTCTCTCTCTACAACAAAACTTAGAGACTTGACCATAATAAAATGGGCCATTAATGGCCCGAGATACTGTCCAATAAAAATGTGACAGTGCGGAGTCTTTTTTAACGGGCCGCGTTTTGGCCCACAAAAGGCCCAATGGGCTCGTTATTCACATGTTGGGCCTAACCTTTTAGCCCAGCCCGATACGGGGGCCCCACCGCCCATTCGATCGCTTCATACCTTGCGGGGCCAACCAAAAAGGATTTTATTAATATTTATTCGTGAAAAATAGCCTAATATTTTATTTTCAAGTGCGATTTTAATCTATTTTATATTTCATTACAGATCATTATTTGTGAAAAAGAGAATAGTTTGGTTCTTCAATAATAAAAGCATTAATTTAGCCAACTAATTAATAATTATAATAAATTGGCGAGCTAATGCTGAGGGTCCAATCAAGAATTATAATTATATACTAAGTATACCAATGATAATAATAAAAATAAAAAAGATTATACACCAAACTCTGTTCTTGAGGTTTGACCAAATCTGTAGCATTCAAGTGTTGATTGTTGAAGTCAACGCCTTACGTAGGACAACTTCAATTGGGGGCGAGGTGAGCTCATTAATATTGATCGACTTTTCATTCCATCCCAAGAAGTCAAACTTCTTTCTCTGCTTGTGAATGTAGGTTGACTTTTGCTACGATTCCAATGGGTCAAATTTCTTCTCTGCTCGTGAATGCATGTTGACTTTTCATTCCATTCTGAGGAGTCAAACATCTTCCTCTACCTGTGAACGTAGGTTAACTTTTCCTTCCATTCCAATGGGTCACACTTCTCCACTCGTGAACGCAGGTTGACTTTTCTTCCATTTTAATGGGTCATACTTCTTCTCTACTCGTGAATGCAGGTTGACTCTTCTTCCATTCCAATGGTCAAATTTCTTCCCTTCCACTCGCACATGAGGGTTGGACTTTTCGTCCATTCCAAGGAGTCAAACTTCTTCTCTAAGCCCAGACATGGTGGGCCCGAACGAGCTCAATAGAGAGATACAGATAGAGAGAGAGAGAGAGGGGGGTTACGAAATAAAGAAATTGACTGCTGTTGTCAACCATGCTGGGCTTCCCAGGGGCCCAAATGGGCCCACAAAACCTGAAAACGAGCCTAGATGCACGCACAAGGCCTAAAATAAATATAATATTCAATAAAAAAAATACAGATCATCCACGCGCAAGGCCGACCAGAGAGGAACCCCGAGAATTCCAGTAGAGGATTTGTGGCCATCGATCTCCTAGATCTTTCTCCTCCCTCCTCCCTCCTCCCTCCTCCCTCCTCCCTGCTCGGGGAAGAGAGAGAGGAGAGAGAAGAGAGAGAGAGAGAGAGGGGGCGGGGGGCATGGAGAGGGTGGCGTTGGTTCATCTAGTCATGAATCTACGCTTGGGAGGGCTACCTCTAGATGAGGGAAGGAGAATTCCGGCGGATCCGCCGCCGGATCGCCACCGTCAAGCGGCGGCTGGGGCCTCGACCTCGCCGGAGGCCGCGACCTCGGCGTCGTCCTTCCTGGAAGCGACGGAGCACCTCTCCTTCCTTTCGTCCTGCTTCATCCTGCGCTGCCTACACTCCATGCTGCAGAAAGCCACGTCTCCCCTGACAGACCACCCGAAGCTCTCAGGGAGGGGATCCACGGCCTAGGGCTTCCCAAGGAGCGGAAAGAAGGAGAGAGAGAGAGAGAGAGAGAGAGAGAGAGAGAGAGAGAGAGGGAGAGAGAGGGATTTATTCACCTGTACATGAAGGTGTCCTTCCCCGGGCCGAGGCGCCGCTTGCAGAGACCGCAGATCCGCAAGAAGGGCGCCGGCTCCACCGGGGCGTCCATGGAGCTCCTCATGTTGATCCACGGCGGCAGCGGATGGCCAACTGGTGGCGCGTTCTCCGGCTCCCGCTGCTGCCGCCGCCTGTCGCCGGCCGTCTCCGCCTTCAACCCTCCCGTCGCCGGCGCCTCATACCTCGGCCGCTGAGGCGCCTCCCCCGAGTTGATCTCCGACAGGCTGGTCGTCCTCCTCATCGCAGGCCGCGCCCTCTTCCCGAGCAACATCCTCCCTCTCTCTCTCTCTCTCTCTCTCTCCCTCCTCTCTCTCTCCTCCCTCGAGAGCTCCGGCGGAGAGAGGAGAGAGACGGGGAGGGGATCCCAGAACAGGGGAGCCAAGAGGAAGGAAAAAAGGTGGAATCTCTCTGCCCCTTCATGCTATTAAAGGGACGGAGAAGCAGGGATTCTGGTGCGGCGAAGTACGGAGGAGAGAGAGAGAGAGACGCGGACAGAGACGGAGAGAGTAGAGAGAGAGAGACAGAGAGAGAGAGAGAGACAGAGACAGAGGGGGAAAGAGACAGAGAGAGTAGAGAGAGAGAGAGACAGAGAGAGAGGAAAGAGACGGAGAGAGTAGAGAGAGAGAGAGAGAGAGGGACGGGGGTTGATGATTGTGGACGTGGAGAAGGATGGGCTGGAAGAAGGGGACTACGAGGAAGCAGACGGGGGAATCTGGGCCGTCAGATTGGATCCCGGATTCGGTAAGCCGCGTCGTTTTCCTTTTCGTTACTTCGGCTCAAATTTCTCGGTAATTTATCGCGAATTTATCGGCAAGCGGGTGGAGCTCTCAACCGCCGACCTGAAGTGATAAATACCAAATCGTATTATTAACTATGGCACCATTCGAGATACTATATTATATTCTTGCCCCTACGTAGAAAGTCCAAATTTTGAATAAAAATCATAGCACACCCCCCACTTACCTTCCACATTTTATAATATCAATTTTTATTTAATTTTTAATTAAGCAGTCTCAATGCTTACAACTCTAAGAGAGAGAGAGAGAGAGAGAGAGGGGGGGATAGAGAGGAGAGGGACGAATCTAACCATACGTATCAAGATGATGACAAAACTATTCATCATATGTGAGAGAGATAGATATATATATATATATATAGAGAGAGAGAAAGAGAGAGAGAGAGGAAAAGAAAGAAATAATGGGTAACATAAATTTATAAGTATGGGTTGGACTCATGCCAAAATAAGTTATTTTTTCTATTGGAAGTTATTATCATTACGTATATAATGTATTTATGCTGAATTATTATTTAAAATATAAATATAAATATAAATTTAAGAAGCATATTTTAAAAAATAATTTTAAATTATCCACCTTATTAATTAATGAAAAAGGTGTCACTTCATATTCTACACGATGAGAGGTATATGCAAAAATTTAGGATTTTAAAGGGATTATATTTAAAATAACACGTGGAGACATGCGGTGAAAGATCGCTTGGGCTCACGAACCGGTCACCGCCAGAGTTTTGTCGTTTATGGAGAACATTTCCTCGACTAACGTGTCCGCCGCAATTTCAAACCATACAAGCACACGTTCGTCCGATCCTCATCGGACGGTAATCTCGCAAGATGATCGTACTTTCACAGGCAGAATCTTTGGGCCCCACCTACAATCATCCATCGACGATCGGACGGCTCTGAGGAGTAAAGAATCCAAGCCTCGACTCCCAAACCGTGGGCCCCATTTCTGGATCCCTTTAACTACCTGGCCCCCTCCCGAATCGGACGGATCCTTGCCGGGTTTGATCGGGTCGGGATGATCCGGATGGTCACGGGAATGGGGCCCACACGAGAAGAATTTTGTCCATTTTGCCCCTGTGGAATGGAGCCCCCGCACATGTCTTGGCACCACCGGAACCCGACGATGTAGGAATGGACGGTCAGATCGGAGTTCTATTTTAAGGGTAAAAAATATGAATATAATTTTATAAAATTAGGCCGATTGTCAAATTCATTTAACATTGGATCTGGATCAGGATCAAGATTGGTCGATGTGGCCCACATCGGCACCCTTCATCGCATGGACTTCGACATGATTCATCGTGGTCCAAGCCACAGATGGAGACATTTTTATCCAAAAGCCCCCCAGATAAATTGGATTGAACTTGGGTAGATTACCGAGGGCTATCTAATATTAGAAAAGGCATTTACATTATTTAAAACGGAGAAAGGCTTAAATTTTAACTCTCTCTCTCTCTATCCACCTGGCGTAAATTACGTTGATCCACGTGGACTCTGGGTCCCACAGTCTTGATTCGCCAGCTGCGGCCCAACAACGCAAGACCCTCTCCGTCCTCATCCTCACCACGTCCACATCTTCTATTTCGGGCCGCCCAAATCACAGGCCGGGCCCGGCCCGCCGAAAGAACGAACGGCTATAATAGTCCAACTTGTCCCCCACGGGCCTGGGCATGTTGTCCGATACGGCCAAATCAACTTAAGAAAAAGAATTGGGTTAAACAATGGGAAATTCCGGGCCGGGCACATCGCTAAATTAATTAAAAGCCAGCCCGGCTCGACCCGGGGTGTGGGCCAGACCGTTGGGCCCACCTTCGACGCCGCTGCCACATCCTCCACTTCGTCCATCCGCCGCGAAAAATTATTATAAATATATTCCTGCTTTAAAAAAAATTGTGAGACCGAGAAGCATCCTTTCTAGCTCTCTCTCTCTCTCTCTCTCTCTCTCTCTCTCTTCTCTCTCTCTCGATTCTCTCTCCTCGCGCTAGGCGGCTGGTTAATGGCGGACATCCCGCTGTTCTGCTCCAGCTGCCTGGATCCGCGGGGCATAGCCTCTCTGCCGCCGAGGATCACCGCCCGATCGCCGGGAGCGGCGGCGGCGGTGGCGGCGCCGCTGGCGCCGAGGAGGCTGCGGCTGGGGCCTGCGCACTGCATCGAGAGTTCCTCCTCTCTTGCTACGGGCCCGCTGGAGCTCGTCTCCACTGATGGTACTACCGCCCTCGCCGAGCTCTCCCCATGGGGGAGGTCGGATTCGGATTTCTGCGCGAGTTTCGCCGCCTTTGCCGATCGCCGTGGTGTGGCTGTTACTGACGCTGTGGCCGGTGGTGGTGGTTTCCGCAGTGTGCTCGGACGGCAGCGTCATCTTCCGCTTCGGGATCGCCGGAGAATTGGAGGAGGAGGCCGCCGGCAGCGAGGCGGAGGACGCCGCCTTGGAGGTCGTCCCGGGGGTTAGTGGTGGGAACGATGCTGCGGGCGGTGCCTTGGATGCGCTCGGATCAGGAATCGACGCGGTGGCGGGATTGGCCAGTGCGGAGGAGGCCGATTTGGGAACCGTGGTGAGCAGAATCCCTGCGCTGGTTGGAGCATTTCAAGCAGAAGGTGGTGTGGAAGCGGAGAGCTCTTCGCCTGCCGGCGAGGCGGGAGTGCTGGCGACGGTCGGCAGCGTGGATCATGTCGAAATTGTTGGGGAAGACGAAGGTTCGTTTTCAGTTGGTAATGGCGGAGTGGATGTGGACGTCGGGGTCGCGCAAGCTACCACAGAAATAGAAAAGTTACTGTCGGTGGGTCGTGATGAAAGCGAAAGGTACGGGACCGAGAGAGAATTTGACGAGAATATCCCAGAGGAGAGGGGCTCCTGCTCCGGCTTGGGAGATCTTGAATTAGAGGAGAGGGACGGGGGTGCTGATATTGCTTTGAAGGAGGTCGACGAGCCTTCTGTGGACGTGGGGCTTCCCTCTCCGATGAAGGTAAACCTGGAACAGGCAGTAGAAGGCAGCGGAATATCAGAGCCTGACCTCGATGGAGGCGGTCAAACTGAGGAGAGGAGACCTGTCTCACCGAGGGAAGGCCTGGAAAAGTTCGAGCAAGGCAGGAGAGGATCAGAGATTATTGCTGCAGGAGATGGCGGAATTGATGGTCGCCTTGACTTACACAGCGGGGATTCGGAACTTCTGGTGTCGGAGGATGAGGATGAGGATGAGGATGAGGATGAGGGGGAAGAAAGTATTTCTGAAGCCGGTGAAGCTCAGCAAGAGGTCAAAGCAGACGAAGTGGGGCTTCAGGACCGTGATGAGGAAGACATAATCGCCTCCCTGGTTGATCAGGAAGTGCTACGAGATGAAAAGTTATCCGATTTAGATAAGAAAAGCTTACAGAACTCTGATCTTGGAGATGCTACGGTGAACGCTGGGACTGTCGAGATCATGAGCCGGATAGATGTGTCAGCTGAAAAAGAGGATGTGGCTGAGCTTCTGGAAGATGATCAGGGCGATAAGACCATCCCCCAGGATGATGAGGAGGCCTCTGAAGATGAGAGGATATCTGATGTGGACATGGAACGGATAGAGAAGTTGAAACTTCATGATGTTGATATGATCCCTGCCAGAGTTGAGGAGATAAACCAGGCAAGAGTATTACTACAGGTCTGCTTTATGTTTATTGTTGCACTATGCTATTCTTTTAGCGCGATTGGGGTAACAGACTTTATTTTTGCCTTCTATTATTCTACTTTCCTGGATTTACACAGCATCAAATTAGGCTCTTACAGACCCTTTGATAACTCATAAAACCTAGTCTATAAACTATATACGACTAGTAAACCTTGCAGCTTGAGTAATTCTCACAGTTTGCCAACGGTTTGAATTTTTTTCCTTTTATGTGTTCTCGTCGAATATCTGAATATGGAGGAGAAGATAAAACCCACCTCACTAATCATCCATTGTGATGACCCCGACATGTTTAGGCTATGCCTCTCTACCAGCTCATAGCTTCATGTGGAGAATAGAAAAAAATCAAAGAAGTTATGCCATATACCCCTAGGTTTTTCATCTGTTCTGAAGACTACTGATGCTTGGGTTCAATTTACCAAAAGCTAATCCTCAAGATGCCCAAAAGGTCTCATGTTCTGATGGCGGATGCAAAATTACTAATGGAATTATTGAGCAAACATGATGTCCGGAAGCAACAGTTTTTCAATACTGCAAGAATATTTTCCCATAATTGTCCTACTTTTTAATTTATTTTTGATAGCATGAATGATCATGTTCTACACGTTGGGATGAGAGAGAATGTTAAACTTGGTTTCTTTCCAGGCAGAAAATACAGAAGTGACGGGAGAAGACTACAGTTTTATTGATGATGGCGATGATGATGATGATGATGATGATGATGATGATGATGATGATGATGATTTGGCAGTTCAAGTTGTGGATAGCCAACGTACTGCTATTTCAAGCGAGTATGCAAACTCAATCCTTTTCAAGTTTTTTCGGGCATAACCTGAATCTTTTTATGTGTTACTTAGTCTGACTTTATGAGGCCTTGTGTTTTTTGTCCTGTCATGCCAATTGCACGGGACATTATATTGCTTAAAAATTAAACGCCCGGAATTTTAAGCAAAGGACCTCATATTTCTATTAATAGATGAGTTGGGTAGGTAAAGGCCGACCTTTTTTTCGTCAAGTCCTCCATCTCTCCATTCATCTTGTACGATTTTTAGCGCCTTGAATCAGCAGTGCTGACTGAGTAAAGGATCTGAAATTAAGTGCCCTGCTTTTCTACTGCAACATACCCATGCGAATTTCCATTCCGGAATAGATGATATGTAGGAGTTGCTTCAGGGTCAATTAAACAGTTCGAACCGAGTTATTTTTTAAAAAGATTATTTATGCCCCCACGGGCATTGCTTTCTTTTAATAGACCGTTAGGATACTTCATTATGGCGTTTGCCATTTACTTAATATGTATATATTTTGTGAAAACTAGCCTTCCTTAACGGGAGAAAACTGGCTCTTAATGCACACGCACAACAGATTAACTCTTCTAATGCCTCGTCTTTGAAATCTACTGATGAAACTAGTCACAGATATATCTTCGAAACCGTTTCTCTGCACCAGAGCAGCTTATAACCTTTGGAATGTCTGTCATATGTGAACCGCGATTGGTTTGAAATTTTAAGTCCCATATCATTTTCCGTTTTGATTATTCAACCAGTACCCGCATAGAAAGAAGATGCCTACGATTCATGCATGGCATATGAACTGATCGTTTAGGTTTTCTCTTGTGAAACTCGGATTGTGCAGAGAAGTTGACGTCGTGCAACTGTTTATGAAATAAGAATAATTCTTAGATCGCTGTAAAGTCTTCGCAACTCATTTTTTTATTGTTTCTTCCGAACTTCATTTGGCATCCCCATCACCAAGCTGTGAGTTCTTAGATCGTTGTTAGTTCTCATGTCTCTCTTTTTTTTTAAAAAAAATTCTTCGAAACCAGGAACATGACATCATCAACAAAACCAAGATATGTTCTTTCCTCTGGTGCTGCAATGTTGCCGCATCCTTCTAAGGTACTTCATCGGAGTTTAATTTCTTGGAATATGCTGTTCATTATTTTATCAGTCTTTTTACTTTTTTTACACCTCCACCCTCCCAAGAAACATCTGGACTATCTTTTCTCAATGCATGCGTGGGAACCACCATGCCAAGTGGATCTCCTGCATGACGTGTGCAACGAGATGGTTTCGGATATTCTTCTGCCTATCCGCCTCTGTAGTGACGTTGTTTGTGTATGCTATTTAAATATCTCTGGGCATTACGAGCCGCAACTATATAGCGTCCTAGCAAAAACTTTCCGTGAATAATTCATAAAAAAATATCCATGATTGCCACCGGATATCTATAGATCGCCGTGTATGTGTATACTCTGGTGCTTGCATTTCAGCCGATGGATAATATTAGAATAACATTATCCGAAAATATGGGCAATTCCTCTTGGGCCCCCTTTATACCTGGTCTGACCCCCGTTTTCCAGCCTTTTGCTGGCTTTTCGTTGACTTTACACCAGCGAATGCATCACCATAGCTGCAAAGACGACTATGCGACTGATCTGGGCACATTTTTCTTCAATTCCCTTCCTACAACTGCTGTCATGCTTAGATCATCATCCATGAAGATCCGAAGAACCCGCCGTTCTTTTTGGGGAGGTCAAGATGGGCGGGAAGAATAACCCATTTCCCTAGTCAACGTAGCCCTGCTCAATCAGGGTCAAACAATTTTTTAGTAGCCATTTAATGGACGTAGCTTTTTTTTTATATGGGGGAAAGAAATTATTAGTTCGCCATCCGCACCATTTTTGCAGCCATCATCCATCTTCTGTTACAGACATGATCAATAATCTAGAGTAACAATGCCAGGCGTTGACAGGCGGCGAAGACGCCTACTTCTTGGCCTGTGAGGGCTGGCTGGGCGTGGCAGATGGAGTCGGTCAATGGTCTTTTGAAGGTAATCCGTCTCTCCAGCACTCTGAAACACAATTACCAGTTGGTGAGATGTTCATTTTCCGCCACGAAATGGAAGAATTTATTTTTATTGATTTTTAAATAAAAAAATGGTTCTAATCGAAACTATGCCCTTTAATTTATGCCGCGGGAATCAGATCATACGAACCGCATATTCTTTTATCGTGATTCCAGATTCTTTTTGGCTCTTTTCAGGGATCAATGCTGGGTTGTTCGCCAGGGAGCTCATGAACAACTGCGAGAGGCTCGTCGCTGACTGCCGGGGAGGTCCAGCAGCTAAGCCGACGCAGATTCTTTCCCAGAGCGCCATGAGATCTCGAGCTCTTGGTTCTTCTACAGCATTGGTGGCTTTCTTTGACGGCCAGGTACCATCGATGGGGGAAAAAAATATTGCTCCTTCATATGCGCTGAGTTATGATCCCCAAATATATATCATATCTTTCCAGATCAGGAAGCTATTGTGCCTCTATATATACTGATTTATGATCCCCAGATATATAGTAACTTGCCAGATCTGGAAGCTATTGTGCCTTTATATATACTGATTTATGATCCCCAGATATATAGTATCTTGCCAGATCAGGAAGCTATTGTGCCTTCATATCTACTGATTTAACTGATTTATGATCCCCAACCCCAAATATATCTATATATATATATATATATCATATTTTTCCAGATCAGGAGGCTATTGTGCCTTCATATGTTACTGATTTATGATTCCCAGCCCCAAATATATATATATTATATTGTCAGATCAGGAAGGTTTTGTGCCATCATTATTCTCCAAAATTTATTCGACTTATTCAGATAAATGGGATGAACTTGGAAATAATTTGAAGATGAGCATCTGGGCCCTTTTTTTTTTCATGCTCTTTCTCTTTATGATGAACCATGAACAGGCTCTCCACGTGGCAAACATCGGGGACTCCGGCTTCATCATAATAAGGAACGGTCACGTTCTCCAGAGGTCAACCCCAATGGTTTATGGCTTCAACTTTCCTCACCAGATCGAAAGAGGGGACGACCCCTCCAAATTCATACAGGTATTCCATCTTCCATGGCATGCTACTATTAGAATAATCTCGCATTAGAAACGAAATTAATAAATCCCGTGGTTCTACAGAGTTATTATTTTTATTTTTTTTCAGTTGATCGACGCAATGTTTTTCCGAGTGATCTTAACCACTCGTCTAGAGTCCAAGAGCAACCCGAATCTCACATACTTCTGAATAAATGAATGAACAGGATGAATAAATAAACAGATAAATAAATCAGCCAGTAAATGAAATTATGTGATTATGCAAACTCCTGTGACGCGAATGTTTTGAGTCGAATGACCCATCATTCATTTTTCCATTTTTCGATCGAAAATATACAATCCTGTCGATTTTGGGCTGAATACCCAGAAATCTCACATTTAGGCGGCAAAAAACAAAAAAAAAAAGAATCTTGTGGTCGGAAAATACTCATCGCATACCAATAATTCTTGAATCCGGCTGCCCAATTTTTTATGATTTCTCGGAATGGCAGGTGTATACGGTGGAGCTGGACGAGGGCGACGTGATCGTGACAGCGACGGACGGGCTCTTCGACAACCTCTACGAGCAGGAAATCATGGCGATCATCTCCAGGTCCCAGGAAGCCGGCGCAAGCCCCACTGTGAGGAACCCCTCGCCCCCCCTCCCTTCGCCTGAACCCTAATTCTGGCCGGCGACCTGACGAGGGAGCTCTCTGGGTTTTGCCCCAATCCTGGCCGGCGACCTGACGAGCAGGAGATCGCGGGGCTCCTGGCCGAGAGGGCGCAGGAGGTTGGGCAGTCGCCGGCGACGAGGAGCCCCTTCGCCGACGCCGCCCAGGCCGCCGGCTACCCGTCCTTCGCCGGCGGGAAGCTCGACGACGTCACCGTCGTCGTCTCCGTCGTCTGCAGCCCGTGATGCCGGGGG
The DNA here is from genome assembly GCA_024713555.1 of Spirodela polyrhiza. Taxonomy (NCBI): domain Eukaryota; kingdom Viridiplantae; phylum Streptophyta; class Magnoliopsida; order Alismatales; family Araceae; genus Spirodela; species Spirodela polyrhiza. The sequence goes on from CM046535.1 coordinate 7,493,570, forward strand.
CGGCGCCGCCGTTTGTTTTTCCGTGGCTTCCGCCATTCTTGGAGGACGCTGTGGAGGGGGGAGGGCGCGAGTTCCGCTCGTCTCCCCCTTCGGGGGGGCGAAATGGGGCGAGAAATAAGGTGGAGTTCCATGATTTGATCGAGATGGAGAAGTTTTTTTATTCATTCTTCTGTTTGCAGGTCTCTTCTGCAGTAACCCGCGAAGCTAAATCTTCTTCTTCTTCTTCTGATTCTTCCATCTTCTTTGTATTTTTTGTAGAGAGAGAAAGAGACCAAGTGGGGAGGCTTGTTTACGAGAGAGAGAGAGAGAGAGAGAGAGAGAGGGAACCTGATATGAATGTTGTGGGCCTGGGTGGCTTTATTCAGGAAGAACTGAGCCTTGCCTCGCTCTCTCTCTCTAGAGATGAGAGAAGTTGATTCAGAGTAGGTGAGGGAGGGGGGACATGGGGTGCTCTCTCTCTCTCTCGCTTTCTCTCTCTATCACTTGTACTCGAGGATCATGTTGTTCTCGGGGGCGAGGCCGACGCACGCCCTGAGGATGTTCTCCAGCATGGCCCTCTGCTTCGACAGCGCGTTGACCACCGGCGTCCCCGGTGGCACCTGCTCCCGCCGCCACCACCACCACAAGATTCGACCGTTACGGCGGCGCTAAGAAGAAGAAGAAGAAGGAAGGAGGCGCCGGGTTGACTCACCAGCGGGGCCTTGCTCAGGTAGCTCAGGATGCTCGCCACCGGGTGGAAGGAGTGGAACTTGCTCTGCAGAAGGGAAAAGAACACCAGAACAGAGAGGACGGGGGTTTTAGAGAGAGAAAGAAAGGGTTTTAGAGAGAAGGGTTGACCCGGCTACCTCTCCTGCGGCCTTGAGCTGGATCCTGGTGGTGAGCTCGGCAAGGAGGACGAGGTCGAGGATGATGGGGGCGGCGAGGAGGGAGTCCTCGCAGGTGTTGTGGAGGACGACGGTGCTCCGGCCGCCCATGAAGATCTCCGAGGTGTACTCGTCCATGGCCCTCTTGCTGTCCCCCACGTAGGGCACGTACTGCAGCAGGAGAAGGAGAACAGGGGGAGGGAAATAATGAGCGGGCGGGCGGGCGGCGGCGGCGGAGGAGCGGCGGCGCCGCCGGGGGAGGGGGGAGGACTGACCTTGATGACGACGACGTGGTCGGGATGCTCGCCGGGCTCGTAGAGGATGCCGTTGCTGGAGACCATGTCGTCGACGACGTTGCTCTTCGATATCTCCTTGGAGCGGAAGGTCTGCGGCGCCGACAGGTTCATGCCGTCGTTGTTCCCCAGGTGGTTGTAGCTCACGATGGAGGTCGGCTGCGAGAACAAGAACAAGATGACGATCATGATTAAACCAGGAAGAGGTAGACGATGATGACGATGAAGAAACCAAGAAGAAGAATAAGATGATGATGCTGATGATGAAGAAACTAGAAAGAAGAAGAAGATGATGCTGAAGTTGATGAAGAAACCAGGAAGAAGATGAGGAAGAAGAAGATGATGATGATGATGATGATGATGAAGAGACCAGAAAGAAGAAGAAGATGATGATGACGACGATGAGGATGAAGAAACCAGGAAGAAGAAGAGATCACAACCGACCAACCTTGATGCCCGCGCCGACGAGGAAGTCAACGAGGACCGACTTCATCTTGGTCTGCCCGCTCTTGAAGTCGTCGCCTCCGATGAGGCTGTTCCTCGCGACGGCCATCTCTATCAGACCTGCCGGAAACCAGGCGGCGGCAGAGCTTTCTCAGTTGATCCGCCGTCGCAGACGGCGGCGGACTGGTGGCGGAGCGAGGGACTCACCGGGGACGAAGGTGTTCTGCGGGCTGCCGTTGATGAAGGGGACGCCCTCGAGGACGCAGGCGATGGCGTACAGGGTGGAGGGGGAGATCTCCTGCTCCCCCCTCTCCACCGCCGCCATGAGGTTCTCCATGGTGTCGTTCAGCCCCACCGCGACATTGCTGTACCGCTCCGTGTTCGCCGTCCACAGCACCACCACCTTCTCCACCTTCTCCCTCTCCCTGAACTCCCTGTCCACGAGAAACCCCGGGGTTAGGGTTAGGGTTAGGGTTAGGGTTAGGGTTGGGTCACCACTCCATACTGGGTCGTCGTCTTCAACCTCCCGCTACCTGATGTCCCTGATGATCCGCTCCACCTGCTCCTTCTTCGTCCCGCCGAGAATGTTGTCTGCGCGAGAACCCTGGTTGGCAGCGATGAAATCGGGGTCGTAGATGCCTGGGAGCGGCACCATGGGCTCCATGTAGGGCCGCAGCTGCTTCTGCAGATCAATGTCCAGCACCTTGGCCCTGGCCATGGCGTCCGCTAGGTTCATCCCGCTAATGTCCCACCCCCCGAAGACTATCTCGTCAGGGTTCACCTGCAACAGCAGCAGGAGACCCCCTCCTCCTCCGTTAACGCCGATCTGAAGCTACAGCCATGGCGAGGGAGGAAGAAGAGGAAGATGAAGATGGGGGACGGTGGTTATATACCATGGGGAGGAGGCTCTTGAAAGGGGCGTAGATCTCTTCTCCATTGAAGGAGCCCACGCGGATGGTGGAGGCCTGGGTGAGGGAGCCGTAGTAGTTGGCCTGCTGGACCTTGTCCTTGGTCGCCCACGAGATCCCCCTGGTATTATCATCAACCAAAACCCTAAATATCCGAGGAAGAAGACGATCCCACAGAGAGAGGTCGATCCGCCATTACTCACTCTCGGTTCGCGATGACGCCCGCCGTAAGCGTGGATCCATTGTTCCCCCCCCATCCCACGAGCATCACCCTGCGCACGCCAACGCCATCATCAGACCCATGAACCAGAAGAGAGAGAATGGCACACGCAGAAGAGAGAGAGAGAGAGAGAGAGAGAGAGAGAGAGAGAGGATGACCCGAGCTTGGGGACGCGGGTGGAGGTCTTGAAATGGTACTGGACGGACTTGGGCTTGACGATCCACTGGTAGGCGCCGTCCCTCACCTCGTGGACGAGCTCCGTCGTCTCGTAGGTGTAGAGCGACTCGATCTCCTCCTCCCCATACCTCACATTGGGGCTCTCCACCCGGAACTTCTCTATGAACATCTCTCCCTCTCTCTGCAACTCCCTGCAACTTCTGCAACTTCTCTCTCTCTCTCTCTCTATCTCTCTCTTTCTCTCTGTGGAGGGAAGAAAATGGGGGAGGGAGGAGGAGGAGGGAGGGGTCTACGACGACCTCCGGAATCGCCGCCGCCGCCGGTGGATCTCCTCTCCTTCCAGCTGGCCCCCCCTGGGCGCGTCTTCATAAGGCCGCTTTTTATAAGGGGGGAGAGAGAGAGAGAGAGAGAGAGAGAGGGGGGAGCGTGTGGTCTCCATGGCCGGCCAGCTGGTGTGGGGGAATCGCGGGGAGGAGGTTCGGGATGGCGGAGAGGACGAGGCGACTGAGCCGAAGGCGGTGACCGCAAGCGAGAGCACGTGTCAAGCTGGCCATGCCACGAGGCGCCGCGTCATCTTGCCAGGCGTTTGTGAAATCGAGGAGGATGTGGACCCCACCGAAAATCCAGCGGATTTCTTATCGTGCGTTCCCCAGCGTCCTTTAGCGTGATGAAACTCTGATCACTGGGAGCACGAGATCAAGGGACAAGATCCCCCAATCTAGACCGGGGTCCACTGATGGGCCGGGCCGGGCTCCCCTCTGGGCTTGGCAACCGCCAGGTAGCTCCAAAAAAAAAAAAGAAAAAATGGAGGCCAGCTGGGCAAAATATGTGGGCCCCACAAGTCAAGCAGTCCCTTTCCTTCCTGCGAGTTGCCTTTTTTTTTCTACGGATAAGCCAATGGAGGCACGGCTATGCCACGTCACCGTGGGTGACGGCGGATATTTTCTATAGAACCCTAATAAAAATTTATTTTTGGAAGTAACCTCCTCGAACCTGAGCTCTCTCCTCTTATAACGTCGGCCCAGAACAGATCCCCGGGACCTTGAGGGCATATGTGCAAATAAGATAGTTCATGGCGTCACGTGAAATTGCGGCTCAGAATCTGGTTGCCCATCGTCGTAAGCACGCATGTAGACGCTCTCTACGGACAGAACCACTTGCTTGTTTAGCTCCCATTTCGGCGAGAGAGATAGAGAGAGAGAGAGAGAGAGCACGAGAAGGGTGGGAAAGAGGGGAGAGAGAGAGAGAGAGAGAGGGGAAGAGAGAGAAAGAGAGGGAGGGAGGGAGGGAGAGAAAGAGAGGGAGGGAGGGAGGGGAGAGAGAGAGAGAGAGAGAGAGGTGAAGGGCAAGATGGAAACTGAAGATCATGTTGGATCGACAGCTTCCCTGGAAAAATACAAGAACATGCGGACACGTCTATATTAAGTAGCATCGCCAGCTTCCGTGGTGCGCCTCCCACAAAGATACCACCTTTTTGCTAGTGCACGCCACGGCATGATCCCCACCCACCTCACTCGCCCCCCTCCCATCCTTTCATAACCAGCTAAGAGCCTCTCTCTCTCTCTCTCTCTAGCGTTCAGAGGGCCAGCTGCAAATGGGGAGATGGGGCTTCCCTCTCTTCACGCTCAGACATCTGTCGCCAGTTTTGGGGCGCAGGTGAGGACGGCCTCTCCGACGGTGAGGAAGATCTTGTCGTGGCCGATGAGCTCTATCAGCCTTGACGCATGCAGCTTCTCCATCACCGGCTCCCCCGGGTTCGCCAGAGCCAGCTGCACCACAGCGCATCACAACCCTGTAAGTCCCCCCAGTCTCAAGCATCTGCTTCATTCCAACCGCATAATCAGATCGAATCCCCATTCCCCCCCCGCCCCCATCCTATATTTAGAAAGCTATCGTGGCTCCGTTCATCTGAGCCGCCCAAGAACACGGGTCAGTCCCCAAATGAGAATATAGTCGCCTCAGGGTCAACTACCTGAACACCCCTCTTCTGTAGGGCCTTGTGCAGATCCTCCAGGGCGTGGATGCCGCTGGTGTCTATGTTGATGACCGCTGGTAGAAGAGCAAGGGAAAATAGAGGAAATCAGAAGAGATTAGCGTCAAAAGCAAACCCATCTAATTACCGTATTAAGAAGGAAATTAGATCGAGTGGGATCAAAAATTTGCATCCGATATAGTTAGCATTCAATGCGGGGATTACTCACGAGACATCTCCACGATCACAAATTCTATCTTTGGCAGCTGATTCTCCTCCAGCCTCTCTTGCTCGTCAGTCAGCCACCTCAGTATCCTGCAAAATACAACGTCCCAATTTTAGTAACACGGCACCTCAATCACGGTCCATCCAATGAGCTTTAATGGCCGCCCAGTCTTGGTGGGCTCGATCGAGTTAATTCCATAAAAGGCATATATACATGTTTTTCTCTGCTATATTATTTTTGTTTCCCATATCTATCCGTTCATTTTGCTGCATCTTCTGTTTTTTTGTGTTTGTTTATCCTGATTAGTCAAAGCCTGCGGTGAATCTCTTACCTCTCCTTCACGTAGTTTGAGTTGGAAAAATAGATCGCCGAGTCAACTCGCACGATCATCACCCCAGGCACCCTCGTCGCCTCTGGGTACTGGTCAACATTCCTATATATGGTAGTTCCAGGGAGGTTCCCAAGGAGGGCGGTCCTCGGTCTCGTCACTTGCAGCAGAATCTTCGCAAATGATATGACCACCTATTTAGAAAAGAAAAAAGACAAACAAACAAGGGAAAAAAAACCTAGATCTGTCAGTGCCCGGCCACAAATTTCTAACCCAGATTAGAAAAATATTTAGAATCCAAAAAAATTTCAAAAATTTTTTTTTTTTTCTCACAGATATTAGGAGCCCGATTTCAACGGACACAAATACTACTCCGAAGAACGCTCCCATGCAGGCCATGAAATCAAACTTATCGATCTTCCAAATTAGCAGGGCGGCGTCAAAGTCGATCAGCCCAATCACCGCCGATATGATGATCGAAGAGAGGACGGCGTTTGGGGTGTACTTGAAGAGGGGAGTGATCACTTCCAGGGTCAGGAACACAACCAAGGACATGATCATATTGGAGACCGCCGTCTGGCAGCCGGCCATATAGTTCACGGCCGATCTCGAGAAGGACCCTTGAAAAGGAATGAAAAGACTTCGTCATGGACAGGAAAAAAGAACCCGTTTTTGGTAAGTTCATTGATGCCCAACTCTCCCCGCCACTACCTGTAGCCACATAGCAAGAAGTCAACGAGCCGACGAGGTTCATGGACCCGAGGGCCACCATCTCCTTGTTCCCGTCCAGCTGGTAGTCCTTCATGGCCGCAAACGTCCTCCCTATGGCCACAGCTTCCTGCAATCCCTCCACGGTTCAGGATTACTGAACTATCTATATAAATAGCCAGGCTTATGCAAGAAGGCAGGAGAGTATATATGCCGCCGACAGACCGTCAGAGCCACCAGGCCGACCACAACTCCGATCTTGAAACCCTTCCCGGTGTACGAGCCCGTGAAGTAAAGTTGATCAACGGACGACGGATTGATGCCCTTCCTGATATCTTTCACCTGCCAGATGTCGCCACGCGCTCCAGGGATCAAGAAGAGGAGGAGGAGGAACAGAGAGATTTCTAGAGTGAATTCCGATGGGCAGGGGCGCTTACGATCTGGACTCCCTTGTCGTTGGCGTGAGTAATATAGACGAAGAACGTCGCCAGAACGACAGAGATGAGCGGGGCGATTGCTGGAACCCAGAAGAACCTCTTGTTCTTCTTTCCCTGGCCAGGGAGAAAGAGGAAAGGGTGGGTGAGAATCACTTCTGGAGTTGACTTTTGGGAGATGGGCAAGCATCTTGGCTCCTACAATGTATTTCGCCAGGAGAAGGAAGGCGAGGAATGAGGTGCCGATGAGTATCGTCTGCCAGTTCCACTGCAAACAAGGAGAAAAATCGATTGACCCAACAGGTTAGAGAGAGAAAAGGGCGACTTCTGTTTTCAAGCTTGTATTCGTAGAGTCACCCCGTGGTGGACAGAGCCCCAGACTGAGCGCATGACTGAGATGACGTCTGTTTTCTTGGTGAAATGCTCTATGCCAAGGAGGCCCTTGAGCTGCTGGAGGGCGATCGTAATGGCCGCTCCTCCCATGAACCCCACAATGGCAGCGTGGGATAAGAACTCGATCACGAAGCCCAACCTGAGAGAAAGGCTCCCATAAATGGCGAGAGGGAAGAACAAAAAAAGAAAAAGAAAAAAAATTGGAATCACCCATTGGAGAAGCCCAGTATGATTGGAGAGCTCCTTTAATAGGAAAATGGCCCGATGAGTGGAATTGTAGCTCCATTAAATATATGAAGAAAATAAAGCAACGATATGAGCCTCTGGAGGAAATTTCTCTCCACAAAGATCACCTGAGCAGTCCGAGAGTAGCCTGAGTGAGCCCAGCGAAAAATGTTGCGGTGAACGCCAGCCTCTTGTACTCGAATGGATATTTATCAGGATCGATCTCGTTCCGCAGAAGAGTTCCCAGGAGGAGGGACACCACCGCCACAGGTCCAATGGCGATGTCTCTGGAGCTCCCCATGGTCGCATATATCAGTGGTGGAACGAAGCTCGAGTCTGAAGAGAGTGGAAAGCGGAGGAAATCGTTGAATCGAGAAGAGAAATCTGAGATTTCAGGCCAAAGATTCGGACTTTATGAGCAGTGGAAGCTTGCTTACAGAGCCCATTTTCCGGGGGAGGTTTGCCAGCCGGGCGTACCCAATATCCTGCAAATCTTGCGGCCTTAATCAACTATGGCGGGGGAACTATGCTGAATTTACATGTATTATTATTATTATTATTATTATTATTACCTGGGGAATGCACAGGCTGGCAATGGTGAGTCCAGCGATGAGATCCCCCTTGAACTTGTTCAGGTCGTAGCGCCTCCCCCAGTCGAGGATGGGGAAGAACGCCCGGAGGCCCAGAATTATCTTCTTCCTCTTGGGTTGATCCTTGAAAGGGCGCAAGGGGTCGTCGTGGAAGAGCGTCTCCTTCACCGTCTCTTTGAACTCGCTCAGAAGCCTCCGGCGGGGGGGGAGGCCCACCTTGTAGACCGATTTAGCATTCTCGTCCTGGAGCTGTGACGGCCCATGGCCGGCCTCGCCGGGTTCTCCGGCGCCGCCGGCGTCGGAAACAAATCGACCCATCTCCGATTCCCGATTATTAAATCAGTTCATGAGCATGAGATCCGCCTGGGAAGAGGAGCAAGTCTACAAAATGAATGCAGATTCGGGCAGATATGGCGGAGATCGTGGAGATGACGACCCTGGATGATCGGAAAGGGAAAAAGAATCGGTCTTTCTGTTCTAGAATTGGAAAATGAATGCCTGGTTCGTAGTCTCTGCGAATTAGTTCCTCAAAAAAAAAAAAAGAAGAGCAAGAACACGGAAGAATGGCCTGACGGGCGAAACCCACCGATCGCAGAGTGAGTCCTGGCTGCTCGCCTTCTGCTAAACGAAAGAGGAATACGATCATGCACGCGTCTCTGGATGGCAGATATAACTTTCTGGGATGAGACAAGCAGACAGAGGCCGAAACTTTTCCCCCTTTTCCTTGACTTCCACAAGCTGGATTCTTTCCGGATTCTCAGAAAAGGGGAGAGGGATGAGATCACGAAGAAGATGGGCAAGGGGAGAGTTCAAAAGGCAATGCGGCCGGAGTTTTTTAATAATCGGAAAGGAACCAGTGATTAACAACCAGGAACTTGAGGCAAAGATCGAGAGAAAGCTTACCAGTCCCGAGATCCAGGGCCGTAGTTCCCGGGAAGTGAGTGCCACACGGCCAAACTGCCCCAACTCTCTCTCTTCTCTCTCTCTCTCTTTCTCGTTCCTCTCTCTATATCTCGCTCTCTTACCGCCCCTTTTCCAGGTTCGCAAATAGTGACAGTGCCGTGCCCACTGAACACGATCCCTGTGGCCGTAGAAAGCCCTAATCTTCATCTCCCGACCGGTCAGGTTACATCGAGCGCTACGTCGTTCAACGCCGGTCCCCAGGTGGATCCCGCCGCCGCCGCCGGCCGCCGTTGTGGCTCCTCTCACACCACAACGATCAAAACTTTCGAATCAGCAGCGAATAAAAACTGCTTCTCCCTCAACGATCTCCGCCGTCGATGGATTCGGACGCCCGTTGTCCGTCCACTTCCGATACTCCCTGCAATCTTTTCCCAGTCCAAGTGTCTAGGTTCGATGAATTTCGTGTGAACTCGAAAGCACCAGTGGCCGTTGTCCATTGAAAGCTCAACCCGTCTCCGTTTCTGATGTGAAAAATCCATCTAAATTCAATGTTTTTTTAATGTGGTCGGCCGCGTAACCATCAGCGCTCTCTCTCTTACTCTCTCTCTCTCTCTCTCGCTCGCTCGCTCTTGTAACGAGTCACGCGCGAATCTCTCTTTGGGGTGAGAAATGTCTCAAAAAGTCAGAAAACTACGCCAAAGTTTAGATCGCCTTTATCAAAAACTTGCCGCAAGCGTCAACGTTTCCAATCGTGTTGTCAAGTCAACAACCAGAGCCGAACTCTAGGTGAAGTATTAATCAATGTCGTATCTTGATGAATGTCAGAAAAAACGGATATTCATAGCCCAACCAAGTTTGTATAGTGTATTATCTACCAACGGTCGTCAATGTTTGACTCGCCATTATTCGTAGCGTGAGAAGTCAACTATAAACTCCTTCCTTACTCCACGTCATGCTCCACTCAGTATTTATTTAAATCATACTGCATATATTTAAAAAGCAATAATTGCCTATCTATTCATTTATGTTATCCAGAAACCACATTCAATGGCTCAAAAGTCAACATGCATCTCGTATCTTTGTCAACTTCTGGGCTACCTAATTTTATAACGCGGGACACCGTAAAGATGGCAACAGAAAAGTCAATGCTTGATTTAACGTCTCACCTAAGTAGGGCGTCTTAGTATAAAGTAACGAGAGAAAGTAATGCGCAAGAATAATTATAGCATGAAGATTAGGCAGAGGACATTATCAGCGCATTATTCTCTCTCTCTCTCTCGCTAACCATTCAGATTGCTACATATAATGAGAAGGATTTCTGGATTTCTCTCTCTTCTGTCTCTTTCACGTGTTAGCCGAGCGGTGTGAACGGCTTCTCCAACAGCGAGGAAGATCCTGTCTCAGGTGAGCTGAGTCTCTACTAAAATCTTGCAAGTCTCACAACCAGAAACCTCCAACCCGATTATATCACCTGGTTTGCGCCAGATTGCATCAGAATCTTTGGCACGTGTTCCCAAAGTGGAAACCTTCATCCCATCTTTAAAATTTCGGTTTGATTTATTGAATCAAAATATGGCTATAGTTTCCATGGCACATGAATCGCAAGCTGATCACCTGAATAACCCCCTCTTCTGCAGACCCTCATAGAGCTCTTCCAAGGAGAGAACTCTCACATCGTCTAAGTTGGTGGTCAGCTTGATCGGTGTGAGAATACAAGGGTTACTTGAAAGTTGATCTAATTATGAAATCTAAATGAATAGTTGGCAATTAATAAGGCATAATATCTCATGAAATCTTAGTCACTTATATTAATCAGGCCCAAGTGGTATCTCATATTGTACCCTAATTTCATGACTGAAGCTTTATATGAGTAGGGAGAGGCCATTAAGCACGTAACATGTGTTGATGTCTTTGGGTATGGATTTTAATATTACAAATATATGAGAAAATATATAATTGATGACTAATATTATTCACAAGAGTATTGTAAATACTTCATAGATTTTATGTGAATAAATATATTATTTATCTCGTGACATTATACTTAACTTTGAAATTAAGTAAAATGATGAATAAGTGAAGCGTCACATATAGATAAATATTTATTAGAAAATAAATATTTAATAAGTAAATGATGGTTATGATTTTAATTTATTTATATATAATTATTTAACTATTTAAGTACAACTATTATTTATTAGTCAAGTATATCATTAAAAGAAAAAAATGGTTCGAAATATCAAATGAGCTCTTAAAAGTCTCAAACTAGAAATCTAGATGATGACACATCAATTACTTACATGGAGAAAACGATCAACTTAGCATTCAAATATGAAGAAAAAGTTAAAAGAAAAGTTATTTGTCTATAAGAGATCAATCTCTATTTTAAATTTCAAATTGAATGGGCTAGAGAATAGTAAGCTATTGAATTTTCAATGGTCAAAGGTAGTTATTGCGCTTTTAAAAAAATGATAAGTATTTGAATTGATGTTTTATCTCTTGAGCAAAATATAGAAATCCGTTGGAGGATGATGTCTTAAAAGTAAAAGAAGCTGAAGAGATTAATAATAAGGATTCTACTTCGATCTACAACGAGTTATCTCTCTCATGATCAAAAATCATTACTATTGAGCTTCAACTACGAGCAAATTGTATCATCTTTCTTAATCAATGATTGGTGATTAAGGTAAAGCTTGAATCTTTCAAGGAGACTTTCTATCAAGCCCTAATATAATTAGGTAGTGAGTGGAGAGTGATTTTAGACAAATGCACAATGTGCTATAAGTTGTGTTTAGCTCAAAAGGGGTTGAATATCTACGGAGGTCAAACCTGAGGTATTAGGGCTACTGATCCCATTAATTTCAATGTATATTTCTGAATAAAATAGTAGAATATCGATAAGAAAGATCTTCAAAGGTTGGAAGTAACTAAGTGAGGGACAAACTAATATAAAAAGCTCTTGCCTCATAATGAGATCTTACTTGAAGAGAGAAAGCCATTATACATATAGATAATTATGTAAAGTTGTGTTAATATATGTGTTGACGCATTTAATATCTAGGAAGAAAATTTGAGATTTTTAAAATACGACTTCATTCCTCTCTTAATATTTTGCCTAGCCTTTAAATCTTTCAATATGTAGCAAGATAGAAGATAACTATTTAGGATGTGTTCACAAGGTCATTAGATGGTTCTTAATCAACTAGATAGAGCCATGTTCATACAAACAAAATAATGAGATACTCTTTTTATGAACCACCAAGTGGAGATACAAGAACTCATGAATCCCTTTCTTGTGAATGAATGGATGAAACCAACAATTATGTTAACAAGCCACGATAGTGTGATGGGCATTTTCCAAACCACATTAAATTTGATGTATTCCTCTATTCTCACCTCTCTCTCTCTCTCTCTCTCTCTCTCTCTCTCTCTCTCTCTCTCTCTCACTCGCAAGTGGTGCGTTTGCATAAATCTTATGCTGTGCACAATGGGGAATGAGGACGATCAGATCTCATAACTAAATGGGTTTCTATAAAGCTCAAGACTCACAATCTTAGGGTGCATAGATGAAATATCCCATCGTAAATCATGAAAGAGGTCAATGAGCAACACCCATCATGACCTACTTTTCTCCTTTACCAAATGGATTCAATACTTTGATCTTGACAAATATTTTAGCTTTTACAAAGAATTCTATGTTAAAACTATTAATATAAGATCTATATTGATCAATGAAATGTATGATATAAAACATAAAATAAAAGGGGCATACTAGAATCTATTGCTAAATAGGAATGAGAGATGGATGGCCTTTTTGATCTACACAAATGAATTGCATGCACTCCAAGAGAGATGGGATACTCTAAAGAGCAACTCACGTCTTTGTGTAATCCAAGGACCATGACCCCTATTTATAAACAAGAGGTGGTTAGCCCCTTGGTGTACTTTTATAATTTTGCCCATCATAAAATTAGAACAAGGCTCAGTCTCTACACATAATTGTATATATATCTATACTTACATAAGATGTCATAATCTCAATATTTCAAAGTTAGGTAAATCACTTTAAATCGGATTAATTAAATGTTAGCCTTAATTATAGACAAATCATATAGAATTTGTCCATATTAGATTACATCTAACATTCCATACTTCTAGTTCCATTGCTTAGGTATCATTAGTGAGACAAAGCTCAACTCTGAAAAAATCATACATCAACAATGCCTAAAAATCGATGAAATTCTGTGACATTAGGATGAAGAGTCTAAAGCTCTTACTATTACTATTGGGTTATATCATTTACATTTTTGCATACCCAAAATCAAACTACAGATGCTCAAAATATATCCTCCCAAGATAAACTAATTGACATGTGACCTAGGGAATTTTGTCCTTGCTAAATTTACTCAACATATTGTACCTCCCCATTTCAGGATGCTAATGAATGCTTCTAAAGGAGCGCAGTGGGTCATTGTGGAAGAAAGTCCCTTTTCATATATTACTGAACTCTCTAACGAGCTTCCTACGACGGGGGCTTACATTCTCACCCTAACCTTTTGAAGACATGTAACTAGGTGTATTTGCTTCTCCTCTGATATCCACATCACAAATACGACAATCCTTCTTTGATCTACTAGATTGAAAGCTAACAAATAAACTCCCATGAGAAGAATGAAAAAATTCACCTATTTACCACACTATTTTAGCAAATAATGAGTCTGAAAGTTAACAAAAATTAAGGAAAATGGGTAGACTAGATATGGAGAACAATCTTGAATGATACTAAAAGGAAAATAATTAAAATTTCAGTTTTAGAGCTTAAAGTCTCAATTATATGGGAAATTACATGGCTACATTGGTGTTCTTGTGACTTAGTCCCTCGTAAACTAGAAAAAAAAGCAACACGAAGTGATCTAATAATATATCCTGGTGCACAATCGACTTATTAGGAAGTCTGAATTATAGATGAAGATTGAACATATGCTGAACCCAAAAGATAATACTAGGCAATCCCAAAAAAGGCCCTTTGTATGCATGCCATTTATTTAAGAGGAATTGAATGCTTGAAATTCTATGTTTGTGATATTTTAGTATTGTCAGATATTTTTGAGGTATTATTTAATCGATGAAGACTAACCAGCAAAGTCAAACTATGCTACATTCAATGCATTGAAATTAAGGTAAGACCTTAGTATATAAAACATTCAAATAAGTACCATTATCACTAAGTACACAAAATATTTAATTCCTTACTTTTGGAATAATGAGAGTAATATCTTATTAATGGATTTCTTGTCCTCTTCTCTTTTGAATGAATATGGGTCCTCCTTTAATTACCTTCCAAACATTCTAAATTTTTTAAGAATAAATATACTTGCTCTAACCTTCCAAATGTATAATTTCCCCTCTATAAACTTAGGATCTTTGGTGGAATGTCCTTGACATGTAATTTTTTTACTAATTGAAGTCACGAATTTAAATAGATGCTTGTGAATCTAACATTAAAATGATACTCTAATGTGAATAAAACAAAACTAGGGCTGGGTGGAATTGATCTTATCAGAGCTTTGTCCAAAAATAAAAATATTCGGTGGAAAATAAATTGTATGGACAACAAAAATGATGTTAGATTTCACAGTGGTTTGCTTAGTCTAAGAATTCACTCCCCTAACCTCCCTCAAGTGTCCTCTACTATTTTTCTCTTAAACATATCACACATTGTGTTTCCCAAGTATTTTATAGTAGAAAGACTGCACATAATAGAATGTAAATAATGAATGGATTACTTGCAAGTCCCCTTACGTATTTGAGGATTTGATTAGCTCGAATTTCTCATGGGTTGGTTAAAACTCCTAAGAGCTTTGTGAGATGAAAGGGTGATAAGTTTGTAGTTTTTTATTATGTAAGCTTGAGTTCTCTAATTCTTTTTTTATTTTTACAATGCTGAAGATTCTATACTATCTCTACAAGAGGCTTAACTTCTAGTGACTAGAAAATAATGTGCTATGTACTTTTTTTGACTTTTATGTTTTTTAGAAAATAGATGTTACAATACTACTAGTATACACTCATGAAAAGGGATGACCATTTAGTCTTTCTACTAGAAATGTGTGTTCATACACCTATGTAAGGGGTTGACACTAGAAACTTATTTTTCCTCTTATTTCAGATGGGTAGATATTTTTTGAGTTTTATTGTCGTCATATATATTAGAGTTATAAAGGTAACAAGTTATGATAATGAAAAAATTATCAAAGATCAACTAAGAATAATTAAGTAAATTAATTATACTTCAATAATATACTCACATATATGAATGTAAATGAATGCATCATAAATATATATGAAATGCACCTTATGATATAATATGTAAGATCTCATTCATGAAACATATAAGTCATAATTTCAAGTATACAAATGAGAAGATAGTTAGTGTATGAAAGTCTCATAATATAAATATTAATATTCATATCTTAATATCATGAGAATTCATCATCTTATATGTTGTTGTGCAACCACTATTTATAGAAATCATGACAATTATAGAAGTAATAATTTGACCAACAAATCAATGTGTTTTATTTAAGTAAAATATAGGAATGAACGCTAATGCAGTTATCTATGTTTACATGATTTTGCTTCATCATGATTGAATGATTTTAATATTAAGTCAATAGTTGAATTTATCAAATATTATTTTTTAAATAATATTAAATATATATTAAAAAACATACATACCACTCTTAGCAGAGAAGTTATGATTTGAAATATTGAAATTATGATTTATGAAGTTTACTTCCATCTCATATTTTTTTTGATTGAATTCAGATGAAACTTGAATGAGAAATCATTACTTCCAAGTGACATCTCCTATTAGGTTCATAATAAAGCTTATCAGATTCTTATTAGGTTTTTGTGAACTATTGGATACAAATATTAAGTATTAAAAGATTTACGTGTCAATTTTTCTAGATAATATCTAAAATAGCAAAAAGACACATCATATTAGATTCACACAAACTTTGAATTAAATTATATTTTAAGTAAATTTAGTCATTGAAGTTCTTAAAAAAATCTATGAGAAGCTTATATAAGATTTATCCATAAATACGATTAATCTCCAATATAAAAAATTAATCTTCAACTACTACATTTATTCTTCTACATTATTTTTCATCTGCCCAAGAATTTTCTGCAATGCCTTAAAGAGAAAGGAGGAGATATTGTACTGAATGTTCATTAAATGAGAAGACATTAACTTGAGGAGTATAATCAAGCTATTATCACTCATTGAGTTAAGTTTTATTGTAAGCCTTCAAACTGTGATATTATCAAATAAATTTACAAAAAAAGACAAAGAACAAAATATTCACATTCTCGTCTTTTACTATTTTTGAAATCTAAAATAATCAATGTTCATATTCCAAATATATTTATGATGACATAATTTTATGTATTTATGGGTTTTAAATAGTGATTACATTGATTGATTAATCACCTAAGGAGTTATTCTATTAAATAGCATGTGTGCTTCCTAGAACCATGAATGTAGAAGAAGATTTTAAGGTAAAATTCTCAAGCCTATGAAATTAGCAGTTGTGATCTAGATGATTATATAATGGAACCTAAGAATAATACATATTTTTAAAGAGTAGACATAGCCCAATGTCAAACTATTATAAAAATAGTATGATTACATTCAAAGTCTATTAGATAAGTTAACAGAGAAGGTGGGAAGAATTTTTTAGAGAAAAATCTCTCAAAGTAAAAAGAGATGTGAATTCAACTCCCCTTTCTTGATCACTGTTGGCCTAAAACCCAATAACATATTCAAAAAGTAATAGCTTCAAGATCAAATTGTGTTTCTTAGTCTCTACTAGCTCTTAGATGTCAACACTTGCACCTCAAGGGTCAACACTTTGCAAAAGGACCAATACTTTTAGCTCATGTCAATGCATCAGAACTTTAGGGTATTGAAGATCAACAAGACATTATAGTCAACTTATTGGGTTTAAGAAAGTGTTATAGGCAGGCATCTCTTTGAGGATTCAAAGTAGTTCACATGAATGGTCTATTGTACAAAGAGCATTGAATGCTCATCACCATTTTGGTGGTGTGCCACTAGTCAATGAGCATACCAACTTTGAAATCTAGGATAGATGCATGACCAACCTTGTCATATGACACACAAATACAATAGTTATGGTTCAGGCTGCAATGGGTACCTCATGTACGGATCAATGAACACAACCATTGAGATACTATGCCAAACATAACTTTAGTGGGCAAACTAAATGACGAAGAAACATCAAGATGGTAGCCAATAAGTGTGAATGACGTTGATGGGTCATCACAAGAGTGTCATTACTGTTAGAAGACTGTCCATACAAGGCTTGTAGAAGAAAATCTGCTCATTTGATTTCTTTCTACTAATTCTAAATTTAAATATAAGTTTCATGATTTTTCTCTCTCATCAGATGCTCAATCTAACATTTTCATTAATCTAAACTAGTATTGCCGTTTCTTTTAATTCCGAAGTGTGCTAATGAAGAGGTGGAAGATAATTAAACTGTGACAAATTGGTTCTCTCGAGCTTGGGCGAGAGGACCGAATCAAGCTGGGTACGAGGCCCTAGATCCACATTATCACCTATTTCTCTCGTCCCTCCGTCCAGTCACTTGTGTTTCGTCTCTAGTGCTTCCATGTCTCCTTGTCGCCTACTACACGTTTCTGCGTAGTTCGACGAGCTGCTGCACTGTCAAACCTGCACGGCCATCTCAGCATATTGTCACACATATGCCAACATCCATGCAGGTGCCTACTCACCTACTTCCCAGCACTTGGGCCCGTTTGCTCTCATCTCTGTGTGCCCACTTGTGCTCATGCACGCTTGCACTCATGCACGGCCGTTGATGCTTGCTCATACCTGTCTATGCCCACGTACGCGTGTGAGCGCAGCTATGACCACATACAACCACGGAAGCTTGCCTTTGCCGATGTACACATGCGTTCTCATATCCGTCAACCTGCTCCACTTATACGTGGGAAAACGCGTCCACTTACACCTACCCACGTGATGACACATTGCACATGTCATTTTGCTCATATTCGGATTCAGCTCAAAGACC
Source organism: Spirodela polyrhiza (assembly GCA_024713555.1). Classification (NCBI taxonomy): domain Eukaryota; kingdom Viridiplantae; phylum Streptophyta; class Magnoliopsida; order Alismatales; family Araceae; genus Spirodela; species Spirodela polyrhiza. The sequence goes on from CM046535.1 coordinate 7,511,382, forward strand.
ATCTCCTTGAAGCATCAAAATTTCTGATTATTGACTAAAGTTACCTGCTTTGTATGCATTATACTTGATTTTGCCATGGCTTAGGGGCCTTTTCGTCCATCCTAGGTATATTAATACAATCCTGTTCATTGACTACCCCTAGATGTGCCTGGGAAGAAGAGCAAGTCCCAAAATGAACGCAGATTCGGGCAGATATGGCGGAGATCGTGGAGATGACGACTCTGAATGACCGGAAATGGAAAAAGAATCGGCCTTTCCGTTCTAGCATCGGAAAATGAATGCCTGGTTCGCAGTCTCTGCGAATTAGTTCCTCAAAAAAAAAAAAAAGAAAGAGCAAGAACACGGAAGAATGGCCTGACGGGGGAAACCCACCGATCTTAGAGTGAGTCCTGGCCACTCGCCTTCTGCTAAACGAAAGAGGAATACGATCATGCACGCGTCTCTGGATGGCAGATATAACTTTCTCGGATGAGACAAGCAGACAGGGGCCGAAACTTTTCCCCCTTTTCCTTGACTTCCACAAGCTGGATTCTTTCCGGATTCTCAGAAAAGGGGGGAGGGATGAGATCACGAAGAAGATGGACAAGGGGAGAATTCAAAAGCAATGCGGCCGGAGTTTTTTAATAATCGGAAAGGAACCCGTGATTAACAACCAGGAACTTTAGGCAAAGATCGAGAGAAAGCTTACCAGTTCCGAGATCCAGGGCCGTAGTTCCCGGGAAGTGAGTGCCACACGGCCAAACTGCCCCAACTCTCTCTCTCTTTCTCTCTCTCTCTCTCTCTCTCTCTCTCTCTCTCTCTTTCTCGCTCATCTCTCTATATCTCGCTCTCTTACCGCCCCTTTTCCAGGTTCGCAAATAGTGACAGTGCCGTGCCCACTGAACACGATCCCTGTGGCCGTAGAAAGCCCTAATCTTCATCGGCCGACCGGGCAGGTTACATCGAGCGCTACATCGTTCAACGCCGGTCCCCAGGTGGATCCCGCCGCCGCCGCCGCCGGCCGCCGTTGTGGCTCCTCTCACACCACAACGTTCAAAACTTTCGAATCAGCAGCGAGAAAAACTGCTTCTCCCTCAACGATCTCCGCCTTCGATGAATTCGGACGCCCGCGGTTCGTCCACTTCCGATATTCCCTGCAATGTTTTCGTAGCAAAGTGTATAGGTTCGGTGAATTTGAGAGAAGCCAAAAGCACCGGTGGTCGATGTCCATTGAAAGCTCAACTCGTCTCCGTTTCTGATGTGAAAAATCATCTACATTCAATGCTTTTCAATGTGGTCGGGCCGCGTACCCATCAGTTCTCTCTCTCTCTCTCTCTCTCTCTCTCGTAATGAGTCACGCGCGAATCTCTCTTTAGGGTGAGAAATGTCTCAAAAAGTCAGCAAACTACGCCAAAGTTCAGATCGTCTTTGTCAAAACTTGCCGCAATCGTCAACGTTTTCATCGTGTTGCCAAGTCAACAACCGGAGCCTAACTCAGGTGAATTATTAATTAATGTCCTATCTTGGTGAATGTCAGAAAAAACGGATATTCATAGCCCAACCAAGTTTGTATAGTGTATTATCTACCGACGGTCGTCAATGTTTGACTCGCCATTATTCGTAGCCTGAGAATCATGGTGCATATATTTTAAAAGCAATAAATGCTCAACTATTTATTAATATTATCCAGAGACCATAATCAATGCCTCAAAGGTTAATATTTAGCTCGTATCTTTATCAACTCCTGGGCTACCTAATCTAAAAACAAGGGACACCGTAACGATGGCAACGTAAAAGTCAATGCTTGATTTAACGTCTCACTAAGTAAGGGCATCTTAATATAAAGTAACAAGAGAAATTAATGCGCAAGAATAATTGCAGCATGAAGATTAGGCAGTGGACATGATCAGCGCATTACTCTCTCTCTCTCTCTCTCTCTCTCTCTCTCTCTCTCTCTCTCTCTCTCTCTCTCTCTCTCTCTCGCTGAGCATTCCGATTGCTACATATGATGAGAAGGATTTCTGGATTTTTCTCTCTTCTGTCTCTTTCACGTGTTAGCCGAGCGGTGTGAACGGCTTCTCCAACAGCGAGGAAGATCCTGTCTCCGATATGCGAGAGTCTACTAAAATCCGGCAAGTCTCACAACCTGAAACCTCTGACCCGATTATATCACTGGTTTGCGCCATATTGCATCAGAATCTTAGGCACGCGTTCCCAATGTCGAAACCTTCATCTCATCTTTAAAATATTATATTTATTGATTCCCAATGTTAACATAGATCAACATAGAAATATGTCTATAGTTGCCGTGCCACATGAATCGCAAGCTCATCACCTGAATAACCCCCCTCTTCTGCAGACCATTGTAGAGCTCTTCCAAGGAGCGAACTCTCCGACCGTTTACGCTGGTGACCAGCTTGATCGGTGCGAGAATACGAGGGATACCGAAAACCGATCTAATTATGGAATCAAAATAACGACTAGTTGGCAATTAATAGGGCATAATATCTCATGGAATCTTCGTCACTGATAATAATCAGGGTCGTTTAATTCGTAACCTGTGTACACCGAGTGCCATCCACCGCTGTATCCTAATTGCATAACTGAAGTTCTGTGTGGGTAGGGAGGGGCCATTCTAGCACGTAACATGGACCAGGAGAGAAAAGAATTACTTGGGATGTGTTCACAAGGTCATTATACGGGTGGGTCTTAATCAACTGCGTGGAGCCATGTTTATGCAAATATGATAATGGTATGCTCTTTTGATGAACCACCAAGCCGGATATAACACCACTCTTGAAGCCCTTTCTTGTGAATGAACTGGCGAAACCAACAACTTCGTTAAAGAGCACACCTCACACGCGAGTACACATTTTGCACATCATTTTGCTCATATTCGAATTCAGCTCCAAAAGCATTTCCTTGAAATATCATAATTTCTGGTTGTTGACTAAAATTACCTGTTTTTTGGTGCATTATGCTTGATTTTGCCATGGCTTAGAGACCATTTCGCCCATGCTAGGTGTATTAATGCAGTCCCGTTCAATGACTGTCCCTATATCTCAATCTAGAGTTAGCTTCTCAGCAACTACTCGACCCTATTGTTAAACTTGATTTAAATCGTGGGAGACATGATTTTATTAATTTTCTTGTTGATAATTTTGATGATTTGCAATATTGTCAATTCTTGTATGAGTTCGAGTTGATCTCATCTTTCCTATCTTGGTTTTGGCCACGCATGCCTACTTGGCAGAATCGCATGGCCTTCTCATTGAAAATCGCGTTGAATTAGTTTTAGCTGGTATCAATTGTTGATGTCTCGTCCCGAATCACAAGAAGGGCCTGAGAGGATAGGAGCCGGGATTTTATACGTTCTTTGTTATTTCTTTGCGACCGAGTCTCCAGGGAAAACATTGATCTTTGTGTAGTGTTGTAAAGCAAGAGGTGCTGCTAAGCGCCGTGTTGGTCACAGATATTACACCGGCAGGTGATTAGTGCTGGGACATGGTGACCTCCTGAACCCAGGACCTCGGCCTACGTTAATCCTCATGAAAGTGAGTCTAACGAGGCAGGAGTTTTTACTACTTGAAGGGGGCAGAGAACAATGATGATGGTATATCTTATAACATCGAACCCAACTTCGGTGTACTATCCCCGTCATTAATAGAAGGAGAGAGAGAGAGAGAGAGAGAGAGTAGAAAGGGAAGGAGCAATATAGAACAGAAATATACGATCATATTCGCTCATTACAAAACATCAAAAGCTTCCACGGCGTGATATCCCAGGAGAGAGATGAGGGACAGACCGACATGAAAGTGAAGAAATATGAAAACACACCCATTCAAGTATTAGAAACCCAGCAGTGATATGAAGAGGGATAACAGGGTGGCGGCGGCAAGGAAATAAACAAGGTCACGCTGACACATAGGATAAAACATCACCAGCTTCTCAGTTTCTCTCCACGCTGGTTTTCATACACGATTTACCGATTTTGGCGCGAACGCGACGACGGCATCCCCGACAGTGAGGAAGATCTTGTCCTGGCCAATGTGCTCTATGAAGTTGGCCGCATGGAGTTTCTCCATCACTGGCTCCCCCGGGTTCGCAAGAGCCAGCTGCACAAGAGTATGCTCGATCTTAGATAGAATCAGATTTAAACTGGATCATAAAAATATCTTTGGAACATATTATCAATGATGAATCTTTCATCGTAGTTTTAGATTATTAGTTACTTAGTGCCCCGTAACGTAGATTAATATCTAAATATCGATGTTAGTGCTGGGATACGTTAATTACAAACTGATTACCTGAATGCCCTTCTTTTGTAGACTCTTGTGTAGATCTTCCAAGGCGTGAACACCACTGGTGTCTATATTGATGACCGCTGTTAGAAGAAAGAAAACTGGACGGGTCAGGTGATTATATCAACTTACTAGATTCTAGTTTTAAGTACTCAGTTATTCGACTCAAAATCAAGTCACAACGAATGGTGTCAGATTCAAATAATCTTTGCGCCTAATACTATCACTGGATCGGTCATCTAGTGAAAGCTATCTACAATAAGTCCGGTAGACCGACAGAGTTTATTCGCGAAATAATGCAATCGCTATCAATTTAACGTGGGACTATCTTGATATTTAGGATAGAGGAAGAGAGGTGATTACTCACGAGACATTTCCACGATCACAAAGTCTATTTTTGGAAGCTTATTTTCCTCTAACTTATCTTGCTCATCAATCAGCCATCTCAGTATCCTGAAAAATATCATGTGAATATCAGCACAATGGCATCTTTAACATGGTACAATGCGCTGTGAATTATGCCAGTTTCACGAAAGTCTTTCGTCAGAGAGACATCAAATATCTGAAACTAGCCGAAGACGTAAATTTTAGAAAATAGCAAATATAGAGAGGGGGAAAAGCGATACACAAGAGAGATAGAAAGGGGGCGAAGAAGGTAAGACAAAGCGGCGGAAGAACGGAAGGCCGCAAGTTGACAACCCTCGTATCACCCATATTATAATGTAACAAATAACCCTGCTTGGATACATCAAGCCCATAACAACCCAGAGCATAGAAGGCCCATAAACCAAATATCCTAAGCCTATTTAACTAAGATATGATAAAGCCCATATTACTAGTATATCTAACAGTAAAGACACAAGAGGTTGATATTCTAAATTTATACTTGATCTAGATACTTTCTACCATGAAAAATGAAAAAACATCTCCTTCTGAGTAGCTTTCGTAGGCACTTTCTTCAAGAATATTTTTTCCTAGAAAATTATTTAAATATAATATCTACCTTTGAATTTGGTAGATTATTCTTTGAAAAACATGTCTGATTTACTTAATCCACGCTCATAAGGAGTTTATACCTTTCTTTCACGTAGTTTGAATTGGAAAAATAAATTGCTGAGTCAACTCTCACAATCATAAGCCCAGGAACCTTCTTCGCCTCAGAGTACTGCTCAACATTCCTGTATATGCTAGTTCCAGGAAGATTCCCAAGTAAGGTAATCCTTGGTCTTGTTACTTGGAGGAGAATCTTCCCAAATGATATAGCCACCTATGAAGAAGAAAACAAAATAAATACATGCGCGTGTACCGATTACATCAATTTATTTTAAAATCCTATAAAAGTTAAACGATGAAATATACTCACAGAGACTAGGAGCCCAATTTCAACGGACACAAAAATGACTCCAAAGAATGCTCCCATGCAAGCAAGAAAATCGAACTTATCAACCTTCCAAAGCTTTACTACGGCTTCAAAGTCTATCAGCCCAAGAACTGCATTTATTATAATAGCTGCAAGGACGGCATTTGGGGTGTACTCGAAGAGGGGTGTGATCAATTCCAAAGTGAGGAGCACAACCAACGACATAATTATATTGGAGACGGCTGTTTGGCAACCAGTCATGAAGTTCACGGCTGATCTAGAGAAGGATCCTGGGAAGGAAAGAGATGAATTTTCAATAAAATCTGGCAGTGAAAGCAACTCGAGGTCAATTCATCGAATGGAAATGTGTCTTCTTACCCGTAGCAATGTAACATGAAGTCAATGAACCGATAATGTTCATAGTTCCTAGGGCCACCATCTCCTTGTTTCCATCTAACTGATAGTCCCTCATGGCGGCAAACGTTCTCCCAATGGCAACAGCTTCCTGCAATACGTCTACCGGTAAGGTTTGAATTGCGCGTAAATGCGTAGGTCTTAGCAAGTAGAAGGACAATAAATGCTATTGACGGACCGTCAGAGCCACCAAGCCAGCTACAAGACCGATCTTGAATCCTGTCTGGGTGTACGAACCAGTCCAGTAAATTTCATGAACAGATGATGGATTGATGCCTTTCCTGATATTTTTCACCTGTCATTCGAAAATGTGGGTTTTAGCATCGGCTCAAAGTTTGATGAAGACAAATAAATTGCTTTCTGGTGTCGATTCACAGGTCAGTAATTACAATAGCTACGCCCTTCTTGTCGGCTCGAGTAACATAAACGAACAACGTTGATAGAATCACGGTGGTCAATGGGGCGATTGCTGGCACCCAGAAGAGTCTCCTATTCTTCTTTCCCTGATTGAGTAGATAGTGGACACGGTTAGATTTTTTCATGAGATAACAAAGGAACGTAGACAAAGATTTGGATTCTTACGATATATTTTGCCGCAAGAAGGAAAGCCAAGCATGAGAGACCAATGACTATCGTCTGCCAGTTCCACTGAAAAGATTTTAACACTTGGTGAGAACCAGGGAATATGATTAGTCAAGAATGGAGAGAAAGACTGGATTATTTCTCACCCCATGGTGAACTGCGCTCCAAACAGAGTCCATAACTGCAATGATATCGGTCTTCTTGGTAAAATTCACTATGCCAAGAAGGCCCTTAAGCTGTTGGAGAGCAATGGTGACAGCTGCTCCTCCCATGAACCCCACAATAGCAGCATGGGATAAGAACTCGATCACGAAGCCCAATCTGAAATATGACAACAATAAAATGCATGAGATTATCATAAAAACATGAAATTACCCACTAATGAAGCATGGTATTCCAAAGCTGTTAGAAAATAATGTTTGTTTAATAATGGCATGAAATATTCATTATCTATAGACAGTGAAACTGAAAAAGATTAATACCACTGTTGACTGGCTAAATTTGATATCAAGTTACCTGAAGAGCCCCAAACCAGCTTGAATGATACCGGCAAAAAATGTTGCTGTGAATGCCAGCCTCCTGTACTGTGTTGGATTTTTTACGGGATCAATCTCTTCCCGGAGAAGAGTTCCCAGCAAGAGGGATACCACAGCCACAGGTCCAATGGCGATATCTCTTGAACTTCCCATGGCTGCATAGACTAGGGGTGGGACAAAGCTCGAGTCTGAAAAATGTGAGAGGAAAAGCCGTTAAGTTGAAGAAAATATGTGATGTTAGGTGAAGATTCTGACTTAGGGTGTTTTAGAATCTCACAAAGCCCATATTGTGGCTCGAGGTTAGCTAGCTTCGCGTATCCAATATCCTACATAAGATACAGTGAAAATGCGTGGTCAAAAAAAAAAACTATTTGTCGCTGACAGCGATGTGGGGACTGTATCTTATCTAGATGTGTTACCTGGGGAATGCACAGACTAGCAATGGTAAGTCCAGCGATAAAATCCCCCTTGAACTTCCTGAAATTATAGTGCCTTCCCCACTCGAGGATGGGGAAGAATGTCTGGAAACCCAATAACACCTTCCTCCCTTTGGATTGACCTTTGAAAGGGCGCAGCGGGTCATCGTGGAAGAAAGTCTCCTTCACGCCATCTTTCAGTTCCGTAGCAAGCTTCTTGCGAGCGGGGAGACCCACTTGGTGGACTTGCCTCACATTATCGTTTTGACGATGTGAGGATGTATGACTGGCTATATCTGATTCTCTGGTATCGCCCACATCAGAAACTGAGCGACCCATCTTCGACCCTCGTTACCGAATTAGCTTAACGACGCTCGCTAGAACAAAATAAACCTGTTCAGAAAAAATTCTCACAATTAACTAAGATTCAGGTAAACGAGGTACCATGCATCGTGGAGATGACTCTGAATGATCAAAGCAACTAGAGTTTATTTTGGTGTTCACGCATGGGTAATCTTCCTAAAAGTAGAAAATCGATCAGCAATTTTTGTTTTTATGATTCAGGTTCGCATAAGACGAATAACAAAGATGGCAAGCAGGACAAAAGAGTCTGATGACATGACAAGATGAGGGAAGTGATTGAAAGGGAAATTCTGGTTATAAATAAAGATGAGATCTATGCCAGAGTGATTGATGGGAAAAACTCATATGATTTTTTCAATTCTATCATCTATAATTTACTTAAAACGCGAAAACAAATGTCACCGTTTCTGCTGCTGATATTGCGGATCTATAAGAGAACTAGAACATAGACATCCTAGCCTACGCAAAATAATATGAGAAGAAGACGAGATGAGGGAATTGAATGGCAATAGAATCCGGACAATTGGTGAAGATGAAACATACGTCAATTAGCTGAATCCAAAAGGTAAGGCATGGCATTCTCTGTGAAAAATGCAGGTAGGTCCCTTGTATATATAACATCCAACTAAAGCACCGGATGTTTCCAATTCTATGTCGGCAATAATTTAAATAGTTTTATAGCGAATCTTTTTACATTTTTTTAAAAAATATCTAATAAAAAGTCAAACATGTCTAGGTTCAATGGATCAAATTAGTTTAATGCTAGAAAATGTCAATGACAATGGAGGTAAGCACGTTGCATATGTAATGCCCAAGTGAAAACAACTCCATAATTTTAATTTGATGTCTGGAATATTTAAGGTGTTGACCAAGCAAGCAGCTACTATAAATCCCCAAACATGTAAAACATCTCTGTCTTCAACCAATTGACTAAAAAAAGTAGTGTTTGGCGGTTCTTTTGGTATGTCACCATCCATTTGTAAAATTATGTTAACGTAAGGTAGCTCATTTTTTCACTCCCATCGCTTTTTATTCGTTTTTATATCTCAAAAATGATCGAAAAGGTCAACTATGTAGATTTATGAATTGAATAAAAAATGATGTCAGACAACCTGTATTGCAATGGAGGTAAGCCCTTCCTATCAATAACATATAACCAGGAACAACTGGGGTTGATTTTAATTCTCTGTCAAATGGTTCATTGCTGATGTTTTTCTCAAAAATGTCTAGGTTCAATGAATTTATTTTGAGTATGTTTTAGAAAGCGGGTGATTATCCAATCAGAGTTTGACTTACTCCTATTCTGGACAAAAAATGCTAGTTGGTAGAGGATGAACCCTAATCGAGAAATGGGAGACAAAAAGAAAACTGCCGAATGTGAACCTTTCCTGGAAAACACATGTCCGCACCAAGCTAAGCCCTGAGGTTGCCTCTCTCACCGACATCGGTAGACGGGATGCCACAACTTTTCGCAAATAAATTATCCTATTATGTTTGCAGGTAAAGATGGGCCCAGCTTTATGAAGCTCTACCTCCATCAGAAAAATACTAATTGTAAGGCCTAAGCCCAGCTCAAGCCAGACAAGCGGTCTATTCTTTAAAGCCCGAGTCTCCCCTGCCAATTCACGGCATGTCTCCCTTTTAAATTCTTGACCAGGGAGACGTAAGATGAAAGCCTCCAATGTCATCTTCTGTTCCGAGGGCAAAGTCTAGGAAAGGTTGGCCGGTGTAGTCCAGGCTTTCAGGCTTATCAGATCCACCGGCACCTCTTTGAAGGTATTTTATGAACCTCATTTAATGTGTAATATTGTGACACCGAACTCAACACAGGTTAATAAATCGTTCTTGTTCCTATTGATTATTTCCATATCTATAATGACCATACCGGAATAAAAAATATTTGATAACCTAATAAATAAAAATATCCTGTAGTTGACTTTCAGATTTTTATAACAGTAAGGATGACATAACTGGAGCGTGTGCAACCCATAAAGAGCCACACCATCATTCTTGATATTGCCTTTAAAAAATTAGGCCGTTGAAAGCTAAAACTTACGAGAACTATGGTGGCCGAATGTCAGGCTTCTGAACCCTGATAAAGCGGGCCCCAGCCCAGATGAGCTCATCAGAGTTGTTCAATGGGTTAGAGTTTCACTTGGGTACGGCCCCTTGATTGGAGAGGGAAAGAGACTTTGTAGAGTTAGGTGAGGGTCACAGGCTCCACTCCACGGCCCGGATCGGCATGGCCTACAGAATGGCTTGGTTCTCCGCAAACCTGAAACCGTTTCCTCGGATAGTTCAGGTCATAAGCTCGTATTCAAGGTAGATTGGGGTCCAGGCGAAAAGAGCTACCAGCTCCAGAGCCCAGGTCGCAGGTATAAGATGGGAAAACACTTGTGGGGAAGTGAAGGAAGAGGATAATCCAACGGGCTTGAAACAGAGTGAAAGGGATGGACGAGAGAGAGGAGAGACACAGAGACAGAGAGAGATAGACATAGATAGATAGATAGATAGATAGATAGATAGATAGATAGATAGAGAGAGAGAGAGAGAGCGACAGACAGACAGACGGAGACAGACAGAGGGAGAAGAGAGAGCGACAGAGACAAAGACGGAGACAGAGACAAAGGGAGGGAGGGAGGGAGAGAGAGAGAGAGAGGGAAACGAACAATTGGTCCAGGCCACACCCTACCAGAGACCGGAGCCGACCTGAATCATATTTGATCTGGGCCTAGAAAGCTTGCTGCGCCGGATTTTACTTCCAAGACCCAAAAAATCACGGGCCGGAGTTCACGACAAGTTGGACCATTAAGAATATTATTTCTCTGTGTATGATCATTCCTCGGATATTAACTTAGTCTAGAAGCCCAGTCCAGTTGAACCCAGATTTTCTGGATTTTAGCCTGTAGTAGTTGTTGGGAACAAGAAACCTGCTGAAAACTCAGTTGCACATATTTTTCAGTGATTTCGTCACCGAGCTACAAAAACCGTGTAAGCTTTTTTATCACCAAAACGTGAGTCCTGATGGGACTCAGCATACCAGATGTCTAACCTAACAAAGTTTAAATGTGAAATATGCAGTATTGATGGGTGATTTTAAGACATGATATAAGAAATTGCTCTTTCTTCACAACATCTTCGGTTAAGCCTCTTCCTCATTTTATCTGTCGACTTGTGAATTTAGCTTAAGTACTTGATTTGATACTTCAAAAGTATTTATTGGGGTTTATCAATTTTTAAATATTATAAATAGCCTAAATATTGGCGACTTCAATCTTCTAACTACGAAATGGCTGTAAATAAATCCTTAACGGTACATAGTCTTATAGGGAGTAATATGTCAAAAATTTGAAGAGTAAGTCTCATTCTACAATTATGCTCACCAATCATCAATTGAATGAATTTGTGCAAGATTCTAATTCTGTTATTGATGCGGCTAGCTCCAGTAGTTGATGCCTTCGCAACGATTTTCATGGCATTTAGTACCTCCAATAGTACACGGTTAATGTAGACGGTATCCTGTGTCACACCACATCACTACATCCATTCTTTAATATAAAATTTTATGAATTATCTTTAGTCACATCATCGACGTAATGACACATTGGTTGCATATAGAAAAAGTATATTACACTAGTAACATGTTAAGCATATGTTTTCATATTACCTTCTCTCACTATCAGTGGATTAATGATTAAATGAACAACCTCTCAATCCCGAAGATGTCTTTGCTAAACAATGTTTTGATACTAAGTTTGTGAGTCATGGAAAGAACAGAGATATGGAAAGTAAAAGCTAGATAAAAAATGGACAGATTAAAGTATCTCTTTACACATTGCATCATGATTGGCATACGTTTGCTTTGTTATCATATCTATACAGAAGCCCAAATTCCCAAACCATTCAATCCAGTAGCTTTTAATGAGATGTCATTAAATGGTCTGCACCTTGATAAGCATACCCAAATGAAATAAGTACAAACATTATATTTATGTTGGCCATAAAGTGTCAATTAACTGGAAGAGTGAGCCTCAATTCACTTGTGTTTTCAGTTATCATCCATAGATTAAATGTACTCTAGATTCCAAGTTTATCAAAGGTATAGCTGGCTCAATTAGTTTATGCATAAACCATTTATTCGTCATTCTTACCTCCAGATAGTCCACTGGTAATCTAGATGCCATTTTTTTGTGACACATTAACGCTACATGCACTCTTTAAGATAGTGTTTTGGAAACATATATAGTTATAGCATAGAAGTAATAATTTATGATGGGATTTTTTTTCAATTGCACGACAATTATAAACGTGCTATATTAATATTTATTTACGACTTCATTCATTATCAATGGATTCCATAACGAACCGATTCTCAATCTCGATGTTGTCTTTATCTGAAGAATGATTTTTGGGCAATGATGAACAAACCGAGAGGGGGTTAACTGTGACGTCTCCATCAATTTATAAATCCTATTCGCACGCTCGTTGGCTTACTCAGACTACGAGAAAACTCAAATATTCTAAACCATTATTTATAGAAATAAATACATCTTTATGTGAAAAAATAACGAATGTAGTTAGTCGATGGAAAAATTAAATGGTAATCTTTCCTATTTTCCCTTGGAATTGTGATTAGAAACTTACGAGGCTTTCATTTTCTCTCATTGTTCAGCTTGGAAGCAAATCGAGATTCCCCACAACATGATTTTGTGACATGATAAAAGGAGACAAACAAGCAAAATAAAGCTTCATGGATGAATAAAACGTTGATCAATTTACCACCAGCATTTAGTTAACTTGAAGCCAACTCTACTAAGAACTCAAGAATAGGATAGTTCATGGTTCATTAAACTCTCCTACTATCGATTCTAAACCCGTGCTCTACTATTTTTTCTCACAATTTGAGAATTTAATTCTATAAAAATGGGTCTTGTGCCTAATAATTTAGATGCATTTAGAATCATCCTTTTGAGCTTCACCAGAAAGATTCATGTAGAACCAGATACCCTATTCAAACAAGAATCGTGAATCTTGTTTTCTTTTGAAGACGAGATTCCATCTTGATAGCTCGTGACTAAGAATGATGCTTCCAGAGGTTGATGAAGAATGGGATTTACATGTATTTCTACTCATAATATTTTGAGTGGTAGTTCAGCATCATTTTCCTATCAATACAAAAGTACAGAATGCCTTTGGAGGAACCATTCAAGCGAAAGAATCACAGCGTATAGGAAAGCCAGTAGCCATCAAATCTCACCAAAAATAAACAGGCCAGGAAAGAACCACAGTATGGGAAAACTCGTGCCTGCCAGTGGCAGCCTCCACAGACGGTGGAGCACCAGGGAGGTTTCAAGTCAATAATGCAGAACAAGAGGGGCCAACCAGGGGTTTTCGAGGGTGGACGACAGCGGCTTGGTCTTTCGATGATGTAATACATTCGTCTTACAGTTTCCTCCACGATGCCATATGAAGAGGCATTGAATATAATAAAGAAGAAATGCCTACCCCGTCCCTTTCATGAATCTCGACCTCACACCGGGATTTGGGCGATGTGAGACCTCTATTATCGAAAGAGTCCACAGGCTGGTTGACGCTCTCTCTCTCTCTCTCTCCCCTCTCTCTACTGTGAAGGCGACTGGTCAGGCAAGGTTGAATCACGCCGAAGATTCTTCCTCCTTCAAGGATGCTCAAAATGGTGGGCGACTCATGATAAGTATTCCCACAGGAAAATCCCACAGGAGAATCCATGAGTCAAAAATATTGCACGTAGAATAAAAAAACAGAATACATTGGAAATTTCAGTGAATTTAGGAATCTCCAGGCTAACGATTATACTTAGATAGAATTCATCCAAAATAAAAATACAAAGGCCTTAGAGTAAGAGCTGTTAAGTTCAGCCACATGTATGTTTTCTTTGGCTACTGATCTCAATTCTTTGCCCTCACTTCTCGAATGTGAGCACTTGACTCTGAGATACGAGAGAAATGGCATCAACCAACTTATATAAATACTATGCTTGGGGAAAATAATACTGTATACGTTATTTTTATGGAAAATGGTTCACGCTCAAAGTAAATATGAGAATGGATTGAATTTGGAAACTTTTTAATCATCTCCGAGCCTTGAATAGTTTGTAATAAGCATTAGAAAATATTATACTCGGAGGTTGTATGTTCTCTCTTTGTGTGGGTTTTCTTGTATCAATTCAGAAGCTTACGAATCGCCAAGACACTTGCTGGCCTCTCGGAATAGGTACTGAAGAACGAATTTTAGCTACATGGTTATGGGTGACAAGGACGAGGCAGACAGATCGAATTAGGCATGATTCCTCAAGAAGCGTGATTCTTCTGTAAATGTCATAAATATTCGAGATAATTTCTTTCGATCTTCATAAAAAACCCATCCAGCCAATGGTTTAGTTTCATGCGTATGACAAGTGGGACCGTTCTGAGTGAAGAGTATAAAAGACCATTATTCTGCAACTATCTATAAAAGGAAAAGGCAATTTGTAGATGGTTTTTTTCGATAATGCTGTAATTAGAAATTTATCCTCATCCAAGAAGAATCCGACCAATGGAATGTTTACTGTGAGCATCCGATAGGAGCATAGATGAAGTAATATCTCCCAATCGCCTCGGCCTTACAATCATCTAGCCCATCAGAAACCAAAGGGAAGAGACGGTGCCTTTACTAAAAGGGTCGGGTTCTCCCTACCATTCTTCAGCAGGAAGAACAACCACAGACAATTAAACATGTCCACGTTCAGTGTATCATGTGAGAGAGAATATTAGTTTCAGACAGCCGAAAGGATGGATTTTATCATAAGAGGAATATAATCATCATTGCTTTAGAGGAGAAAGCACGTGGGTAACTAGAATGACATGATTTTGATTAAAAAAACCGTATTACAAGGCATTTCGTGTGAATGTTTTCACATCAACTTCAAACTGTAGATTATTCTTTTCCAACTCCCTCTTTCCGCTGAAATGTGAACAGTTGAGAAATCTAGTAAAGTCCTATACGAAGAATCTGAATTTGGAGAAATGTTAGGTTTCTCCCCTGGTTTTGGTGACTAAAACTCTAATCATGCCAGAGAAGAACAGAACAACAACGCTGATTATGAGTTTCAGTAGTTAGGCATCTTTATTTTGGCAGAAATAATTATCAAACTCTCTATGATAGAAGAATAAATGAATAAATATAGAACGAAAATCTCTCCTCAAAATTATTGTTTGTTTTTTATTTAGATATACCGTTTTCTCGCTGTCAAGATCCTAAGAACCGATGCCAGAAAATAATGGCAAGGCTCAGAAAATGAGGAATGTAATTCAAATATGATAATGCACTGGTATATATGGACAAATAATTTAAAATGTGGGTATTCATGCAAACAAATTATTCTTCTTGCAGAAGGAGTCGACTACATACAACGTCGTGGCCTGTGTCTTCAGTGCAAGCAAGAGAACCTAAACTGTTTCAGCTGGGCTGCGTAGACAGGGACGGGTCAGCTCCAGAAGACCTTCCTCCCTCCCTCCGGCCATGGCTCTGACGGCACTATCCCTGATGGTCCACAATGTGGAGCTGTGGAAATGG
The DNA here is from genome assembly GCA_024713555.1 of Spirodela polyrhiza. Classification (NCBI taxonomy): domain Eukaryota; kingdom Viridiplantae; phylum Streptophyta; class Magnoliopsida; order Alismatales; family Araceae; genus Spirodela; species Spirodela polyrhiza. Next base: position 7,526,926 of record CM046535.1, read on the forward strand.
CCTTTCCCCTTTTCCATGGCCCCCCCCCCTCCATAATGCTCCATTGGATGGGGGGGGAATCTCCACCCCGATATATTGTGCCCTCGAGGTCCTTCCTCAACCCCCCAGAGATGGCTTCAACGGTGCAGTCCCTGATGGCCCCCAACTTGCGGCCGCGGAAATGCCCTTTCCCCTTTTCTATGGCGTCTCTCTGATGGTCCATTCAACGGGGAGAATATTTTCCACAGCGCGCAACTGTTATTAGTAAGCCACAGAGAGCTCTCGGAGTTCCCCCAAACACTTCAGAGCTCCATGGGTTCTTCGGAACCCCCTTCGACTGGTTTAGTTCCCTCAGTGCTGAGCTCCCCCGATCCGCCGGGACTATGGCAGGAACTCACAAGCTCGGTGAGAGAGGCGGTGCTGCCTCGACGGGGGAAGCTGCCCCCACCGTCAAGGCTCCTTGTAAGAGCGCTCCAGACCATCTTCCCTATCCTCAGCTGGGGGCGAAGATACGACTGGAAGATGTTCAGGAGTGACTTAATGGCTGGCTTGACTCTGGCAAGTCTCGGCATTCCGCAGGTACTGCCCATTAAGTAACCATCTTCACTGGGAGTCTCTCTGTCATCTTAGTCTTTCATGTAACAACACTGAGGCGGTTCTCGTGAATTTAATATGATTTAAAACCTCTGCAGAGTATTGGGTATGCTAACCTGGCGAGGCTGGATCCTCAGTATGGACTCTGTAAGTCCACCACCCTTTTATTTCCTAGTATAGGCATTATCCTCTCCCTCTTCTCTTCCCTGTGTCTTCCTAATTCCTCTATATAGATGTATTTATTATACCCTACTGATCACAATCATTCAAATATTGCTGAAATCTGGGTTATTTCCGTATTACCACTGAGAATTGTCTTTTTTCTTCGTCTAATTCAATTTCTTTTGGCTATGTGAAACATAGACACGAGTGTTGTGCCGCCATTGATCTACGCTGTCATGGGGAGCTCAAAGGAGATAGCCATAGGCCCAGTCGCTGTCGTCTCCTTGCTCCTGTCTTCGATGATACAGAAGATCGTGGATCCCGTCGCTGATCCCATTTCCTACAGGAAGCTGGTCTTCACTGCGACCTTCTTCACTGGACTGTTCCAGGTCGCCTTTGGGTTGTTCAGGCAAGTCCTCTGAGTCGAATCAGAAGCTCTTTGTGAATTCAATCTAAGTAAAGATTCTTTGGTCTGATTTTGTGATCTGCAGGTTGGGTTTCCTAGTGGACTTTCTCTCTCATGCTACCCTCGTGGGTTTCATGGGGGGAGCCGCTATCATCATTGGAATGCAGCAGCTAAAGGGTCTGCTCGGCCTTTCCCACTTCACGAACAAAACCGACGTGGTTTCAGTCTTGAGTGCCGTGTCTTCCGACATCCATGAGCCCGTGAGCCCCCAGAGTATCACCACAATAATTTATAGTTATTTAAAAATATAAATTTATTATCTTTCCTTTAATGGGAAATATCTGGGGTTTTAATTAATTGAATACCTCATCGATTGGCAATAGATATTTAGGCAAAAGGACAAGGTTCTGTGATTCATTCAATTATTTCTGATTTTTTTACAGTTTATGCGCCCGGGAAATTTTTTCATTGGGTGCTCATTTTTAATCTTCATCTTAACGACGAGGTTCTTTGTAAGTATTTTCTCCTGATTTTGATTACACTCATTTTTTTGGCTCATCTCCATTGATTTATTTTTTTTTATTTTAATCGTTTTTCTTCAGGGAAGAAGGAACCGGAAGCTCTTCTGGCTGCCCGCTATATCTCCTCTGGTTTCAGTTGTTCTATCAACTCTGATGGTCAACCTCACCAGGGCGGATCAGCATGGGGTCAAGATCATCAAACATGTTGAAGGCGGCCTCAATCCCAGCTCGGTCAAACAGCTGGAATTTAGTGGGCCACTTGTTGGAGAAGCTGCTAAAATCGGTCTTATTTCAGCAATCATATCGCTCACGGTTAGTCAGCCTAAATTGAGAAATATCATCACAATGATACTCCTGTACTGCTTATTATAAAAGTAAAAATATGACTATGAAGACGGTGTATAACTGCCTAATCTCATAAAATTAATGAGATTATTTATCCAGCTAATTATATAATAATGAATTGACTAATCAGGAAGCGATTGCGGTGGGCCGGTCCTTTGCTTCAGTGAAAAGTTACCACCTTGATGGGAACAAAGAGATGTTGGCAATTGGCTCCATGAACCTTGCTGGATCGATGTCCTCCTGCTATGTTGCAACAGGTGTGAGAAGCCATTTTAATCTTTATAGTAACATCAGGTTTTTAAAGTATAACTAACATTAATTATTGTTCGCTAATTTTTTATGAAAGTGAATAATAGGTAAGATTATTTTTTGAATTAACGTTGACTTACTACCCGAACTAAATGCATGCCTTCTGAGTACTGTGAAAATATTTTGTAATGGTTATTGAAAGAACAAAGCTCAGATTATAGATTCTTAAGTTCTGTCAAAAATTTTATTAGATATGACTGAATAAGCTCATTTCAATGTATTAGTTTTTAATGTAGTGTCAAAAACTGTGGTAAAGAGGATTTTTGTATTAATTCAAAATTCCTCGGCCATTTTAAAGAAATTTCCCATGTTTTATGAAAGGTGGCTTAATTATCGAATTTAAATATTTTACTTTAAATAGTACTAAAATTCTTTTATAAGCATTTGTTGAATAGGAAAATTTAAAAATCGAGTGAAAATACAATAATTTTAACTTTCCCTCCGATAAGAGCATTTGATCACTTGCTGCCTTGTCCCTTGGGGAAATCAATGCAGGCCTGAACTCCATTACTAAATCCAAATCTTCTAAAAAACCATATATATTTCTCAATTATAACCTTACATGGTCTAATAATATTTTGAACAGTGTAGGCATAGAATCGTTGAACTAAAAAAAATTTCCAATGTGGAACTTTCTCTTCATTTTGATGTTGTCAACAGAAAAAATAAATTTTCAGTTCTGCTACTGTACAAATAATCATTTTCTTGAAATTAATTTACTTTGTTTAAATCATGTGTAGGTTCCTTCTCCCGAACAGCTGTGAATTTCAGTGCAGGCTGCAAGACTGCGGTTTCCAACATCATCATGGCTCTGACGGTGGTCATATCCCTGGAGCTGCTCACAAAGCTCCTTTACTTCACGCCCACTGCCATCCTGGCTTCTATAATCCTCGCGTCTCTACCTTCACTGGTTGATGTTAGAGAAGCATTCCGAATCTGGAAAGTCGACAAACTAGACTTTGTAGCATGCCTCGGAGCTTTCTTCGGCGTGCTGTTTGTATCCGTGGAGATCGGCCTTCTAATTGCGGTATGGTATTTTTTTTTAAATTGCCCTCGATATATAATGCTTTTTTCTTTCAGAGAAATGCCAATTTATTTATGTATAGTCAATTAATTCGTACGGTTTCTGAGTAGTAAACGAATTAGACAGTTTGATTTGATGGCCAGTCATTGCATATAGCATATGCATGTATTACATACCGATTTGATTCTTGATTGCTAAAATAGTTAAATAATTTGATTTTTCTGGGAAAATTATTTATATTGTATGTTTTTCGAGTAGTCCGCTAATCAGATAATCTGATTTGATGGGCATTTAATAGTGGGTAATGTGCATCTATAGACTTGATTAAATAATGTCTGTAGATATATGGGAGCAGGAATGCAGAATCACACCAGATGCTTTGAAAAAATGTGTGAATTTTTCCTTGATGAATCGATAAGTTCATCTGGATGCCCCTCAGGAGGATAATCATGTAAAATCAAATGGGTTGGGTGGATTTTTCAGGTCATAATCTCCTTCGCCAAGATCATACTGGGCTCCCTCCAGCCTCGGATTGAGGTGCTGGGAAGGATAGAGGGGACGAACACCTTCTGCAACGTCAGGCAGTTCCCCATGGCGATCAGAACTCCAAGGCTCCTGACCCTTCGGATCGACTCTGCCTTCATCTGCTTTGCCAACGCCAATTCCGTCAGAGAGAGGTGCTTCTCTCTCATCAACCTCCTTCAGAAGAGGCAAAAAGCTGAGAAAATCTGACCCAACTCCAGCTTCTCTCTCTCATCTCCCTCCTACAAACGTTGGGGGGAAACTGTCTACATTGGGCCTTTAAATCTCTCTCTACCTCTCTCTCTCTCTCTCTCTCTCTCTCTCTCTCTCTCTCTCTCTCTCTCTCTCTCTCTCTCTCTCTCTCTCTCTCTCTCTCTGAAAGCGGGAGAGTCAGATAGATCTTGGTCTTTCTCTCACTAGATCATGTTCCAGGATCCTGAAATGGGTAAAAGAAGATCGAGAGATGACAGAGGAGAACCCGGAGGACAAGGCGCAGGCAGTGGTCCTCGACATGTCGAGTGAGCCTCATCTGCCGTCTCACAATTGCTTTGCCTTGAAGGTCCCATTTTTTTTATTGAAGATTATTCCTCTGGGCAGACGTGATGAACATCGACACCACCGGCCTCATTGCCCTCGAAGAAGTCCAGAAGCAGCTCCTCTCCAGTGGCCTACAGGTGATGGCCCTTCAACCCTCCAGACCCAGAATCCTCTCTCTCTCTCTCTCTCTCTCGCTCTCGCTCTCTCTCTCTACTACTCTTTCTCTCTCTCTCTCTCTCTCTCGCTCTCTCTCTCTACTACTCTCTCTCTCTCTCTCTCTCTCTCTCTCTCTCTCTCTCTTCTCTATTCTCTCTCTCTCTCTCTCTCTCTCTCTCTCTCTCTCTCTCTCTCTCTCTCTCTCTCTCTCTCTCTCTCTCTCTCTCTCTCTCTCTCTCTCTCTCTCGCTCTCTCTCTACTACTCTCTCTCTCTCTCTCTCTCTCTCTCTCTCTCTCTACTCTCTCTCTCTCTCTCTCTCTCTCTCTCTCTACTCTCTCTCTACTCTCTCTCTCTCTCTCTCTCTCTCTCTCTCTCTCTCTCTCTCTCTCTCTCTCTCTCTCTCTCTCTCTCTCTCTCTCTCTACTCTCTCTACTCTCTCTCTCTCTCTCTCTCTCTCTACTCTCTCTCTCTCTCTCTCTCTCTCTAGCTAGCTAGCTAGAGAGATGTATCGCCGATTTAATTCAGGACCCGGCAATTTTTTTACTGAGGAGTTGTAATGCAGATTGCGATAGCCAACCCGGGATGGCAGGTGATCCACAAGATGAGGCTGGCCAAGTTCTCCAGCAAGATTGGAGACATGTTCTTCCTCACCGTAGCGGAAGCCGTCGAAGCTTGCCTCGGGCTCAATGGCAAGAGCATCCCCCCGACTCAGTGAGCCAGCAATCTGCTCTGGTTCACCCAAGTAATCTTGGACACACACTGGATCATGTACAGGGGATAAAACTTTTTATATATTTTAATGATATATAATTATTTTTATTTATGCCGTAACAGTGGTATGATCTTAGCTTCACTCGCCGGAGCAGTTATCTGATGGGTTGCTTCAAATTCAATTCAAGTGGGGCTCATGGCGGGCCTCATCTACCGTAGATTCTGGCCGCAAAAATAAAGCCCGGGGAGGAGATGGGCTCTGCCCAAAGGGATCTCTCTCTCTCTCTCTCTCTCTCTCTCTCTCTCTCTCTCTCTCTCTAGATATTTTGGTCGTTACACAGAAGCATGAACACCACCGACATGACTTGGTCTCACAAATTAAATAGATGACGTAAATGGTATACGTGTAAGTGATCTTAGAAAAAGGTTCTTTTGAAACTTCGCTTCTGGGGAGATCTCTCCTCTCCCCCTCTCTCTCTCTCTCTCTCTCGATGGGCGCGGAAGCGGAGGAGGTGCAGCGGCGGCTGCCGGCGGCGGAGGAAGGCGGCCGGACTGGCCTACGGCGGGAGCCGATGAACGAGGCGCAGTTCCTGTCATGGAAGCGCCAGAAGGTTGGCACCAACCCCCTCCCCTTCCTTTCTAGGGTTTCCTCTCCCCCCCAGCATCTCCTCCGAATTCCTTTTTCCTGGCGACCGCGCTGGTGTGATCTTGAAGAAACAGCGGCCCTGTTCATGAATCAAGAAGAAGAAGACGAAGAAGAAGAGCTTCTGGGCGATGATCATGGATCGTTTTCTGGCCGCTGCGACTGGATCTTTCGAAGAACAAAGATCAGTTTTTTTTTCCCCTTTTTTGTTGATGGGCTCCTCCGATTAACATGGCTTCTGTGTTCTTCGTGCTCGCAGGAGGCGCTCGCGTCGGCCCGACGAGCCGAGGCCGCCAGGAAGCGCGCCGAGGACATCGCCGCCGGCGCCGCCCCGATGAACGGCCGCGAGCTCTTCCTCCACGAGCCCTGGGTCTTCGACAACTCTAAGTACTAGCCCTCGGCGGATGAATGAATGACCTCGCATTATCGAATAAAACCAAAGTTTTGGGTCAACATTTCGCCCACCCCCTCCCCGGTTCCGCAGCATACGGATTCCTTTTATTGGAAAGTGGTTGACTTTGGCTGGGCCTACGACCCATGATCATCCGAAGAACAATTATTTGACCGCCGTTCCCTTGGCGAAGAACACGCACAGAGAAGCCCCTGGATTCAAACGGCGACGCTGGGCCGGAGGAGCTCCACCGCCTTCTTGATCTTCTCCGCCGCCTCCTGCAGCGTGGGCAGCGCCGCCGCGTAGGAGATCCTGATGCAGTTGTCGTCCCCGAACGCGCCACCTGGCACGACGGCAACCTGCGGCGGAGGAAACCCGCGTGAGTCACCGCCCGCCCACCCACCTGGAATGGGCGCTGACAAACGGAGAGGTCAACGGCCGCCCACCTGAGCTCTGTCGAGGAGGTAGCGGCAGAGGGACTCAGAGTCCTCTATAACGCCGAAGCCCTCGACCTCAGACCCGTAGTACGATGAGAAATCCATGAACAGATAGAACGCGCCCTGGAGATGCGAGGCAGGAACTATAGTCAGACCCCCAGAAACTTTGGTCCAGAAACAAATACACCCCAATCTCTGCAAATAAATATACCTGCGGCTCGGAGATCTTGACCCCATCTAGCTCCCCGAAGCTCTTGACGAGGTAGTCGCGCCGCTCCCGGAACGCCCTCACCATGGCGGCGACCGCCTCGCCTCCGGCGAACCCGAGGGCCAGCGCCGCCAGCCCGGCCTTCTGAGAGATGCTGCTGGCGCCTGAGGTCGACTGCAATCGCACCAAAACGGAAACCGGAGAACAGAGTCAGCGAAGCCGCCACCGCCCATGAATATATATCCAAGAATCAAACTGCGGTCGACCCTCGTCTCCGATTATCTTTCTATGATCGGGGGGACGAAAAATAATTAAACTTTGGGCATATTTTTATCATGGGTCGATTCAAGAGACTGGATAAGCCGCCAGTAAAGGGGACCTGGCTCTGGATCTTCCCGCAAGCCGAGACGAAGTGCTTGGGCCCGCCAAGATAGCCGAGCCGCCACCCGGTCATCGCAAAGGCCTGCAAGAGAGAGCACACAGAGCATCATAATCCCACACCAAGAACCGAGCGAGCTATGTAATGAAGGGGCCCGGGCCTTCAGATCCGCCACCTTGGAGAACCCGTTCACCGTCAGCGTCCTCTCCCACATGCCCGGCAGCGCTGCGAAGCTCGTGTGCTTCGCCGGCGGGTAGATTATATGCTCGTATATCTCGTCAGACAGCACCTGAAGAACACAAGCGGACTCGAAGCTATAAAAGGAAATGATCAAAGCCAAAGTGGATCAGAATCGGAAAGCCCAGGTTCCACTGACCAAGAGCCTGGGGAATCTCTTGACCACGTCTGCGATCTGCTGGAGCAGCTCCTCGGGGTAGACCGACCCGGTGGGGTTCGAGGGGGAGCAGAGGATCAGCAGCCTGGACTTGTCGCTCAGCTTGGCGGCCAGGGCCTCGGGCCGCAGGAGGAAGTCGTCTTCTATGCGCGTGGGGAGGACGACGGGCGTCGCGTCGGCAAGCCGAGCCATCTCGGGATAGCTGACCCAGTAAGGAGCTGGGATTATAACCTGCACGGAAGAAGAAAAAAATGGGGATGAAGACTTTACAGAGCATATTTATGGTTCATTTTGGTCGGATTGTGCAGCATCTCCATAGCTCCTTTCTTTGTTCGTCAGCGTCGAGCATGGAAAAATGCTTAAAGCCCATGCAATTAGACCGAATTTTTTGAAAAAATGCGAATTGGAATCTGCATGGAAAGGAAATGGAGCCTGAAAGCTGTCTAATTTGGTCAACAATATTGCAGATGTGCTCAAAAGATTTGGATTAGTTAATTATGAATCATAGCCTGAGTGGAAATGAAACTTGAGGCTGACAAGTGAAACCGAAACAATATCATTTCTTCTCCGCTCAGCATAAAACGGATAGTGATGCGTAAACCCTAGGTAATTTGAAGATTATAGGCCCTTAAAATGTTCAAATTTTTTTTTTGAATAATTATGAACAAAATAGGAAGTTCAAGCACGTAAAATAATAATAAAAATAATAATAATTAAATAAATAAAAGCTTATGGTTGATTTGAACATGGCCCACCTCGTCTCCTGGAGAACAGACGGCAAGAACAGCCTGCAAGATGCACTGTTTCGCTCCATTGCTGACAAGGATCTGATCAGGCGTGTAGGATAGCCCGTTCTCCTCTGCCAATTACATGAACATCCAAGACTCAGACCCCACCCTCCCCAGGCGCTGGAAAGTGAAAATTTTCTAGTTCTACCTTGGAATTTATGGCAGATTGCCTTGCGGAGCTCCAAAGTTCCTGCGTTGGGAGTGTATCTGGTGTGACCTTGACGAATGGCATCAATGCCCGCCTGATTCAACCCAAAAAAGCCCAGCCAAAGTACAAGAAATTTCATAATTAATAGCAGAAATGCAGACAAAAATATTGAATGAAAAAAGGGTAGCCAATGATGATAAATGGCTCCGGGAAAATGTTCTATCCACACTATTCAGCTCAGATGAATGAATTACTAAATAAAAGCTTCGGACTAACTACAAAATGAAAAGAGGAATGATTATGGTGAATGCCCGTCAGGCAGATGCTAATCCAGAGAAAGAGAGTTATTTCCCCGGAGGGGTTCAATCCCAGAAAGCCCATAAAGCTTAATCATCTTCCCCAATCTCGAGCTCGGATGAATGGAATAATAACAAAATTGCAGACCAGATATGAAAAGAAGAAATGAAAGATAGACCTCGGCAATGGGGGCTGGGGTGTCGAAATCGGGCTCCCCGGCAGCGAGCCTGATGACGGGCACGCCGGCCTGAACGAGGGCGGTGGCCTGGTCAGTGATGGCCATGGTCTTCGAGGGTTTCAGGGAGTTCACCCTGGGACTGATGGTAACGTCAACGTCCACCGCCACCACGCCGCCATTAGAGCCCTCCTGCAAATGCGATCTGGGCGGCGCCGCCCCAACAGAGGAGGAGGAGGAGGAGGAGGAGGAGGATCTCAAACACCATCCCTTCTTCCCAATCCAGGGCCTTCCCACATCGGAGCAGAAAATATGGTCACTGAACTGGTTTACCTGAATCGCGTAGGGTTGGGAGGAGCGGAGGAGCTGAACTCACCCGGCGGAGACGGCGGCTCTCGGGCGGGCGAGCCCCACTCTGTGGAAAGAACCGGCGGAGGAAGATGGGGGCGTCGATACGGGCCGTAGGGATGCCTCCATGGCAGAAGGAGGCGGCGGCAGCAGCAGCGGCGGCTTCGAGGGTACACTCCGGCGAACCTACTCCGACGATACAGAAATCCGGTGGGTTGGTGGGTCGGGGGCTGGTTCCTCGGGGAAGCTGGAGGGTTAAAGTTGGGTTCTTGCGGTCGCTGGAGAGTGGGTTGGTGGGGGGAGGAGCAGGAGGGGTTGGTGGCGAGGAGAGCAGGGTACGTATCGAGGAAGACCCTCTGCTTCTACGCTCCGTTTTTCCCATCCGTAACCAGGTCTGTCTTTCTCTGACCCGTGGGGCCAATCCCATTGCGTCAACTCGAATCCCCACCGTGCAATCAGGATCGTACGCCTTGGCCGAACCCAGCTAGACGGTGGTACAAAGCTAGTCTCAGCCTTATCGCAGAGAGAGAGAGAGAGAGAGGGAGAGAGAGATGGGCTAACTAGGTGGGCCGAGCAGGGACCAAAGCTGGAGGAAGACTCGGTAAAGGCGTACCGAGCCCACGTAGTGAACCCACCCATTCTAATAAATGTCAACATCCCGTTGACTACTACAAAAGAAAGATCGCCTCTTTCGACTTGATTCCTCAGTAAATCTTGATCTTCTGACATTCATGGGATCAGCAGCCACAACGGTGAGATAAGCAAGACTTTACATCATCAAATGACTGACACGGTTTTGACTTTTCTGTGTCCCCATGAACGAGGAGCCTCTCTCTCTCTCTCTCTCTCTCTCTCTCTCTCTCTCTCTCAGGGCCCAGGCGATTCAAGGCTCGGCCAGAACTCTGCCCTCTTGACCCTAGAGACGCTCTCGAGAACGACCGCCGGCGACACGCGGCCCTCCACCGTCACCCTCTTCTCCTCCAGATCTATCCTGACTGACGTCACCCCTGCATGAGCATAGAACTTATGAAGACATTCCTCAGATTATCATCGAAAATTCAGATTTTTTCGATGCGTGGCGCAGACATCACCTTCCATCCTGGAGAGGAGCTTCTTCACCTTCCCCGCACAGCCTTGGCAGTGGATCGAGACTCTCATCACCACAACCTAACCCAGTATGTAAGGGCAGAGGGAGAGAGAGGAACAAGACGGTTAGAGAGAGAAATCAGGGACCTGGATCATAGAGTTCGTCCTTGTGACTATAACATGATTTGACGACTGTAAATTTGATCATCTGACTCAAGATCACCAGATAATAATGAGATCATATAATCTGAATTGATGAGAAATTATGATGTAATGATTAAAATTATTCTCAGAAGTATAATTATCTTACTTTTCAGCATTTATATCGGGTTTCTTGATGCAGTATCTGAGGTCTGGAATCAGCAGCAAACCTCAAAGGCGAAAAAAAAAAACAGTTCCTTTTTCATCTCTCCCTCTCCCGCTCTCTATCTGTCTATCCATCTATCTCTCACTACTCTATGCATGAAATTTCCGATCGTCGTCTGCATTTCCATACCTGGAGATCATGCTCCGCCGCCCGCTGCCACCGGGACGGGGCCGCCTCTCCCACCGTGATCTTTTCAACGCTCCTCCTTCCCTTCGTCGCCGACGCAACTGTCCTTACCGGCGCAGGAACCACCTGCAGCCTCTTCTCCGCCGCCTTAGCCGCCGCCGTGGGCAGAGGGACTAGCTGCAGCCTCTTCTCCGGCGAAGCAGCGGCGGTGGGCAGAGGGACGAGTTGCAGCGTCTTCTCCGGCGAAGCGGCGGTGGTGGTGGGGAAAGGGACGAGATGGAGCCTCTTCTCTCGCCCGGCGGCGGTGGGGCGGCGAGAGTCAACAAGGCGGGAATACCTGAAGTCAACGGCGCCTCTGTGGTCGAGGAGGGCCCGGTTGAGCCTTCGCGGCGCCACCACCGACCGGGTGCTCGTTGCGCTGCAGACCGCCGTCGAGGCTTGCGAGCTGCACATGAACCCATGCATCCTTCCACCCTTCATGCTAGCGAGCGAGAGAGAGAGAGAGAGAGAGCGGCTGCCTTTGGCAGAGCTCTCAGAGCTCTAGAAGAGAGAGAGAGGGGTTCTGGATCGTGACAAATCGACCACAACCTAGGAAGAGATCCTTTTACAGAGAGAGAGGGAGAGGAGACCGAGAGAGAGAGAGAGAGAGCTTCTGGTTTCGGCAAAACGGCTCAGAAACAGAAGGCTTAGTGAGAGAACGAGAGCGAAGGGAGAGAGAGAGAGAGAGAGAGTGAGCTCGACAAATGCGCCCCGCAATACTCTAAAACAGCTGCGGGAGGGGAGAAGTCGTTAGCTCAGTTTGCTGGAATCCCGTCACCGCCTAATAAGTTCACCTCTCTCACCCCCCTCCAGCAAACACGCTGCATGATTCCGAAGAGGGGCCGACAAGAGGAGCCTGCCCCCATTGGTCACGTGGAATTCTTTAGGACAGCTGTCAATAAGTCAATGGCGTCCAATAGTAGTCTGCCGTCGACGTCTCTTGTAGCCCGGCTGACTGGTCTACGTGGGAAGAGGCAGCACGTGGCCACTGGTCAACTGATCTTAAATGCTCGGCTCGGCTCGGTCTACTTTCAAATTGATCCTCAAAAACTTTAATTTTATGAAATTACCGAAAGACTTTACTTATTTACCCATTGGGCGAGTCAATTAGGATAAATGTACAGTACATCTACGAGATTTCGTATTTCTCGAGGATGTAAATATTTAAGCCGTCTTACAGAGGGCCTAGGACGTGACAAGGGAGACTTTTTATAATCTAGAGAGAGAGAGAGAGAGATAGAGAGAGAGGGATGCAGTAGGGAATCTAACGTTGCCCCAAGTCCCCGACACACTCTCTCAAAGAGGACATGGGAAAAAGGCATCCAATGATGCTTCCTTTCCTGGGTAGAGGTAATGACAAGACAGAGACACAGGAGAGAGGGAGAGTTTAGAAGAGAGAGAAAGAGGTAGTGAGAGAGAGAGAGGGGGGTTCAGCCTCTGCCTAGCTGCAGCCCTGCCACGACCCTGGATTCCTGCTGTTGCCAGTGCAACAGTGGAATTGCAGACCCAGCCCTCTTAAATACCATGGGGAGAGAGAGTAGAGAGAGAGTAGAGAGAGAGAGGGGCCGGTCTCCTCCTAGACTGTCCGCAGTTGAGCTGTCAGTTTATCGCACGGAACTGCACCGCTCGTTGCCTCTGACGAGAGACTCAGAAAATTCTCGAGCAGAGAGAGAGAGAGAGAGAGAGCCCTCGATGCAGGCCCCGCCTGTTTCTACGTCCAATGGTCTCCTGCCATCCATCGGAACAACTCTGCTCCATCTCTGACGAAGGAATATGAAGAGTTATCGCGAGGGGAGAGAGAGAGAGAGAGAGAGAGAGAAGAGGGAGTTCCCTACGTCCATGACGGCCTCTCTCCTCTCTCCTGTCCGATCGTCTTTTCTCTCCCTCTGCTACCTCCAACGAGACAATCGGAGAGTAATGAGGAGGAGAGAGGAGAGAGAGAGAGAGGGAATGACCGCTTCATCTTTCCATCGATTTTACCGGTTCGATCTCTGACGACAGAATTTGGAGTAAGGTAAAGAGAGAGAGAGATTACTGGGGCAGACTGGAGGGCCTCTCTCTTTTTCTGCCAGAGAATGTCACCACGAGCTGGGACGACCTCTCTTCCGGCGCGGCGCAGCCGCTGAGACTGGTCCCTCCTACCTACTCAACCACCCCGAAAGTCCCATCGCCGGCTGAGATTAATCTGTGGGTTGGAAGCGGCGCCGCCGGGCCCGCAGGGGAAACTAATCTCCTAGCCAGTCAAGACTGGTCCGGGGATCGGTCTCTCTCTCTCTCTCTCTCTCTCTCTCTATCTCTCTCTCTCTTCTCCCCCTCCCTCTCTCCCTCTCGCTATCTCTCTCTCCATCTCCCTCCCTCTCTCTCTCGCTTTCTCGATATGTATAAATAATCTCTCAAGGATCTGACTTCGTCCTTTAATTTTTGTTATTGATGAACGGCCAATCAAAGTACATGAAAGTTGGAATAATCAAGGCAGGGTTCTTCGTCCCAAACACGGGTCGGATCAAGCATCTTTAGCCGAGCCAGTCGAGGCTCGGATCAGATCCCCGAACACTCATTCAAGAACTGAGCGTCTGCGACTAGCCGAGCCCTTGATATACCTCGGACTTGATTACCTAAACAAGAAATCCCTGCGATAACTTCTTCTTCCGTCTCTCTCTCTCTCTCTCTAGAACCTATCAGAAAACCGCCATGATATACCCTCCGATTGCGAGTGCCATCTCATGAATGAGGGACGAACTACGATCCAGCTCATCCGCTGGCTGCAGGATCTGGAACTTCTCGGCTTCTCATCGGTGTTATCTCTAAGAACCCCGCCCATATGATGCCACAATGAAGTCGTAATGTGGATGAAATAGTGGCGATAATAATTTAAGAACAAGTAGACGCGATTATCAAGATTAGGGGTGCGGATCTCAAGCACCCACGAGGAGCCATTCGCTGCCGCGGGTTTTTCTTTTTTTTTCCATGGATTGGAGATAAGATGGATAGAGAGAGAAAGAGAGAGGGTATGGCCACAAACAAACCATCTCTCTCTCTCTCTCTCTCTCTATCTATCTATCTAACTATCTATCTGTCTATCTATGTACCTATCTATCTATCTCAAAAGGTCGACCTTCCAGCCGTTTGATTGATGACGGGGGAGTTGTATGATAGTAAGTATGATGCGATAGCCGGAGATTATCACATTATATTTTATAGATTTTTAGGGGTTGTTGAGGACATTATTGGCGGGGGGGTGCGCGGAACGTAAATTATTACAAGATGGGTCAACGGCCCAATTTTGTCCAATATTGTTGCATTTTTTTATGTCCACGTCATGACCCCAATCCAGGGAAGCCCATTTTTGGCCCGTGAGTGAGGGTCAACGACTGTCAATGAGTTTGATCTTCTCACACTAAATTGCCTTTTCTTTGACGCTAAAACCGCCAACATGTTAACTTTTCTACCGGTTGACATGTCCCGGTTTGTTGAAATCGTGATGTGAGAGTCGAAGGATCCCAATGGGTTTAACCTTCTCACACCAAATCGGCTAATTCTTTTTTTGGAAAAAACACGAGATTAGGTGCCTTTGACTCTAAAATGGACAACATGACCTTTTACTAATTGATTTGGGCCGCTTAGTTGAAATGATGTGAGAGTCGAGCGTTGAGGGGTTTGACCTTCCCACACCAAATCGGTTCGTTCATTTTTAGGCATGAACACGGTATTATGTGGCTTTGACATAAAAACGCCAACTTGTTGACTTTCCCATCATTCAGGTGGCGTGGTTCGTTGAAATCATGATGCGACAGGGAATCTCTCTCTCTCTCTGACTCAGGCTGTCGACTAACTCTGCAATCATAAAATATATTCTCTCTGTCTCGCAGACCAGTCTACCTTATCTCAACTCGGAGAAAAAAGGGTCCATCTCTCTCTCTCTCTCTCTCTATCGCCCCTTCCCTCATTCTGCTCCTCGCCTCCTCCCTCCCTCCCTCCCTCCCTCCCTCCCTCCCTCCCTCCCTCCCTCCCTCCCTCTCTCTCCTCTCTCTCTCTCTCTCTCTCTCTCTCTCTCTCTCTCTCTCTCTCTCTCTCTCTCTCTCTCTCTCTCTCTCTCTCTCTCTCTCTCTCTCTCTCTCTCTCTCTCTCTCTCTCTCTCTCTCTCTCTCTCTCTCTCTCTCTCTCTCTCTCTCTCTCCCCTCTCTCTCTCTCTCTCTCTCTCTCTCTCTCTCTCTCTCTCTCTCTCTCTCTCTCTCTCTCTCTCTCTCTCTCTCTCTCTCTCTCTCTCTCTCTCTCTCTCTCTCTCTCTCTCTCTCTCTCTCTCTCTCTCTCGCCCCTTCCCTCATTCTGCTCTCGCCTCCTCCCTCCCTCCCTCCCTCCCTCCCTCCCTCCCTCCCTCCCTCCCTCCCTCTCCCTCCCTCCCTCCCTCCCTCTCTCCTCTCCTCTCTCTCTCTCTCTCTCTCTCTCTCTCTCTCTCTCTCTCTCTCTCTCTCTCTCTCTCTCTCTCTCTCTCTCTCTCCCTCTCTCTCTCTCTCTCTCTCTCTCTCTCTCTCTCTCTCTCTCTCTCTCTCTCTCTCTCTCTCTCTCTCTCTCTCTCCTCTCTCTCTCCCTCTCTCTCTCTCTCTCTCTCTCTCTCTCCCTCTCTCTCCCCTCTCTCTCTCTCTCTCTTTCTCTCTCTCTCTCCCTCTCTCTCCCCCCTCTCTCTCTCTCTACGTGAATGATTAAGAAACGGGCCGGCCCAACTAAAGCCCATGAGAAAACCCAGCCCACCCAATATGGCCCATACACGGGCCCCGCCTAATCTCTGATAAGAGAAGCGATTTTATGGGGGGCGATCCACTTCCGCCCGACCAAAGTTTTCCCTTACAAACTTTATTGATATTTCTTGCGACTTACTTTTATCAACTCAATAATTATTAGATGATATTTTCCCTTCGATAATGCATCGAAATTGATAAAATACGCGTCAATGTGCGAAGGTTAGACCAAATATTTCCCCGCATGATTTTTTTCTAATTCGGGTAAATATTCGATTAATTAGCCGGCCAAGCGAGGCCCTGGGAGTTATTATATAATTTTTATTGTTAGGAGGACGCCTCCGCACGAAGGCTGGTTATGATGGTAGCCGGGCACCGCAGTTCACGTCAGCCGGCGGAATTTGTCTCATTATAGAGAGAGAATTTAAGAGAGAGAGAGAGAGAGGCTGCGGCTGCCGAGGGCTTTCAGACGTCACGAAGCCAACAGAGACATCCGACCTCAGGTACAGGAGATCGCAATGACAGAGAATGGGGGGGGGAGAGAGAAAGCGACTTCTGGGTCTCGCTGCGTTCCGGCGGGAATGGAGTAGGCATGAGATGGGCTAGAGAGAGAAAGACAGACTGAGACAGGGACCGGAAGCTTGTTTTCTCTCTCTTCTCCGGAAGCGATGTTGCAGGAAGAGGATATGCTTTCATCTCCTTATCGACCCATCTCCTCTCTCTCTCTCTACATGATGGAGCAGGCGTTGGGGTTGTCGTCGCTGAAAAGGGTGGCGATGTTGTCCTCGTGCTTGCCGCCGCCGTGGGCAGGCGGCGCCGCCAGGGGCTCGACGTAGCGGACGAAGCCGGGAGGCGCCTTCTTGTCGTAGGAGAGGGCGGCGTAGGGGTGCGCCACCAGGTTGTAGGGGATGTATGGCCAAATCTCCGCCTTGTTCCCGGTGGACTTGGCCTTCTTCAGCACCTTGCTCCCCTCCACGAAGCCCGTCACCGTCACCCTCTGCTGCTTCCTGTTGATCTCCACCGTCTGCACCCCTGAATCACGACGTCGCCGTCACTTAGCGAGAGAGAGAGAGAGAGGTCTAGATAGAGAGATAGAGAGAAAGAAAGAGGTCTAGAGAGAGAGAGAGAGAGAGAGAGAGGAGAAGTACCCTTCATGGAGGAGAGGGCCTTCTTAACCTTAAGCTCGCAGCCATCGCAGTCCATTCTGACCTTGAGCTCCACAGTCTGCAAGAGCTTCTTCTTCTTCTTCTTATCCTTGGTGTGCCTGTGGCTCCACAGACTAGACAAGTACTCCAGGGTGCTCACCACGCCCATTCTGCTCAGAGCTTCTTCTCAGAGGAGATAGAGAGAGACAGAGAAGGGGGAGAAGCCTTCCGCCCTTCGAGCTTGCGCAAAGCCTCTGAGAGAGGGTGGCCAAATATTTACAGAGGTTTCCTATGCGGGTTCCTCTCTCTCTCTCTCTCTCTCTCCCTTCCTTCTTCAAGGTTGAGCAAGCCTTCAGAGCGGAAGCAGAAGGGTTCCCGAAGCTTTGCCGCCGCGGGCTTTCCAGCGAATGCAAGAAACAACCCCACGACTGCCTACTCTCTCTCTCTCTACCTCCCTCTCTCCACCCTTCGTGTACAAGCAAGACTTCTGAGAGAAGAAGCTCAGTGTAAAGAGAACTTTCCCAATCAAGGTTCTCTCTCTCTCTCTCTCTCTATCTATCCATCTATCAATCTCTATCTTTCCTCCCACCCTGTGAGCTTGAGCCACGCTTGAAAGAGAACGAGCTTAGGATTTAGAGATCTAACGTAGGTTCTCTCTGGAAGTTGCAGGTAACCTCTCTCTCTACCTCTCTCTCTCTCTAAGCCCTCTGCAACATCTCGAAGGAGATCCCATCCTTAAATAGACCCATCGCCCAAGGCCGGGAAATCAATAAAGGGGGATCAGCGATGAGACCAGCGAGCTTCCAGGGGGCCCAGAAGAAGGAAAGTAGAGAGAGAATCGCACCCCCCCCTCCGCATATAGTGAGTGCTGCTACTCCTGGCTGGCACAGGATGTGGGTCTTGTGTGTGGTAGTGGGCAAACCCTAGTTACTTCCTGTGCAGGGCGGAAGCAGACCAAAAATGGTGAGGGGAGCCAGAGAGAGATGGAAAGAAAGAGAAGCTCCCCATTCTCGCTCTAAAAGTGGAGCATATAAAGAAATCGAGCTCTCTCGGGTGCTCCTCCATATGGACTCTCTCTCTCTCTCTCTCACTAATACTGCGTCTTGAAAAGGAGGATGTGACAGGGATTCAATCGGTGCCCAGCTTCTGTAAACAGGACCTTTGAAGATGAAATCATAAACTAATATTTATACAAATATTTATTCGTACGTGTACATACAATCCTTCTCTCTCTCTCTCTCTATCTCTAGCCTTTTCTCTGAGTTTGGACCACCACGGCCATTAAAGAAGACCTGAAGGGAAGAGGAAGGAGAAGCGGGGGAAAGCGAAACCCTAGCTAATGGTCCAGTGGTCGGCAGAGCTAGCGCGGCCGCGACGAGCCTATCTCGGCGGCACTTGAATGAGCCACAGCGGAAAAGGAAGAGGAAAAGACGATCTCAAGGGAGCCAATAATGGCGGCAGGAGAGAGAAGAGTCAGACCAGCCGGGATAGCAGTAAGAAGACGACACCAGCGAGAGAGCGAGAGATCGATAGATATAGAGAGAGGAGAGAAAGGTAGATAGATAGATAGAGAGAGAGATAGCGAGAGATCGATAGATATAGAGAGAGGAGAGAGAGAGATAGCTAGATACAGAGATAGATAGATAGATAGAGAGAGAGAGAGAGAGATAGGGAGAGAGAGGGAGCTTAGTCATTGCTAGGGTTGCCGGTCAATGTGGCACAATGATTGGTTCCAGCTGCACCTGTTCATTCCAAAGGCTCTCTGGGGAATATCCACCAATATTGGCTCGAGTCAACGTTCGACAATGCCAACTCTCTCTCTCTCTCTCTCTCTCTCTCTCCTCTCTCTGGGTACGTATGCTTGGCATTTTTTTAGATAATGTGGTTGTAAAACTGAGATTTTATCTGCCGTTTAATTTTGATTTTTAAGATAATGTTAAGTCAGGTTCATGTACTAGAATGGTCCTAACCGGATTTATTAGTGGACCAATCATAGATTTTATCTAGGGTCCCACCTTGACCAAACTAGAATTGACTGATCCTGGTCATGTCATCCGCGGTCTCAGATCGAACGGTCCTACTTTGATCATAATCCGAAAATTGCTAATATAAGATACAAATGAAATGGCTTAGTAACATCAAGGACCGGCCCATTAATTGAGTGCGGAAAGAGAATTGAGTCCGAGTCAACCTGACTCGGTTCAGGCTAAAATAGGGTCCAACCAAAAAAGTCAAAGAACCAATCTTCTTGTCATTCAAGTCTATCTCCCTATATCCTAAACGCTAAACTCTATATTTATAACAAAGAAAATATGTCTCATGTTCATTCAATCTTCTTGTCATGAATGTGTCTGTATCTCTTTCATATGATTCAGCCAAGAAAGATAAGAACCAAACTTTCTTGTCTTTTCTCTCTCTCTGTAAACCCTAAACCCTAAACTCTCTCTGTCTCTAACTAAAAAAATAGTGTCTCATGATTATATAATCTTCTTGTCATGAATGTCTCTCTCTTATCATCTAGGCAAAACAGATAAGAACCAAACCTTCTTGTCATGTGGCTCTCTCTCTCTCTCTCTCTCTCTCTCTCTCTAAACCCTAAACTTTGAAACCTAAAGTTTTTACATCTCCTGTAAAAAAATCATATAAATCTCATGATCATACAAAAGTATAGTTGCATATGCAGGAATCGTATTCAAATGATCATAATTTTCATTATACAAAGATAAAAATAGGCATAGTCAAACTTACCAAATCAAGCTTGATTTCGCACTGCCTTTTGCTTCTTGCAAGACAATGCCCGAATCTTCAGGCCTGATTTACTGCCGATCCAACCCAACCTGATCAGGCCCCAAATAAAGGTCCAGATTCGTTGACTCATCTGATCAGACCCTGGTCAGGGTCTGCAGGTGCCACGTCTGCACCGCCACATCAGAAATAGCAACAAGAAGGCCCCTTTGAAGTAGATAGAAAAGTAATCTCTTGAACCATATATCTGCTGTTATTGATGAATACAATGTTCTGAATTAGGAAAAAAAAACCACATGATGGAGCTCTTGGAGGTCTCTGTGGCTGCCACTTTCGCACTCAAAAATATCAGAAAAAGAGAAATTTTCATGGTCCGAATTTCATATCAGCGATGGATGTAATTTTCTGTGAGATCTCCAAGGAAATGCAAAATTCGAACCACATGATATATTTTGAGAAAAATATTTAAGAAATAAATGAGAAACCCAGATGAACATTTGAGAAGTTCATCCGCACCAGTTTAATATCACCCAATAATTTAAAGCCATGGAGACAAAAAATATGAAAATGATCGGCAAAAAAAAATCAGTAACCCAGACAAACTTCTTAGAAATGGGTTGTCCTGAACAGTTTGATGGGGGTTGGGAAAAGAAAGCCGTTTTAACGGTGAGAATCATGCTATCATGATGAACACACTCTAAAAGAATCTACATGCCCACAGATATACAAGGAAATGATTTACTTAACAGTTTTAAGCTCATTGATTCCAGCATTTTATTTCCATGATTACAGTAGAGGGGGGGAAAAATCAAATGCCATTGATGAATTCCACCTTCTCTCAACAGCAGATGATCATTCAAATTGTTTTGGGATCAGACATCATATTAATTGAGGATTAGAGCCACGGTTTTACTGGGCGGTCTTTAATTGAGGCATTGACCAAGAAAAGAATTTCCCAGGATGATGTGAATCTTCCAAGCATAATCTTTACTTCTCATAGTTTTATCGCACGTCATCTTCCTCAAAAACATGAAGAATCTATAAAAAAGAGGAAGGAAACCCATTGATTTGACCTAATTCCTTCAAATGAGAGGGTCAGATATTTGCCATGTGATCTTCAGAAGAAGAACAAGAGAATCCCAACTCCACGATTACCACCATTACATGGCAGTTTAACATCCGTCTAGATGCAGGTGATTTACTCACATTGGCCAAAAAAAAATTTGTCATTCATTTAAGCAGAAGGAAACCCAGAGCAGAAAAATACTTTTCTGATCCAGGCAATCTCAATTCAGATGCCTGAATTGGGATCTGAGGCATCGGATGATTCAAGAGATCTAGTATTTGCCCTTGCAAATGCTTGAGGATGGTAGCGCATGAGCAGCTCAGAAAGTCTTATAGAAGGGGTCGTTGCGGCGATCATGGTGGAGGAAACCCTAGGACGGTCAGACCAGAACGCCGGATCTCCCTTTCAGGAAGAGAACAATCCCAGATCGGGATCGATGGAGAACAGAAGAAATGCTCGATGACCTGTTTCACGATATTTTCACCGGGAAGAAACCGGTCCAATTGGTTTACAGAATGGGAGATATTTCCTTGTGCATTAGATTTCTGGATCCAATGTCACTCCAGGACGACTGTGGCTCCGACTTCTTTCAGCTTGGCGGCGATCTTCTCGGCCTCTTCCTTAGTTAGCTGCTTCTTCACCACCACAGGGGTCTTCTCCACCAGTTCCTTGGCCTCCTTCAGCCCCAGGTCCGTGAAACCCCTCACCTCCTTGATCACCTTGATCTTCGCCGCCGCGTCGAACTTCTCCAGCTTAACGTCGAAGGTCGTCTTCTCCGCCACCGCCGCCGCCGCTCCCTTCTCACTCCCGGCGCCGCCAGGCGACGGCGTCTGGACCCCTCCGCCGGCGGGACCCCAACGGTTGAGCCCCAGCTTGAGGCGGAAGAGGATGGAGTAGTCGTACCTCTCGAGCTTGTTCAGGTCCAGGAGTTCGTCGGCGATCCGCTCCAGCTTCTGCGTCCGCGTCTCGCCGGCGAGACCAGAGGAATACGGCGAGGACGACGGAAGGAGGGAGAGGCGGCGGAGGGAGCGCCGCCCTGTTCTGGTGGCCGCCGCCAGCATCTCTCCTCTCTCTCTCTCTCTCTCTCCTCTGTATTCGAGGGTTTGTAAATGATGAACATTTCCGTTGGAGACCTCAACGGTTACTAGATTATGAAATATACACACACTTAAAAATGCGTATTTTTTCAGAACCCGGCATATTTTTTAATTAAAACACAATCTGATCCTCTATTTTTAGTTTATTACTCTCACATTATTTATCTAGTGGCATATCTTTTTATTTATTTATTAATAATTAATACCTTAAGATAAGGAAAATATTCCGTCTTAATTCTCATACCTCTGATTCAGATGTATATATGTATATATATATATATATATATGAAAAATTAGTATTTATCATGCATAATTTGCATTAATATCTGAAAATTTCAAATTATATTCAATAATTCATTATTTTCATTTTAAATAAAAACCCCAAATTTTTTAATAGAACAAAAATTCCAAGTATTCCATCCTTGTTTTTTCTCTTATCTCAACATTAATTTAAATTATGATGATAGAACAATTTTTTAGTGCGTCTGGGGGTTTTTAATAAAATTAATATGTTGGCAATTTATAACGTTCTTATCATGCAGATACGTTAATTTTGAACTGATTTCCAATTAATTACAGCTTTTTAACGTGCTCGGATATAAATAAAGCTGAAAAATTGGAAATTCAATTTAACATATTTTTTCTAACTCTCATGAATACATCAAATTACTCCAAAAAAAGAATAAAACAATTTCATCATATTAAACCCCTCTTTCTTTCAATTAATTACCATCAATTATATGTTACAACGAGACAATAATACTTCCGTGTAATTAGGCCTAGAACAAGGCCGAATATGAGGAGATTTATTTATTTTTACGATTTTATAATTCCCTCCAATGACCCAGATTATTCCAAAAATACTTAGCAGCCATGCATTTTCTCACTGACGACATAAAAGAGAGCCGCCCATTTTAAGCAAATTCTGATCCAATCCAAGAAGATGATGTTCAAATTTATTTATTTATCTATAAATGAATAAATTTGGAAGAAAAATACACACATCTATGGTCAGAAGAATTTATAGATGCGTTCTGGGCTGTTCTCCTTGTTCTTCCTTGTTCTTCTTTTTCTGGGCAATCATCTTCCCTGTTCATGGATTATTGAGTGCATATAGTTTGATCCATCCAGAGCAAAGATTCTGGAGATGATGATCGATGAGAGGAAAAGACGCTGCCGGCGGCCATTTTCTGCCTGGATGCACCGGACGGATGATCATTCCACATCAAAATCAAAAGCAAAAAAAAAAAAAAAAAAAAAAAAGATTTTTTTGGGGGTTGATCTCAGCAGCAGCCGGGGAGATGCCAGCTCAGAGCGATCCTTTAGAACCCTCATCATCATCATCATCTTCTTCTTGTTCTTGTTCTTGTTCCTCGAGCTCAGATGGCGCTCCTCATGGCGGCGACTTCTGGGTAGCTGTCGGCGATCCCCGGGAGGGCCTGCTGGACGAGGGCGAGGTACTTGGCCATGAACTTCTTCTCGGAGATCATCATGGCGGTGAGCAGGTCGTTGTCCCCTCCGGGGAGCCCCCGGTTCTTGAGGAATTGCAGAACGTAGAACCTGGGGATGAGCCTCCGGTCGATGCTGTACCCGAGCAGCACCGCCCTCCGAGCGACGTACGACGGCTGGTACCCCGCCTCCTTGAGCAGGAAATCCATGGCCCGGCGGAGCTTCTCCTCCGAGAGCCGCAAGATGATGGGGAACTGCTGGAAGGCTCTGAGCAGCTCCGCCTCCGACCAGCCATAGCTGCGCAGGAGCCGGGACTTGGACTCCAGAGTGGCCTCGCTGAGATTGGACACGGTGGAGAGCGCCTCCAAGAACATGGCCGAGCCAGGGGAGACCCCCAAGCTCTTCACCTGCTCCACGATCAGCATGATCCTCTTCAACCTGCTGGAGACCAGCCTGGGCCGCCGCTGCACGATCTTCGCAATGTCAGCCGAGGACATGCCGACGCCGCGCAGGAAGGAGAGGATCGGCGTGTCCTCCCCGTCGATCTTGCAGCTCAGAAGGTGGACGTTCTTCGCCAGCTTGAGGAACTTCTGCTGGGTGCCGAGCATCGTCCGCCAGAACTGGATCTTCCGCACGGCGTCGCGCAGGCGGAGCGCGTTGGGGTTGGCGGAGATCAACTGGGCGAGCTCCGATCTAGAGAAGCCGGCGGCACGGAGGGCCCTGATCTTGGGCTCTAGGGTTTTGGCCGCGTCCGCGACGAGCACGCGCGGGGAGCTCACGACCAGGCGGCGGATGTGGGGCTCGCACAGCCCTTCTTCTCTGAGCAGGCGGAGCACGGCGTCGGGCCTCTGCGGGGATTTGAGGTGCTTCAGGTGGCGGGAGGCCTTCACGGCGTCCGCCATGGTCAGCCCGCAGGAGTCTACCAGGTAGCCCACCATGAAATGGGGCGTTGACGGGTCCTCTTCTTCCTCCTGCTCCTTCCTGCCGGAGAAAAAGCGGAGGAAGAAGAAGCTCTGCGGCGGCTGCGGCGGCGGCGGAGGAGAATGGCGGAGGAGGACGGCGATCCGCCGCAACATGCTCGTGCCCGCAAGGTGTTTGACGAAATGCCCTTTTCTTCTTCCTCCTCTCTTCCTCCCTGAGAAATGGCTCTACTGCGGCAAAGGCGGCATCTTTATCTTTCTTTTTCTTGGGATACCGGTGTTTCGGGCTCGGGCCTAATTTTCGGGCCCGGCCCGGGAAGGGCGGGTACTATTGAGGGGGTAGCAGGCTGCGATTGGGGAGAGGGTTTTGGGGCGGGAGGTCTTCTGCTCCGCCGCCACCGCAACCGGCGGCGCCGCCTGACGACCGCCGTGGATCGAGAATGTGGCTCGCGGCGCAGAGATGGCGGCTGATGCCGCCTCCTCGCCACCTTCTCTGGCTCTCTCCTCCTCCTCCTCGGCGTCGTCGGAGGAAGACGCTCCGCCGCCGTCGTCTCCGGCGAGGGCGCCGGAGTTCGTCGTGGAGTACCTCATCGGCGCCTGCGGACTGTCCAGGAGCGAGGCGGAGAGGGCGTCCAGGTACATCTCCCACATCAAGTCCCTCGAGAAGCCGGACGCCGTGCTCCGGCTCCTGCGGAAGCAGGGCCTGGAGGCCGGCCAGATCCGGCGCCTGGTGCTAGGGCGCCCCACCGTGCTCGTGGCGGACGCGGAGAAGACTCTGGAGCCGAAGATCAAGGCCCTGCTGGGGGCCGGCTTCTCCGGCGCGGACCTCACCAGGCTGATCTCCAGCAGCGGCGCCGCCATGGCCCTGCGCAGCGTCTTCGACCGGATCCAGTTCTGGAGGGGCCTCCTGGGGGACAATCAGAACCTGCTCAAGGCCATCGATCGGAATCCGCACCTCCTGAGCTTCAGGATCGACGAGCGCGTCGCCCCGACCCTCGCCTACCTCCGCAGCATGGGGATCCCCAATTCGAAGATCCTGGCTATCATGATGCGGAGCCCCTACCTGGTCACCAGCAATGTCGACAGGATCAAAACCCTAGTCGACCTTGTGAGCGCCATGGGGATCTCCCCCGGGACGGGGATCTTCGCGCTGGCCCTCTCCAACGTCTCCAACATCAGCAGATCCAATCTGGACGCCAAGATCCAGTTCCTGAGGACCTTCGGCTGGTCCCAGGCCGAGCTCCTCCTCGCCTTCCGGCGGTTCCCCAACATCATCAACCTCTCCCGCGAGCGGATTCAGGCCACCATGGATTTCCTGCTCAAGGAAGCCGGATGCAGCCCCTCCTACGTCTCCAGCCGCGCTGTGCTGCTGGGCCTGAGCTTGCAGAAGAGGATGATCCCCCGGCTGGAGGTCCTCCGGACGCTGAGGATCCAGGGCCTTCCCGAGGGCGACAGAGATCTGTACAGCGTCATGCTGGCGCCGGAGAAGAAGTTCATCGACAAGTTCATCCTCCCCAACAGCGAGAAGCTCCCCGAGCTGCTCGAGTCCTACCTCGCTGCCACTGCGAAGGCGACGACGAGCTGACCCCCACTCCTGGTACGGGCGACTTCACCTCCACAGCTCTCTGTTCTTCCTTAAAGCTTCCCAATCCGGAAACCCTAATGAAACCAGGATCTGTATCTTTCGTTGCATGGGCTGTAGATTGCTCCGACACACTGGTTGAGCCGATTTTTGCCCGGCTTTCGGATCGACTGTAGACGAAAACCCTATATCAGTGTGTGATCACCCGGAAATCGGGATCAATTTTGCCCTCTGTTCAACCATTTTTCCCAGTTCATCCAATGTTCTTCGTTCTTCTTGATTTCTAGCATTGTCGAACGAAACCTGGCGCCCAAAAACTGATAGATCCATCATCTTGTTCCATCCGTAGAGTAGAATCGCAGCATATGATTCATTGCAGATTCACAGTGCTCGTCGTATGAAAAAATTCTTGATTCATCCTGAGAAACAGTTCCGTTCTTATGATCTTGGGGGATTACATCTGAGCTGAATTATCATTTCAAGCCCATGAATCTCTCCAGTGAGTCTGGAGGTTGGGTTGGGGTGGGCCTGTTTGTTCTTCAGATCCACAGAGAGAGAGAGAGAGAGAGAGAGAGAGCCCTGTTCTTCAGAAGATTTGCCCATGAAGCGGAGCAAGATGGCAGGCGCCGCATGTAATCAGCCAATCCCCCGATCAATTTACACACTTTTTTATAAAAAAAATCCGACCCAGAAGATCTGATCCAAGAATATCGAAACCCAGACGTCAAAATCCCCAAGAACAAGCGCGGGTAGGAGCTCGGATCGGATCCGGGGGGAGGGCGATTCCAATCACAGCGGCCCACCTCACTGCAGCGAGACCGTCCTCCTGTAGAGCACCCCCCCGTCGCTCTCCTCATCCTCCTCCTCCACCGGCGGCGCCGCCGCCCCCCTCGCCGGCATGGGCAGCCGCCCTCCCATGGAGAACTCCGGGCCCTGCACCTCCCTCTCCATCATCTCCGCCCTCATCCTCTCCTCGAACCTCCTGTCGCTGCAGTTCAGGAACCAGTCGAGTCCGCAGCTGATCCCCTTCTCCGCCACCCGCCGGTGCCGCGGCTTCACCCGCCCCTCCAAGCTGTAGGTGAAGAACTCCGGGAACTCCACGAGCTCCGCCGCCGGCCGCCGCATCTCGCTCTTGAAGAAGTAGAAGCTGTTCTTCATCATCTCCACTCGCAGAACCAGGAGCTGCGGGCACTTCACCACCATCCTCGCCACCTCCGCCGCCGCGATCCCCCTCCCCCGCAGAAACTCCACCGGCTTCGCCATCACCGCCTGGCTCAGCGCCGCTATCTGCGGGAGCTTCTCCATGGCCCTGGCGAAGCCTTCTGGTTCGATCCCGAGCTTCAGGGAGAAGAAGTACTGCTGGGCAGCGAGCTTCGCCCTCAGCGGCATGCCCAGGATCTGCGGGAACTGCGCCACCACCATGGGGATCGCCTCCTTCCTGATCCCGAAGCTCGCCAGCGCCGCCACATTCGGCTTCACCGTCTCCTCCAGATCGTACCCTAACAGGTACGGCCGCTTCTCTACCATCCTCGCCACCACCATTTTCGGCAACCCCAGCGACAGGAGCAGCTCGAACAGGGGTTTAATGGTGGTGCCGACCCTCATGCCGAGGAAGAAGGGGAACTGGGTCACCATGGGGCCGATGTCTCTGGGGCGGACTCCCATGGCGACGAGGAAGGCCACGGAGGTGCTCATGGTGCCGTCGAGCTTGAACCCTAGAAGCTCCGGGTACCTCTGCAGCACGAAGGGGATGTCCTGCCTCTCCACGTCGAGCCCGCGGAGGAACTTCACCACCGGAGCGAGCTCCACCACCACGCTGGCGTGGAGCACCTGCGGGTAGCTCCTGATGAAATCCGCCATTTTCGATCTGGGGACGCCGATCTTCTCCAGGTAGCCGAGGACGGGGACGATGTTCTTGCGGACGCTGCAACCGAGCATGAGAGGGTACTCGTTCATGTCGTCGACGGAGAGCCCGAGCTTCTGCAGGAACTCGATCCTCTCCCTCATCACCTCCACCGTGGAGGGGAGCTCCAGGGGCTCGAGCTCGTCGGGCACGATGCCGAGGGAGCGGAGGTAGTCGGAGATGATGACGCGGGAGACGAGCTTCTCCTTGCGGCCCTGGATCACTCCCCAGGTCACCGTCGGCATCTCGTACTCCGGCAGCCCCCCGCCGCCCGCGCCGGAGGAGGAGAAGGGCCGGATCAGGGAGGCGGTCGGGCGGCGGTGGTGGGTTCGAGGGGCGGCGCCCCCGGCGGGCGGCGGCGCTGCTTCGGCATGGCGGAAGAAAGGGGCGCCGGAGGCCGACAGGCTGCTGCTTGGAGGCCTCCTTCTGAAGAAGAAGATGATCCTCATCTGAGGCTGTAACCCTAGACGGAGACCATCAGAAGGAGGGATCCCAAGAAACCCTAATCTTCCTTCTTCTTCCCCGTTCCCTCGCCAAGATGAGAGAGAGAGAGAGAGAGAGAGAGAGAGAGAGAGGGAGAGCGTAGGGTTTTGGGAGAATGGGGATGAGGGTACAACATAATGCTTTATCGTGCACGAGGGAACACCAGAATTCGGTGATGTGAACCCTCTCTTTCTCTCTACCCCCCCCAAATCTCAGAAGGCCAGACACTTGATTCTTTCTACCACCACCAAATACGTTGACTGACACCAGTAGTCAAACACCTTGATGTTGGTCAACACCCTTGACTTCTCCGCATTTGTACACAACAATGAAGGCGGAGGAGGGTCAGCCCCACAAGCCCATCATCCTCCAAGCTCTCATGAAAATCGCATAAAAAATAAAAATAAATAGACGCAGGAAACACAAATATAAATCTTCTTCTTTCCATTGAACTGAGCGTAAAATCAATAGATACGTTGACTAAAACTAGATACTCAGATACGTTGACTTCTCCGCAGACACACAGACAATGAGGGCGGATAGTCAACCCATAAGCCCATCATCCTTCCAAACTCTCATGAAAATCACACAAAAAATAAGAATAAATAGACCCAGGAAACAAAAAAACTATTAATCTCCCTCTTTCCATTTAATTGATCAGAAACCAATCAGATATATACACTTTCCATGCAATCTCTCGAGACTAAATAAAAATCACAACTAATACAATCATACCCATAAATATGCTATAAATATACAAATATTTATAT
Source organism: Spirodela polyrhiza (assembly GCA_024713555.1). NCBI lineage: Eukaryota > Viridiplantae > Streptophyta > Magnoliopsida > Alismatales > Araceae > Spirodela > Spirodela polyrhiza. The sequence continues at coordinate 7,555,915 of CM046535.1, forward strand.
CAATAATATTATTTATTTCTTTTTTTTTCTGTTCATAGGTTTTCATCATCCTCGGTGGTGTCCAGCTCGAGGCCCTCTGCGGCGAGGAGCTGGGAGATGACCCTGCGCTTGTCCTCCTCGGCCTTCTTCCTCATGAGGTCCCTCTTCTTGAGGACCAGCGTGTGCCGCTTCAGGGTGTTGGAGAAGTTCTCCATGGACGCCCGCCTCTCCCGGGCCAAGATCATCCTCTCCTCCTCTGGGTCAATCTGCCGCCACCGCCGCCGCCGCCGCCGCCACCGCCACCACCAGCACCATCAAATCAGCCTTCCTCCTCAGATAGATAGATGCCCATTCCATATAATAAATCTAAAAAAATCCATATATATTTGGGAGCGAGGAGGAAGATGATGAACTTCAGATAATAACGATAATTAAGCACATTTTTATGAATTCCGGGTTTTTCTCATTTTCATGATGATCATTTTTTTTCCTTGCTTTTTTTTCTTTTACTTACCAGGAAAATCATGTGTGTGAACAGTTTGATTGACCACATTGGGACTCATGGGCAAAATAAGTCAACGCAGATGGGGGTAGAACATGATTATCCCACTTCTATAAGATCAAACTGCGTCTGTTCAAGTCATTCATCCATTGGAAAATAACAATAAAAATTAACAAATGATGGCCATGGGAAGCAAAAGAGCTTTTTTGAGTTCATGATGGGTACCTTGGATTTGGCGAGGCGCCGAGCGCGGAGATTGAGCTCGCGTTGCTGCTGCTCGGCCCAGGCAGCGATCGCCATGTCGCCCCGCTGATCGAAGGCTTTCCTCTTCTTCATCAGCCATTCCATCCAAGCTTTCGAAGCCTAACAGATCGATGGAGGAACATCTCTCAAAAAAAATAAATATTGTAATTTCTGTGCAGAAATATATTTTTCCAGGGTATACAAATAAATTGCTCTTATTTTTTGTTCTCCATAAATGTGCCAAAAAAAGCTGTAATGCTAGTCATTAAAGATGGGTTTCTCTTTTCCTAGAATAGAAAAGAAAAACCCCAGAAAAATAAAATACTGGTGACTCTGGGGATGCAAATATGAGTAAATTGTACCTTTGTGGGGTTGACCCGGTGGTCCCTGTCGTATTCTCTTCTCTTCTCATCATCCACCAAGAGCTCGTAGGCAGCCTGGATCTTGATGAATCGAGCTTCTGCGGTTTCTCCTTCCTCGAGCGTCCCCCTCCCATCATACACTTTAGACCAGAAATATCATCGATTATGGGTCCATCATTCATTAAAGGCAATGTTTACCAGAATAATTCAGGAACAAAGATGAACAGCGAGCCAATGAGCTCAGAAAACTATAATACTTTAGTCTCTGGTTCTTATCCCAAGAACAGAGAAGATCACTAGAACCCATCAATCTAGCCGTTGATTTGCCCAGATCGGCGTGAAGTTTAGAAAAAAAAAAATTACGGAGCCATGAATCTGCCCGTTTAATGTGCCATGGAAATTGGAACCTAGCCTGTGGATCATTCTCTTCTTCTCATCACAAAATACATTATGTGCTAGACGCCACTTGATCATCAGCTGTACTCCTTGGACAGGTCTCATCCCATCCCACAGAAACTCCGGATGTTAATTCAAGAACTCGCATCAAATTCCAGAGAAGTTTGGGGAGATCAGCAAGGTTGAAGCTCAAATGGGCGCATACAGAGTTGACGTCAAAAAAAAAAAAAAAGGTTTTTAGAACAGATGGGAACAGCCGTGAGCAGATGAGACAGGGAGAGCCAATGAGAATTCATACCATCAGGGTGGTAATATTTAGCCAGCCGCCTGTACGCAGACTTGATCTTCTCCTCGTCAGCATCCCTATCCAACTCTGAAGAACAAAGGGAGAGAGTAAAGCAAGCGAAGAACTGGTTTCTTCAAGACTAAACAAACAAGAATCTGGATCATAAGGACGAGCGGTTCATACGATTCCTCTCTCTTTTTTTTTCCCCTCCCATAAACACAAATGGATCTCCTCCGGTGATCAGAAATCAGACAGTAACTTGAAGAGAAAGGTGATCCAGAACAGGTGGACGAATGATGAGATGGTACCCAGGGTCTCGTAGGGAGATTTCTCCGACGCCCATTTGGAGGCCCGGGTGATCGTCCTCCTCTGGCCGGCCCGATGGGGATCTGGGGAATCCAATGGAGGGGAGAATACGGGGCCGGACGAGCGGAAGAGGGCGAAGCTGGGGCTGCGGCGCGCCGAAGAGGAGGGACGGGTACCGAGGAAGCGCGCCCGGCAGCCGCAGCCGGAGAAGCAGGCGGGCCCAAGAAACCCCCTCGCCGGCGGCCGGCAGATGGTTCTCAGGCCATTCATCCTTCCCCTGTGAGAGTGATGAGAAGGAAGGACGTGGGCGCAAGCGAAGTAGCGTGTGGTCGATCAAGCGAGAGAGCCACAGAGAGAGAGAGAGAGAGAGAGAGAGAGAGAGAGAGAGAGAGAGAGAGAGAGAGAGAGAGAGAAGAGGAGAGAGAGAATCAAGGTTTTCTCGCCATGGAAATAAGAAAAAGATCCCTGCGTTACTTTACTACCACACTCTTCCTCCACGGTGACGTAAAAAAAAAGTAGAAGAAAAAAGCGTTCTTTCCAAGGGATGGCTCCGAGTAACGTGGGCCGACTCATCCTTGGGGTTAGACAATGGGCCCACTGGGCTCTCAAGAAAGCCCACAGAATACGGCCCAGACATTGCTTCCCATCGTAGCCCTACACTTCACACGCTCAAGCCATGGTTACAATCTGCTATATATCCCAAGCTCATCTGTCAGTGACACCCCTTTCTTAGAGAAGCAAGGTTCTCATAGTAGAAGCTTCACTACTAACATGAGCCCACTTTACGATCGATGTGGGCAATTGGGATATGCCACATCGGCACAACCTATCACACCATGGCACATGCAGTGTAGTAGAAACTTGGGTGCAATTGATCATTAGTTGTGTAAATGACATCATCTGTGAGGGATACCCCTTTCTTAGAGGAGCAAAGTTCTCATAATAGAAGTTTCATTGCTAGCATGAGGCCACTCTATGATCCATGTGGGCAATTGTGATATGCCACATTGACACAATGCATCATGCCACAACGCATGCAATATAGTAAAAACTTGTGTGCAACTGTGCACATAAGTTTGGTAGATGGCACCATCAAGTTAGACGGAGGATCATAGAATGTGTTTATGAAATCTAATAGTGTAGTAAATGTAAGTGGTGAGAGTTGACACAATGTTGAGACAATACTGCATGTGCAAAGTGGATGAAGATTCTTATGCATGTGTGTTCAGTTTGGGTGGGTGACTTCACTAGAACATAAATGGTCAATGTAAATGTCTTATGAACTTGAAAACCCATTGTCAAGAACTTAGCTTCATTAGAGTATCCCACCACTTTAACCATATGATTAAAGAGATTCTCTCATGGCTCATGTTGTTCAACTATCTTATTAAAGGTGAAATACTTAGTTAAGAATGCTTAAGGGTAAAATAAGAAGAACCATATGGGGGTTATTCTTCTAAATAGCAGAAGTTTTTAACCTCATAAAGTAGACTAGCTTCCTTTACATACAGTAATCTTTATTGAGAGAAATATTAGGAATATTTGTTTCCACAAAGAGAGAAGGCTGCTTGGTGGAAGATGACCAACTCTAGCACACAATTAAGCAAAAAATATGCTAGGCTGACCACCTTACACCAACTCTTAACTGTCACACACCAAACACAAATAGAGAGAGAGAGAGAGAGAGAGAGAGAGAGAGAGAGAGAGAGAGAGAGAGAGAGAGAGAAACAATTATATATATGAGTTGACTCGCCTAATATTTGAGTTTTACACATTTTTAGAAGGTAATAGTATATTTTTAAATATCAAATACCTTATTCATATGGTTAAAATGTGTACATGAAAAAATTCTAAATATAAAAAAATTATTCAAGGGTTTCACTTTTACATCAATTCCCCTAAAAATGTAAATTGTGTTGTAAATGCTGTAATATGCTCTTTTTAATTTTTTAAAAAATAAGAGCTAAGTTTTTGTTTGATATATTATATTTTATTCACAATATGAATAGATTCAAGTTGAAGTAATTAAAGGACATAATGTTATAGGAAAATAGGGAAAATAACAAAAAATTAGAATGATCTTAGTTATCAAAACAAATCTTACATGTTTGAGACTATTATCTATTTAGTTTTTGTCATTTAAATTTTCAAAATTTATAAAGAATATGTCCATATATGAAGATCATTCTTTCTAATGTCTATGTTAAAGAAAAAATATTTAAATATTTAAATTAGTATTTCTCACAAACATTCAAGTACCATACCTCAAGATGTTTTTAATAATAATGGGCCAAACAATTCATGCCATTAAAAGATTGACCAATTGATCATTTCTTAGTCATTATATGAAAAGATGTCAATCTTAATTTTTATAAACTTAATTCATATAAAATTGAGTTACATAATTATAGTGAGTTTCAATTGATTTTACAAGGAAGATGACAAGTCTAGTGACAATTTTCATGTTCTCCAAAGAAAATTAGACTTAAATAGAAGAAAGAAAATAGAGGAGAGAGGAGTAGAAGAAAATCTTTGTAGTTTTTGGCACTAATCTTGTGCCCAATCTATTACAACTCAATTCATGCTCTTCCCTTATCAAAGTTAAGTTTTTGATATGCCTTAGATATACAAGAATTGTTTAAATGAAAGGAAGAGACTTATTTATAGATGAAAATTAAACAAAAAGAGAGGAAAAAACTATGAGAAGAAGGAAATGACATCACTAGTTTCCCTACTAATAGAGAAATATTAAGAGTGTTGAGTTTTATGTTAAGCCAAAATCAAGAAGTGGTGTTGAATTGATCAGATCTCTTCTTCTTTTGAATGACTTTTCTCTATAATACCTTTCACTATCTTCTATTGGGTTAAATCTTATGAGTTATGGATATAGACACACTATTTTCAAAATGGTTTAGCACCAACTTATGTTTATTCTTCAAAAATACTCATTATTCATGGGTTATACTAATCAAATCATCTAATCAAGTTTATTAATTACAAGGCTTCAACTCAACATTTCAATTATAAATTTTCTAAATATATTCACATTTTTAGACATGCTAAACTGTTATTTAATGAGACAACTCTCACAAGTGATTAAACAGACGATATGACCACAATTTAACTCAATAAATATAAGATAATGTCACCATAAGTTGGTGACTACATAATTGAAAGGCTACTATGTGCTCCAAATTTGTATAGTAAAAGATGTGAATATATAATTTTTATGATTATCTTCTTAATATTAATTTGGTGACTACATAATTGAAAGGCTTCTATGGCAGAGAACTCTAAAAGAGACTTCAATGCATTGTAAATATTTTTTAAGAAAATACTTTCATGATCAATGTAGTACCAACTATTTTTCCTCTTCTTCCTCTTACATGTGCTATGTGTAAACACTTGAACATAGATAACGATGAAGTCATCACTTGATGATTAATATCTCTCAAATAATTTAATTGAATATGAGTACAAAATTAAATGTTGACATGTGAATAACTTTATAACTTTTGCATGACTTAATAATTACATTAGCAATCTATTAGTTTGTAATTGACAAAATCTTATATTATAAAATTAACTTGGGATTTATTTTGCTAGTCTCTATATGCAAGATGATTTTGCAAAATAATACCAATGTGAATAATAGATATGTACCATTTGTCAATGAAGTAATATATGCAAGAGTTTTATTCCCATGTTAATATTTTATAAGATCAATTATCCCTCATAAAATCAAAATTAATTCAAAATGATCTAGAATGTTTACATTATCACGAGATAAAGAGACTAATACAAAATATAATGACACTTAATAATGAATTTGAGAATATTTGTGCATGTTTATCTCATTGCTCTCATATACCTACTATCTCAATTGACATGAATGAACATATTACTAAAGAAATTTATCAAATTCCCTTGCTCCTATCATGCATAATGATGTTCCTCTTGTCATAGTAGATGACACTTCCCGACTCAAATGTTGCATCCTTCCTACTCATTATTGTCACTTACCACCTCATTATGCCTCTCTTGTCCTTAGGGAATGCATATCACAATCATAGTTAGGTTAGGGGCTTTGATTATGATTGGCCCTAAAAATTCAATTAAGTCATGGTTTGATTAGGGGCTCTAATTGTGACTAGATTGATGACCTATAAATTATTATATATTTTTATTAATTAAATATTTTTTACTTAATTAAAAATATCTAAATACGGTTTGGGCCTCTATTATGGGCTTGACCTTAGCCTCTCTCTCTTTTTGAGGGAGAGGAGAGAGAATCTAATCATGGTCAATCATTAGGTTGAAGGCTATAGTTTATTGTTATGGTTTAGTCATTTGTAATTATGACCAACATTCTCTACATATTGTTTAAATTTTTTATCATTTATTTCCATCTTTCACTCTTTTATTGAGCTACACTCTTACAAAAAAGTATATCTTAATCTTGTTTGGACACGAACCATGTTAGATGAACTTCATGCCCTTTAGTAGACCTATACTTTGAAACCTTGTCTCAATTCTTACGAGAAAATATGTTATTAGTTGTAAGTGGGTGTATAAGATTAAGATTAAAGTAGGTAGGTCTATTGAACATTACAAAGCTAGACTTATTGCAAAAAGTACTTATAGAAATATGGTCTTGATTATGATGAGACATTTGCTTCAATTACTAAGAAGACTTTTATTATTTCTATTATTGCCTTTCGTGGTTAGTCATTTTTTTGATTTGATATGATAAATATATTTTTAAATTGGGATCTTTCTGAAGAAGTTCTTATACTTTCACTATCTCATCTTATAAGTTATGTTTGTCAATTGTGACATGTTTTATATGATCTTAAACAGTACCTCATTCTTGGTATGTACAATTTAGTTCAACCCTTCAACTTGGATTTATTATATCTAATTATGATTCAAAATTATTTACATCACTTTCATCTCGTGGTCAGATAATTCTATTGGTATATTGATATGATTATTATAAGAGATGATTTAGTAGGTATTACTCTTACAAAAAATAATTTACATATTTGACATAAATTATTTTGGTACTCTTTGTTACTTTTTAGATATTGAAGTTACTTCTTCTTTCCGAGTTGATATTATTTTATAGTCTAAAAATATATTTGATTTATTTGCTTGTGCATGACTTACTGATACATGTATGATTGATATTCCACTTGAGGTGTATTTTGAATTTACATCTCTTGATGATATCCCTCTTGAAGGTCCATCTCCATACTATGAGGTTGTTGGATGTCTTGTCTATTTGATAGTTACTTGTCTAAATATTCATATGTTGTTTATCTTGTTGGTCAATTTTGTTCAACACCTCATTCTACTTATTAGAATGTTGTTCTACATATACTTTGATATATTTATAATACTTGGGCTCATGGGCTCTTCTTTTCTTCTTAGTCTCTTTATCACTTCAAGCCTTTATTGATGTTGATTAGACTAGTGATCTAAGTGATTGTAATTATACAACTGATTGATGTATATTTCTTGGTGATTCACTTATTTCCTGAAAAGGTAAGAAGTAAAATGTTATTACTTGTTTCACCACTGAAGTGAAGTGTCGAATCATGACTTCTACTATGATAGAGATTATTTGGCTTTATTGACTTCTTAATGACATAGGAATATCTCAATGTGATCTAACACTTCTCTATTGTGACAACAAAAGTATAATTAATATTACTCATAATTCAGTCTTTTATGAGCACATCAAACATATTGATTGACTATCACTTTATTTGTCATCATCTCTACCATAACTCTCTCAACTCACTCCATATTTTTTCTCTTCAATTAGTTGATTTTTTACTGGGTTTCATACAATATCCTGATTTCAACTCTCAATGTTTACTCTATCATGAGTTTGAGGGGAGGGTGTTTATATATCAGGCCTATTGGGCCTCTATTTGTAATGAGCCCACTATGGCATGTATATATATATATATATATATCTTAGATTTTAGGGCTCATCTCATGATGGACGTTTGCCTCCCATTTGCCCTTCATGATGGCACCCCTCCTCATTTGCTCTCTCTCTCTCTCGTCCTCTTAACTATTTTGTCTCTTCCTCATTTTACCTTCTCTCTCTTGTCTATCACGTCCCCCCTCACGTCTTCATTCTTACAACACTCATATTATAAGTACCCAATATAATGTTAAGAGTAGTTTTTTGAAAACTTGTAAGAATTTAAAAATAGGTTTGAATGATTACACACAACTTGAATTCTCTCAAGTTGAATGAAAAAGGTTCGAGTGTCCCTAAATTTGACAGTTTGTACAGACCCTAACCTACAAAATTTTATCTATATATGAAAATATTAGTATAAGGTTTAAGCATAATATCTAAGAGAGTGTGAATTGAGTTACAGGCTATTTTTAGTGCATTAAGATGACGACTTCAAAACATAAGAGTTAATTCTTATCTTAATAATGTTCGCTGTGCTATTAGGATGGTGGAAACATGAAGAGAGTGATGAATGGTAGAGTGGAGAGTTTTGGCTTGGAGAGAGGGATTCTATGAGTTTTTCTCTTTCTGTCATACACAAATTTATATGCTCCTCTCTCTCACACACACACACTTTCTCTCTCTTTCTCTCTCTATGTCTCTCTCTCTCTCTCTCTCTCTATCTATCTATCTCTCTCTCTCTCTCGCTGTGTCATTCATTCATGCGCTGTCTTTCTTTCTACAGCTCTCACACTCTCTCCCTGGTTCTCTGCGTGTTTTCCCCTGTCTCTCGGCTCCTCTCTCTCCCTCTCTCTCTCTCTCTCTCTCTCTCTCTCTCTATCACTGGAAGCACGCACACACATGCTGGCGCTTTCTCTTTCTAACCCACACGCAGATACACGCCCTCCTCTCTCTCTCCCTCCCGCACACATGCTCTCACTCTCTCACTAACTTGCACGCGTAGTGTGCAGCCCATCCCACCCTCTCGCATGCACACATTCTCTCACTTCATCTTTCTAATTCACATGCACGCACACATCTCTCTCCAAGTGACTCCGGGGTTGCCGCCGGCCCTACCTCGACAACGTGGCCCCCTCAACGAACGACACGTACGATACGTGTCGTATAATCCATGCCAAGAGAAGACCTCAAACCCGCCATTTATTAAAGTTTCTCACGCACATTCTCGGGCATAATTAAAATATTATTACTGTTAGTGGGAAAGTGTAATTATGAATATAAAAAGGGGTATCCACGGAGAAGATCCCACCCTTAGGCCACTGAAGGAATCCCGTCACCGCCCTCTCCTCTTGCAGGCACTTCCGAAGAGACCGTGGGTCCCACCACTTGGGGAAAGTGAGCTCACCGCCCCCCACAGTAAAAGCCGGTTTTTGGGACTCGAGGAGCCCTCCACCACCCTTCCAAACGGATTGCCTGCCTACCAAAAGCGATTCGGACGTAGGGTTTCTATATTGGTGGGTCGGGTCACCTTCCCTCCCCCCACTGACTTGGAGCTACGAACGCCATCCGTTTATGGTGGAGGGAGGGCTCAAATAGTTTATGGGCCCAAAGCCAGCCCAATATGGCCCAATACTCCTTGGCTTTGGGCCCTCACAATTACAAAGAAGAGCAAGCCCATTCCGACACTGCTCTTTTCTCTCTGATCAAACTATAGTTCTCTCTCTCTCTCTCTCTCTCTCTCCCCACATGCATAATGACTCAACTCTAGAATGACCCATTTTACATCCTCTTCTCCTATAACAAATCAAAGCAAAAACACTGCAAACGGAGAGAGAGAGAGAGAGAGAGAGAGAGAGAGAGGAAGGAGAATGGAGGCCTTTTCACAATGGGTCATATTTGTTTATTCATATACACAAATAGATGGGGCATGCTTTTGCAAAAGGGCATGCTAGATTATTCATTGGCCCCGCAAATAATCTACATGCATCCTTTGCAAAAAGGGAGCATTCATCAAGTGCATCATTGAATCTTGAGCCTATAGTTTATGACGATCATACTTGTTCTCTAAGCTATTACAACAACTTTGGAATATTCCAAAAGTAGGAATCTATGAGCACAATAATATAAGGGAGTAAAAAATATTACACGTGTCACCGCATGGGTCCTCAGAGGACTTGAGCTTTAATCTTACTTTGGGGAGAGATGAATTATAATACTTAAAAGTGACCTATTAATGGTAAAGGGAATAAAATACCCAGGTGATCTTAACCCCTAAGCATTGCCATGTGTCGAGCTCGTGAGCATCCACATGGTCCTCACAAGAAAGTAGACTTACATAGGCAAAGCCTATTAGAGAAAATAGGTGGGACCCATTACCAAGCACATTCCTTGGCCAAATTAATAAGCTGAGAGGTTTAGAATAGCTGATTTTATAGGTGAAAAATGTAGACCGTTTTGGTGATCGGTGGTCAACCCGAGCCGAAGGTGGGACCCACACTGCTGACGTGTACCCTTTGGGTTTCTTGGTTAAATAGAGGTCAAATTGGGTGGATGAAATCATGGAGTTTGGAGAAAATTCACCCTCATTGGGTCAATTAATCACGCCACTTGTCCACAATCAGGTTCCTCCACGTGTACGGCAGAGGAGAAGCGCAAGCTTCTCCAGGGATTGATGAGGAGGTACACAAAAAGCCATTAAAAAATCATATGCTTGTCCGAATCAAAAGGATTAGCAGAAGCGTGTAGGATACTCGTTCTCGGTATCTTCACCGCAGTGACGACACCGCGGAGAGCACGTCGCGACAAGCGCCGCCAACCGGCGGAGGCGGCACATATTTGAGTCAACGGTTTGACTGTCGAACTTTCTATTATTTATTTGTTCTCCCTCTTTCTTTACCGCCCCATAAATATATTTGTAACGTTCAATAACCATATCTCATAAAACGTGAAATAACCTTACCTAACATTTATTTGCATAATAACCCAGCTACGGTTGGGCTGTTGGGCGAAGAAAAACCCTAATTAATATTTATTTTCCTGAATACTCAATAGCCTGGGGAGCTCTCTCGAGAAAAAACGTGAAATAACCCTATATAAAATTTATTTTTACATGTGCTCAGTAACGTTGGGCGGTTGGAAGAAGACTCGCGAGAGAAAAAAAGTGAAAAAACCCCAGATAATATTTATTTTCCTAACTGCTCAGTAACTTGGGAGAGTTTCTTGCTAGAAAGTCCTAGTTTGGGGGAAAGCTGGGGGTGGATTTTCATTGCTTTTGGGGATTTTTTTAATATTTTCCACCCCTCCACCTCCACGTTCCCTCCCTCTGCCACTCCCGCGTCTCCTTCAAGCTTTTCGCGTTGCGGCACCGAGGGGGTGATCCTCTTTCTAGCGACCTCGCGAGGGCGGAGCCAGAGAGGGGAATGGGGATTGGCAGCCGTCATCGGAGCTCGCCGCCGCCGCTTCTCCTCCGCCTCCACCGCCCCTTCCGATCGCCGCGCCGCCGCCTGGCACCCCTCCTCGAGCCTCCTTCTCCTCCTCCTCTGCCATCGCCGCCGTCCCCCTGATCCTCACGCCGCCGCCTGGTGAGGGGACGCTCTCTCTCTCTCTCTCTCTCTCTACTGGTTCGGTGACTTGTCTGCTTCCGTATGTCGCTCCCGATCCGAAAGGAGAGGGAGGATCGGGGGATTTCGGAGGTGTTTGGTCGCATTCGTCGTCTTCTTCTTCTTCGTCTTCTTCTTCTTCTTCTTCTTCTTCCATCTTGCTAATGTATCTCCCTCCGCCGGAATTGTGACCTATGTTTTCTCTTCTCCGGTGTATCCCCTTGGAGGGAGGGAGGGGGCAGGGGAAGGTTGGGACTGAGGTTTCTCTGAGCATCCTGGTCGCAGGAGGAAGGAGAATGAACTCGCCGTCGCCGACTCAGCTCCTCCCATCCGCCGGAATGGCCATCTACGAGCTGAACAAGCATATGGGCCTCTGGATCGAGGCCCTGGGCGCCGACAGCAGCCAGAACACCGCCACTTCCACCGTCCTCGAACCAGAGCCAAAGGCCCCCCCCCATCAGGTTCATACTACTACTAATAATACCAATAATAATCATCATATTGGTACACTATTTGTTATTTATATGCGCTTAATTTGTTCGTCTCTCTTGTCTATTGTGGTTGTTGGTCTGTTCATCAGTCGCAGGACGCCCACGAGATACGGGGATCTGCGAGAGAATCTGATCAGGAAGCTACTAAACCCAACGACAAGGTGGGCCCATTTTCTTGCGTAGATATTCCTTAAACTATACGCCCCTGAATGAAGAAGGGTGGGCCATGGAATGAAACCCATTGACCAAAGTCGAACCATAGCCCAAAAGATGGAATTATTTCATGCGCTCTGGTTGGGTATGAACAGAGATCTCCCACTGGGATCATAAATTTTTTGGCACTGGTGCAGGTGTTGAAGAGGCTTGCGCAGAACCGGGAGGCAGCCAGGAAGAGCCGGCTCAAGAAGAAGGTGGGCCCGGGCTGGATTCCATCACACCGATCCGGGGATCTGATCCTGCGGAGCATCTTGAGATGATCTATGATGCTTCTTGTTTGCAGGCGTACATTCATCAGCTGGAATCATGCCGTTCCAAGCTGGCGCAGCTTGAGCAGGAACTTGAGAGGGCCCGGAAGCAGGTAAGAACCCCTCAAGTTGAAGCAGTTTTCTAGTTTCTCTCTCTCTCTCTCTCTATCTAGATGCAATGCGCCCATCACCCATCAATTGGTTTTTGAATCACCCTCATGAGTGAGCTATTGATTGATCTGTGAGTGTATCTAATCCGACCCCGTTGACTTTGTTCAGGGTGGTGCTACAGGTGGAAGCCCAAGAGATTCATTTCTTGCAATACCCAGGACTGTCAACTCAGGTACGTGGCTCCTGGGTTCAGATCTACCGAGTAAAATGAACTAGAAAACTGTTCTCTCGGTCAACCTCTTTTCTAATCTAAGAAACCCGCCCAGATCCTGGATCATAGTCTGTTCTAATACCTGGTGACTGAGCTCACAGGGGCTGCAACCTTCGAGGTGGAGTATGGGCGCTGGGTGGAGGAGCAGAACAGGCAGGTCCGGGACCTGCGGGCAGTTCTACAGGCCCATGCCTCAGACGTAGAGCTTCGGATACTGGTCGAGAGCGGCATGAGCCACTACGACGAGCTCTTCCGCATGAAGGCCGCCGCCACAGAGGCTGACGTCTTCTTCATCATCTCCGGCATGTGGAAGACGTCTGCGGAAAGGGTTTTCCTATGGATTGGGGGCTTTCGCCCTTCTGCAGTTCTGAAGGTGAGGCAGAGATCTGGTTGCACACAGCTTCATTCATGGTATGCTATCATGCGGTGGGCCACCAAGGCAGAGAGCTTCCCTAAAGATTTCCAGCATTGCACTATGATTTTTTAGGATTTCATCTACGTGATGATTCCTACCTGATTCAGGGCAGGGGTCTTGACTGATTCAGGATTCATAGATGATTCTTGTCTGGTTCAGGACAGAGGCCTTGTCTGATTCAGTCCCTATGTGGTGATTCTGACCGAATTCAGGACAGGGGCCTTGTCTGATTCAGTATCTATGTGATGATTCTTATCTGATTCAGGACAGGGGCCTTGCCTGATTCAGTATCTATGTGATGATTCTTATCTGATTCAGGACAGGGGCCTTGCCTGATTCAGTATCTATGTGATGATTCTGACCTAATTCATGACAGGGACCTTGCCTGATTCAGTATCTATGTGATAATTCTTATCTGATTCAGGAAAGGACTTGCTTTAAATGTCCCTTACTTTTTCCAGGTCCTCTCTCCGCAACTTGATCCTCTGACCGAGCAGCAGGTCATGGCCGTGTACAATCTCCAGCTGTCCTCCCAGCAGGCCGAAGATGCCCTCACCCAGGGAATGGACAAGCTCCAGCAGACTCTCTCCGAGACACTGGTGGCTGATCAGCCATCCGCCGCTGTGACTGCTCCAAATTGCATGGGTCAGATGACAACAGCCATGGGGAAGTTGGAAGCCCTCGTGAGCTTCGTTAACCAGGTACAAACCTTCACCCCACCTCGTCCATGGAACCCCTGCTCATTCCAAGACTTTGCTAATTTTAGCTATCCTCAGACTGTTCTTCTTACCTTGGGGGCATCAAGTTCATATATCACGAATCACATGCAGAAACATTGATAAGATGCATGGAATCAATGGCATTTCATGACCAATCGATTGAGCAGCAGCTCGTAGACCCACCTGAAAAGAATATTTGTTATTCGATCCATTTCATGGCATTAGAAGTTCATTAAGAGCGATACCCAAAATGGCAAATCCATAAGATAAAATAAAAAAAGAAAAACCTATACTGAGGGCCATCCATGGTTGACCTTCATTCATGGGATCCTTCCTAATGTCCAGAGTTTGCTATTTTTAGCAATCATTCGATCCCAGTCATTACTAGAAACGATTGTGAGCCTGCTCACCAAGCTCTCCCTGCCATGACTGACTCTGGGGTCTCATCTCTCATGAAGGCTGACCACCTCCGGCACCAGGCCCTGCAACAGATGCACCGGATACTCACCACCCGCCAGGCTGCCCGGGGCCTCCTTGCCCTGGGCGACTACTGCCAGCAGCTGAGGGCCCTCAGCTCCGTGTGGGCGGCCCAGCCCCGCGAGCCGGCATAGCAGCTCCAAGAAGCCCTGTAAGGTGCCTGAACTCACCTCCAGAGCCTCTTCGGAGGCGCCCAACTCCTTCCCGGGGCCGCCCCCGGGGAGAGTGGAGCTGGCCAAGAATGACACCATGGACTTGGTGATCGTCCTCAGGAGTATAACTGAGACGAGTTTCAATACACAGGGGCTTTTCTTCAAGGAGCCGGTGCTCCTCATGGCCCCCACCCACCTTCCTGCTAGGCCGGAGGACTCTTGTCTATTTACTTATGGATGATGCATGTTAGGTAGATTATCAGCCAATATTGCAGCCTAATGGAAGCCAGATTCCCCTGTGATTATATGTCATATGAATAAAGACCATGACTTCGATATATAGTCACTTGCCACATATATTTGTGTTGTGAGAGAAGTCTCTCTCTCTCTCTCTCTCTCTCTCTCTCTCTCTCTCTAGTTTATGAAAGAGAGCAGCGCCTACAAGTAGGAAGAAATACTAAAAAGTGAACAACTTCCACAAAATGAAGTGCTGGTAACTGGTAGAGGAGCAAGAATGATGGCACTGATATACAAAATACCTTTAATTACATTGATGAAGGGGAATAAAAACTTACTGGAAAGAGGCCTGGATGACAGAGAGATCTCTCTGGGTCCCAGCTGCAAGTTACATAAGGCCAAGTTCCTTCAGCTGCTGCACATGCTCAGGGGGCAGCGGTGGTGGGCACCAGCTCCCATCTGTCACCTCCCCGTCAACGTCCTCCACCACATACTCCTGGGCAAGCATGAAAACGCCGATTAGGATCCAAAGGCTGGTCAGAAATCAACTCAAAACCAATCGGCTCTGGCCCTGTATATTTTAATCACAAGATTACTTGTTTTTGACATTCAAAGTGTGGAAATAAATATTCCAAGACATCACCCCACTGAAGCTCTTGATACTTAGTCTGAGATTTGGGCCATCCAACTCAAAATCACTCGAAAATTAGACCACAATTAAATATGATCGAGGAAAGAAAAGATGAACAAAAAAGTGGGTGTTCTTCAGAAATTCTCTGCTCACCTTGGTGAGCATCCTCTTGGCAAGTATATGATAATGCCTCTGCCAAATCCTCTGGCCCACCATCGTAGCAACTAGCACACTGTAGAAGATGCCAATGACGGTGAACAGCCCCAGCACCACCAGGCCCACAATGAACACCACAGGCAGGCCTGCCTCACCCGCCGCTCCTATGGAGCTGCTGCATTCGCTTGCTGCAGTTGCACAGCCTTCGCAGCATGCGGTGCAGTCTGTCCACATGCACAGAGTCCCCGGTAGGTGACAGTCGCACAACCTGGCAGGAGAAAAAGAAACAAGATTGAAGAGGATATGACCGAATGTTGTGTTCTTCACAACCGTGTGCAAAACATTAAAAATATTCAATGCAAAATCATGACCAGCGTCTCATTTGATTCGAAGATAATGGGTGACCTACCGGATTGTAGATAAACAGTGAAGCCCGAATATGATGGGTAGAGTACTGGCTGGGCAGGGTCAACACAAGATGAAATGCTATTTATTTAATCAGATTACAATAAGATGTGTGTGAGTGTATTTAACCAGGAATTAGGAAATATTCTATATATATATGTTATAAATACAAAATGAGGCATCAAGTAGAAATGGAGTGGAATGTAGTTCAATTGACAACCTGACTTAACATATCCTTTGTTGTGATTTCTGTCAGGGAGAGAAATCTACCATGCAAGTCGTAAGTGGTTTTGGATAGAAACTCAAGAATAATGACAGGGCTGTTCCCCAAAATGGACTAACAAAAGTTGGGGCTTGTTTCACCGTATAATTTAAGTTACAGAAACAAAAAAAAGTGAAATTACCCCGGTTGACAGCAACAGATACATAATTCCCGGCATGGTTGAGCTAGATCATTTCGCAATCTTCGATCATAGCAAGTAATGATGCAACCAGACAGACCCAACAGAGCGAAAAACAATAATGCACCTACAAACATCGGAAAAAGCAGATAAGCAATCAGCCTTAGGGATCAGTCTGAAATCATAAGATTAAATGAATCAACTTTGTATTGAAGCATTCAGCAATATTAAAATACACAAGATGTCAAGCTAATAGAATTCTCAAAGACCTGCATTATGTGAATTCGGCATAAATGGCATATGAACGACATGAAATAAATAGAGGCGTATCTGCATATATGACTATCATAGTCAAAAAGCGCACGTAATTTATTTCTGAAGCACAAAGTAACAAATATTTGCTAAAATTCAAAGGGATAACAGAATATATATATTCATAGCTTCCATGTGTTCTCAAAAGAACACTGGACAGAAGTTTTACAGGTTGTAGCAATGTGGTTAAGACTATACTAAACACTCACCTCTCCCAAGATGAAGGAATACATTTCACCCCTTAAAAAACTGTCTTATTTCACTCTAACACAAGGACTCCTGACCAGACTCTGCTGACTTTGCAACATATGTAAATGCAGGTCATATGCCCAAAAGACCACAAAATCATACTCTTTCAGAATAAATTACAGTATTATTTTATCAATAACGCGTCAAATACAAATCAATTTATCAGTGTAATGTATTGGCCAGATGATATAACTTCTTAAATCACAGGGTCCAAAAAAAAATGCAAAGAAAATAGCGGGCGGGGGAACTTCAGGAGTCATCTCCAGAAGGAGCGATTTGACTCAGCACTTAGACTCTTACCACATATATAATAGAAAGTAAGTCCACTGTCAAGTCCCCAGGCTATTCGCAACTGGTACTGCTGGATGCTATCAACCAGATATACCAGATATCCGAGAGAAGCAATTACCTGCAGGGCAAACGCATGCATCTCAGTAAGTAGAAAAAGGGCAATGAGAACTAGAAGTCGGAAGAATTTAAAGACGATCAATTGAAACAGGTTGCCAAAGGACTCACAAACTGAACGATGGAAAATACAAACAAGATATCCCTTGTTACAAAGAAGCGGAATTTCAAGGTTCGCCATTTTCTGTCAACATGTGCCTGAACCCTCAAGTAGTAAGGAGCCTTGCAAGTTGTACAGTGCCCAAAGGCGAACCCTTCCTGCAGATGAATGTTGTCATGATCCATCACAAATTATAAAAAAAAGACAAAAAAATGGGTTGCATAATGAGAATACAATCTATGATAAAGTGAAATGTACAGATACGAATGCCAGAGAGCAAGCAAAGCGAGAGTAGGTCCAATAGCATGAAGAAGGAGAGTTTTTGTGTATAAAATGTCATCTTGTAACAGTTCTGGTTTCCTAGATCATCAAATATCTCTAAAAAATAAGACACTTATGCCAACGAAAAATCACACAGATCTGAACATAAAGACTCCATATATGATTCGCTTTCATGAAGAAAAGCATTTAAGAATTAGAAGCTAAGATATCTTACAAAATTCAGTCGAAGCCACATTTTGGGATCAACAAGAATTTTTCGATTAAAAAAATACCGAATGCAACACAATCTTCACCATATACATATCAAGAATTACTATCTAACTAACTCCCATAGGAAAACTCTGATCCTTAGTACTCCTAACTATATTTTTTAAATGTATTCCAAAGATAAATTTTAAAAATAAAAAAAATTTCCATAACCAGAAAAAAACTGCATTAGTACACTACAGATGAATTTTCAGGATAACTTATCCCTTTGTTTCTGACTTTCGAAAAAATTAACTTATCCAACCTGAATGTGCGTATTTTTACATACACATGACTGCTTGGATGCGTAATAGTATGGATATGAGATTTTTTTTATGTTCAATTGTCAATCTCAAAAAGTACACTTAATAACTAAAATATCAAAGAAATGAACATGTGTATAAATCCATACAACCAAGCAGCAATGGTTCTTATATTCAATCCGGGGATATTACTAATACAAAGCACACAGAAAAAATCCAATGCCTTAAGGCCATCTCACCATTATAACCCAGTCCTAGCTGGGCTTTTCTAATTTACTCAATGACAAAGTAAAAACTCACTGCTGGTGGAGACAAATAAGAAATATACCCCATATATTGTTATCTACATGTATTTTTCCAATAGCTCACGTTGTTTCTATATTAGTGGCTATCCTGAGAGTCCGTAAAAAAACTTTATAATCATAAGATCCACTGTCCGCATGACCTTCTCACTAGTTTCTCAAATAAATGAAGGCTCTATTGTTCTTGCACACAGGTTGCATTCACCTTTACTATTGAAGGTCCATGGCAAGAAGACGGAGTGGGATTGGGAATAAAATATATTTTTACACCATTAGAGTACGCTACAGCACCTCATACATATTTCTGGTAGCCCATTTGTGACTCCTGTAAACCTACTCGGCGGTATAGGATCATAAGAAACAAAAGCCAGGCGGAGTTTCAACAATCCAAAAAAGATATTATACCCATAAAGCAGAGTACGTGTGGACTTGAGCTAAACGGATCACTATTTTCTGTTCCAGCTCATTTATAGGATACAAACGATAATGACAGAGACGACGCAAATTCACAATACGAGAAACCATGAATTCTTTCATAATACAAGAAATCTCGGTACTTCGAGCGGTGGCTAAAGACGCAAGGTTTGAGTGCCCACCTTGACAGATCGCCAATGGTCGAGGCACTCTCGGTGGACGAACTTGGATGTCCCCTTGCACTTGCAGGGAGCTATGAAATCCCTCCCTGCCAAAAAAAACCCCCAAAAACGAAGCCGAATCATCGAAAATATTGTCCCAAATTTCCCAGAAAAAACAGCGCATAACTCTCCAGAACCCCCAATACGGAGGCTGAAGGGGGCTGCTTGCTACCTTCTGTCTCCAGGCAGATGCGGCACTGGATCTGCGCGTCGGGGCCAGCCTCGAGATCAATCTCGCTCCGAGGTTCGGGGACGGGCGCGGGAGGCACGAGAGGGGAGGATGATTCCTCCGAATCCGCCATCCCCGGCAGCGCGAGGTCGCCGCTGTTCGCCGCTTACCGCGGCGCGCTCTGCGATCGGGAGGAGAGAGGAGATACGGGACAGAACAGAGCTCTCTCTCTCTCTCTCTCTCTCTCTCTCTCTATTTCTCCCCTCCTACGTGGAGCTATAGACTTACGCCACGTGGTCATCGGTCAAAGACAGCGCCATTAAATTCTAAATTTATTTTTAACGTTCAAGGTTTATAGAGCCCCTCCCGGGGCACGTGATTCGTCAGGCGAGGCGGCGCGAGGACGTAGATGTAAATTTATTAACATGATAGGGTTCAATACAGAAAATGACGATATAGGGAGAAGAGACGGTGGGGATCAGACAATATGGCAAGGACTCTATCATTCACAGATTATCCGATCATATGATCTAAGATCATGCCATCGATAACAATGAGGGAGGTGATCTAAGGTTGGGTTGCATGAATATGTATTGTAATTATTAAAATAAAAATATTATCAGACCATATGGCAAAGACTATCATTCACAAATTATGTGATCATATGATCTAAGATCATCCAATCGATAACAATGAGGGAGGTGATCTAAGGTGAATAAGTATTGCAGTTATTACAATAAAAATATTATCTACAGTATTCTTTGGTGTGAGAAGATTTTAGTTGCAACTTGTAAGAATATATTTTTGAATTTAATATGGTGAAATAAAACCACTCAAGCTTTGTTATTGCAGATTTGTGTGAATAATAAATTATTTATATTTTCATCATCCTTTAATTAAAAAAATGAATATTATTGATGTGTCAATGATTATTTGAATGGCTTGATTAAAACTATTTTAGGCAGAATTTCACAGAAAAACCATGCTAATGAAAATTTATATGATTTTATGGAAGTTTTGAGAAAACTTCAGCATTTGAAGGTTTACAAAGTAATATAATGACTCAAAAAAGTAAATATATTTCTATATGATAAACCAAGATTTGATAACTAAAGTAATAATCTATAGTTAGAAACAAGCATCTTTACATTAAAATAAAAACTCATGCCAATTTTAGAAATTTAAATTAATCTGCTCTAAAATGATTGTGTATAATTAGGCTTCATTAAATTGAAATGATAGAAACATCAAATGCTAAGGCTTCACCTAGCCTCTATTAGATTTTATGGCTTCAACAAGCCCAAACATTTCCTAGAAGCACTCCTTCTAGATCCATTGCTCAAAGAGGCAAACTAGATTAACATCTCCTTAATCCTTTTTTTCAGATTGATAACTCTATGAACCGCCAAGATATCACTCAACTAATGTCTTCTAGATTCAACTAATGTCTCCTTAATAGAAGTACTCAATTTTAACCAATAGAATGACTCAAAGTGGTAATATGTCTCCAAGTAACAAACCCAAATGTGATCATTAAAGTAGTCATTCATGATTATAAATAAGAATCTTTACATTAGCAATAAAAATTCATGTCAATTCAAGAAAAAGCAAATCAAAATAAACTTAGCTAAATCTGTTATGAAAAAATCATGTCTTAGGCTTCTCTACATGTAAGTGATGCAAACACTGAATATTAAGGCTTCACGTGGCCTCCATTATATTTTATGGCTTCAACAAACCCAAGTATTTCATAAAAACACTCTTTCTGGATCCATGCCTCTAAGGGCCAACCAGATTATTAACTCTATGAGTCACCACCAAAAGTATCCCTCAACTAAAGTCTTCTAAATCCATAAGTCTATGTTAGATCAAGTAGTAGTACTCAATTATCAATTAAGAACAAACTAATTATCATGTAAAGTTAGTGCATAGTTTCTATGGCTTGAGTTCTTTGTCTTGAAGATGCAAAGGTGGATTGTGTAGAGGTGAGAATTCAATGCTTGAAGTGGAGACATTGAGTTCTCTCATTGAACTATTATTTTTCCATCTAAGATTTGAGAATTCGATGCTTGAAATGCATTTTCAACACAATGATGTTATGTATGTTTTGTAACATGAAATTTCCATTATACCTTAGAGAATATTTCTGTCGATTTCATGCTTACTATTGCATAGGAAGCATCTATAAAATACATATATATTAAAGGGATTGAGAAATATTTTGCTCCTATTTTTCTAACATCTCTATACATTTTAGTGGTGTCAAATTTTATTTTTACTATTATATCCATCTTGTCATTATCAAAAGTATTAAAGCTCTCAAAGCCAACAACATGAACGTGATATATTGAAGCCCAAACTTTCATGTATTACATTAATTCCTAATAGAAACTTTAGTACTTAGATATCAACTATGGTGTGCTTTGTCATTTCACAAGACAAACATCTAATAGTTCTCAACATTAACCTTTATGCATTGAATTTTTGAAATACTAATAATGGTGTGCTGTATTGTTTTGCACCATAAATTGTCATATGCTAAATTATTAACCTGGGTATATTATCCTATATCACAATGTACATTTTTCCATAAAAAATAAAAAACTTGATGTAGAACACTATTCCACAATACAAGTTCTCTTATTCTAATAATGTTAGCCTCCTTGTAATGCAATTTTTGGGAACATTCTTGACATCATAAGCTTTTCTACTTCCAACCTTATTGGTGGCTCCAAAGCTCACTAAATGTTACCATCTCTCTCTCTCTCTCTCTCTCTCTCTCAATTGTAAACAAAGTTGTCAAATTTTCTTTAAACTTGGGCCAATTTTAGGCATTATAAAGTGTTAGTAACAAAGGCTAAACTTAAATGATGCGAAACCCTTTGGGCTGATAAATTAATTAGTTTTTATGGCTAAACTAGTTCCGTTGATGGCTAAACTATAATCTCTTTAACCTCACATATTATGAATATTAGTTGAACTTGTTTCATTAGATACTTCAATAACATTATATATTTTCATACAATAGAGTATGTTTCCATAAAGTGGCTACATTTTATGTATAAAATAATTTGATGAAAATAAAAGATAGAATTTTTTTATGAACAATATATTATTGGCAGATGGATTCAAATGTAAAAGGTTCATGATAACCATCGTATAAAAAATAATTAGGAAATATTCACATAATTTTGAAAATTATAGAAAAAAACTTTTTCCATCAATCTTTCATTCCATACAAGCATCTATTACAAATATAACACATGATGCATAAAGTAGCAACATCATTCAACAGTTATTCTCTATTATTAAATGAATTTCTGATCTTATTCATTTTTTTCATATTATTATATATTTTGGCTATTTTTATATTCGTAATTTTTGTTTTTTTATTCATTATTATCCTTCAATTTGCCTTCATTTTATCTCCTTTATTTTGGGCGTTTCATGTTTTAATTTGAATCTATCGGTGCTCTAAATTATTTGCTACAAATGGGAACCTCACCCACTACATAAAGAAGTCTATTTTCGTTGACTATTCATTTCTATTAAAACTACGATTTTTTTAATTAGATACAATGGGCGAAGCCTGTTCCAACAGAGTCAACGAAGATCTAAAATGGTCAACGCAGAATTACCAAGTTGTTTCCACATTGTCCATCAGTGAGAAGTCAGAGAAAGATTCAGCTGGGGCCCGCCACCAATGGAAAAAGGGAGTTTATGGTGGGCCCCACACACTCCTTCCCGCAAAACCGCCCACTCACGCCAGCGGTTTTCGGTGTGCCCACGAAACCGCGGCGGGCAGGGCCGCGGGTTTCGGTACCAAAACCGCCTATGAACGTCGCGATCCGATAAGAAAAAACCGATACTCTGGAGGATATTTTTCGGATCCAAATATTATTTACGTCACTATTTTCCTAAAAAATTAATTATATCCAAGCCTTCAAAACCATGAAAATCTAATTACTTGTGAGAAAAAATATCGAAATAAAAATCTTATTCATAGGGAAATGCGATTTTAAAGGATACTAAGAGGATATGACCGACAAGAGAGAGAGAGAGAGAGAGAGCCTCTGGAAAGCGGTAGCGGCTTCGCGCTAATAACGCTGCCATTATTGACCGGCGGAAATTCCACGGAGGTCGCCGCCGGCGATCTTATCCGCGCCGCCGCGTATAAGAAGCCCCCGCTGTTCAGTGGGCTCATCGTCGTCGTCTACGGAAAGCGAGGAGTGGAGCAGTGGTCGTGCTACAGTCGTGTTCGAGGACCGTCGGTCGGTGGCGGAGATGGCGGAGATCGCGATGCTGATGGCGGAGGAGTACGAGAGGGCGAAAAAGTGGCGGAAGGAGGCGGTGGCGGCGGCGGAGGCGGAGGTCCCGGTGTGCGTCTTCTTCTCCTACCTCCCCCCCCTGGGGAAGAAGGCCGATGGAGTCTCCTCCTCCCCTCCGGTGGCGAAGCTGGCGGTGAGGGCCAGGAAGGGGATCTGCGCGGGGCAGGCCACGGAGTCCAAGACCTCCTCCTTCGGTCTGGCCGCCATGGAAGGCTTCTTCCCGGCCTGAGCCTTCCTCCTCCCGTCTTCTCCCTGATTTCTTCGATCTCCCTGGCTTCTCCCTCTCCAGAACCCCCTCCGGAGAGCCAGAGGGGATCGGATCGCTTGTGCATTTTGTAAATTCTTCAACGCGCTCTGAGGAATTGTTCGTATCTCGTCGTCTGATCGATCTTCAGAGATCTCGGCAACGATCTGTTCTTCAGTGTTCTTCCTTCCCAGAGTAGCTGGTTCTCGGGGACTTATTTTCATTGAAGTCCCTGAAAAAATGAGGACTTACTTTCCCTCGCTTTCGCGTTTGTTTTTAATATCACCGCCCTTAATAAAGAGGCACATGCAGGATATTAGCATAAATTAAATTCTCTCGGGTCACGCGGTAAACTGCACAACAATTTTCAAAAACTGCATGGGCATGCATTTCATATTTAATAAATGCACGAAAATATTAGTGAATAATATTCCTAATTTTGGTCTGGCTTGCCGGGCGGTCCCAGACAGAAAAAGAAGCTCCGGAAAATCGGTGACACGTGCCAGTGGGGTCCATCGAAGCCACGTTTCACCCACGTAGCCTTCTCTGGTTCGAAGTGTGCCAAGGAGCGGGTCCCACCGCGGCGGCCATTATTTTAATATTTTTATAATAATTAGCATGAAGTTAGGTGGCGAAAATACTAAAAAATCGAAACTATGACCGATGGCTTTACTTTTTGTGGAAAATGAGGATATTTTACGAATTATTATATTATTATTGATGGGATATAAAATAATTGCAAAGTTATATTATCCACATGAGATATTTTACACATTTTTTTATTTTATTAAAAAATCGACTTATTCTACACACGTTTCACTAATTATTATTTTTAAATATATTTCTTATTTTTAATTTCCAGAGTCAAAATTTGTCAAAAGAGTCGTCCACTTCCTCTCTCTCTCTCTCTCTCCTCACGCACTTCTCGCCCGCTGTTCCCGCTTTCGGACCGCGTCTTCGAGCATCCAAATCCACTTCTCCGCCCCATCCACACCTTCCCTCCTCTTCACGCTCGACCGATCCTCGTCTCTCTCTCTCTCTCTCTCTCTCTCTCTCTCTCTCTCTCTCTATTTCTATCTCTATCTATCGCTATCTCTGTGTCTGGTTCCGGGTGCAGCTGTTGCCTCATCAATCTCAGCCTCAGGAGCCGGATTCAGTCGGTTACCGGCGTGCGGTGGTAAGTGTGTCTTGCCACGAGAGGCCGAGTTTAGTGGCGTTTAGATCTGTTTCCTTGGTCTTGGTTTTGTTTGGGATCGTTTTTGTCACCCAGGGCGGCCCATTTCCCTTCCGTGTTCTTATCATTTAGATGGATTTTCGTCGAATGTGAAGTTCATATCCCTCTTTTTTATTGGTTTCTATAGTGTTTGTTTAATTATCGAGGGACGCTGCTGGACAGTTGATTATATTTTTTCTAATTGAAGTCTTTAGTTTCAGAGTTTTCAAATCGTTTTTGATCCTGGTCCTCCATAGGTAATTGCTGAGACGCGATCTTCGTCCAGGATAATCGTTTTTGATTTTCTCAATGCTAGTGAAGTTAAAACATGAGGTTCATGATCTGATGTTCTGTGACCACGATTCATCCGTTTTGGCGTCTATGAAGCGCATCAACTGATGGTGACTAGAGGTACATAAGTTGTGGAGCAAAATGATTGATTCTTTTCTTGCTTAAAGGATCATATCAACCAAATTTTGCTTTATGTAACTGCGTTTGTACAAATAAAAATTATGGTAAATTCTGGATTCAGTCAGTGCTCACATGTGTAATTACCTTTTTGAATTTTGATAATTGTCTTCACTTCATTCCCTTGGTTGCTTCATGATTATATGGTCTAACGTCTTTTCAAATCGTCAGTCAGTTTGGCTGTGCCTTACAGAAGTCTTTTGCAGGTATGCATAGAAGTTGCCTCGTTTCTGTGCCACGGATCTGACGAATACCACCATTTTGTGGTTACTATTGCGTCGTTCCTAGCCTATTTTTCGTGCATTTCGCATAACATTTGGATAACATGGAAAACAAAGAGAAGAACACATTCATCTCGTCTACCATAGAATCCCCTGATAAGGCCATCCTTGATCCTCGACCAAAGGATGGAGAGCTTGCAAATCAACTTGAAGATTTAAATATAGGTGGGGAAGATCCAAATCCCAAAGATGCAGAAGAAGAAAAAGATTTGAACAAACAGATAAGTGGAAGCATCAGTGTGGAAGCTACTTCATTAGAGGTAAAGAAAGCTGCAGAAGAAGTCCTTGGTGAGGAGAAGGAAACAGAGCCTGTATTTGATGGAACTGAGGCTCCAGGACTGGAAGCGACGAGGAGCTTTTCGAGCCGCTCTTTTGAACTTGATCCAGAGGCACAAGGTTCTGCTTGGCCTGAGAAGGCTGTGGCACTGAAGAACTTTGTAAAGGAGAAAGGTGTGGTGGCAGTTTCTAGTGTTCTTCGCCGCCTTTCAGGCAAAAAGGATGAAGATGATCAGGTCCTTCCAGATGGTGAAAAGCATAATGATCACCCAACAGACATCGTAGATGGCTCTGAATATCCTACAACAGAAGATAAAAGGAAAGAGGCGTCCCACAGGATAGGGGAATGGTCTACATGGAATCCTTTGAGCTTCATTAAAATTGGCCGTGATATAGAAAGCCACCAGAAGACTGATCAGTCAGAGGGTGTTAATGTAGATTACCCTGTTGAGGTGCCAGTCATGAAAGGAAGAATTATAGTGTACACAAGGCTTGGATGCAAGGAATGCAAGGAAGTCAGGCTGTTCATGCATCAGAAAAGGCTAAGATATTTCGAAATTAACATAGATATCTATCCTAGCAGAAAATTGGAATTGGAAAAGAACACTGGATCCCCAGCCGTTCCCCAGGTCTTCTTCAATGAACTTCTTATCGGGGGTTTAAGTGACCTGAATGCCCTTGATGAGTCTGGGAAGCTTGCTGATAAGGTTAATCTTCTTATCAATGATGAACCCTCTCCCGCAGCTCCTATGCCACCATTACCTGGTGAAGATGATGTGTCTGGTAGCGGAACAATTGATGAGTTGGCATCCATTGTTAGAAAAATGAAGGAATCAGTTGTTCCTAAGGATCGATTTTATAAGATGAGAATGTTTAGCAACTGCTTTCTCGGTTCTGAAGCTGTGGAATTCCTGGCTGAGGACCAATACTTGGAAAGAGAAGAGGTTGGTCGCATACTTATTAAAACATTTATCATTACCCATTTTTCGGCTAAGTTTTCTCATACCCTGAAAATGTATGTTTAACCTCATGTACTAGTATTTTTCTTGTTTGAAAACTCAACGAATTCATAATTTTTAAACTTTGCTCTTTTAAGCGTGGGATTTTAATAGAAGTCTCTCTTTTAATCTTGTAAATGATAGTCCTCGGCCAAGGTTTCTGCACAGCTTAGAGGGTATACTTATGCCTGGTTTTCTAAATGTAGTGTGAACAGATTGGCAAGATGTGAAGAGATGGCTTTTTCAATTGAAAAGCTTTCAGTTTTATGCTTCTCCTAGTTTTAAAAAAGTATTCCAGAGATCTAAAGATCACTTGATTTTGTGGGAAACTAAGATTACATGTGTAACTCATCTTTGATGAGGCTGGAAATGTCTATTTCAATCATTAGCTTTTCATGATCGTTTCCAAATTTTCCTGTATCCGATCATTGATCAGGTGTTATAGGCCCATTTGGTTGGACAAGTATCTTGACTTATTCACCTGGCCTAAAGTAGTTTTCATCATTTCACATCTCGAAAGTCATGGCTGATTGCGCTTTTTTAATTATCATGCCCTTCACCTTATGTATGGGTTTGAATGGTTGCCTCGACAGATATTTCTGTCAGGATATTTAATGTACTTCAAATCTTATGGTCATTCTACTTTGTTCATTAGTTTCTCCGGCAATACCATGCAGGCAGTGGAATTTGGCAGGAAGCTGGCTGCAAAACACTTCTTTCGACATGTCCTTGAGTAAGCTTTTTGGTACCATTTTTGCTTTAAAGCGTGAAATATTCTGTTTCTTCTGACAGTCCGATGACTTCACCATTTCAGTGAAAATACTTTTGAAGATGGGAACCATGTATATCGATTCCTGGATGATGATCCTATTGTTGTTTCTCAGTGCTACAATATCCCCAGGGGCATCATTGAAGTGAAACCAAAGCCTCTAATTGATATTGCATCAAGATTGAGACATTTGTCTTATGCAATTTTTGAAGCATATGTCTCTGATGATGGAAAGCATGTTGACTACAGAAGTATCTATGACAGTGAAGAGTATAGAAGGTATTTTTTTGTTGATTGAATTTTAGAAATCTGTTCCTTAGCGTTTCTTTGCTGGCAGAGGTGCGATTAGTTTCTTTACTCTTTCTTTTCTTCAATTGTCTCCATAAAATTTATGACTCGACTCTTGGAACGAGTACTCGTAAATTTTTTAACCACGTTCCTCTAATTAAGCAGTTTCTGTGTTTTTTCTGTTCCTAAACTTTGCACGTTTCTTATAATCGAAAACTGAGAAGGATCCTAGGTGCTGAACGTTCAGTCAAGACTGTATACGATGTCGTATGCCTTCGTGATAAAACAGTGGGTGTGAGCAGTGTGAGGACAGTTATCGGATTACTGATAACCGTGCACTTCACTTTCAAGGAAAAGTTGAAGCTAATCCCATGCTATTTGCATCCTAGCACCAACCGATGAGCAGGAGAGGTGCATGGAAATAGTTACTTTAAGTCTATTACCTTAATGAGCTCTGTAGGTTATTGAAGAGAGAATTTAAGCCTTCTAGTCGTTTGTATGGTCTTGTTCATTTGATTGGCGGCTTACCTTCAACTTTTGTATCGTTTCTCTATTCAGCGTTCATTGTGTTAGTCCTCTCCAGACGATTAGGGGAAAAAACTATCATTTGTTAGCTTGGAACTCAGATAACTTCTGCTTATAAAGGATAAATTGAAGAGTATATTTTGTTTACTTAGGATTTAAGAGATAGTGGGAATCTCTTAAATCATTTGTTAGCTTGGAACTCGATAACTTCTGCTTATAAAAGATAAACTGGAGAGAACATGTTGGAATACCTTGAGGAAGAACAGCAATATCAGACTGCATTCATCATATGGTTTGCAGGTATACCGATGAACAAAACACTCACGTGTAATTTACATGTTTCTTCTTTCATTGTGGAAAATGTTTCGCCTTAATGACAGAAATATTTCGGGGATTCTAGCACTTAAAAATGTTGAGCCGTTTGTGATTTCCTCCATAATAAATGCTTGGTTACGAATATCAATTATACGTTTCCAAATATTATTCCAGATAACTTAAAACTATTTGCCTCAATCTGATCAGGTATCTGAGAATAATAGAGGAGCTCCAAAGGGTGGAGATACACGATGTGCCCAGGGAGGAGAAGCTTGCTTTCTTCATAAACCTTCATAACATGATGGCTATACATGCCATATTAACGTGGGGTCATCCTGTTGGGCCATTAGATCGGAGGAAATTCCTTGGGGATTTCAAGTACGTCATTGGCGGTTGTTCATATTCTCTCTCTGGCATTCAGAATGGAATCTTACGTGGAAACCAGAGGCCGCCGTATAACATAACCAGGCCTTTTGGCCCCAAAGATGGACGCTCCAAGGTAACTGCTGCTCGTTCCCCCCCTCATTATCTCACTTACTAAAATAGGGTGCTGTCTGCTGACTGCAAGATACAGCCTTTAAATTTATTTCCTGTTCTGGATCTTGGCGTCAGATTTACAGTCGATCTCGAAATAATCTTGCCATGGTCTTTATATCGTGTTCTTGAGAATTCTCTTAATGCATTTATTCATTCGGCTAGATATAATTCTTCAATAAGGTTAGGCCGCCAGTTTGCAGACAGCATCCCCTCCCCACCCCACAATCGGCAAATAGTATGAGAAAATAATGTACTTAACCTGGGGATGAGCCTTGATGTGCATCTTTTAGTCTACCATCTTAACTTACCTCCTCAGTTATGGATGTATGCCGGTAGCTGGGCCCATTTCTCTTCTAAGGAGATCATGGGCTTCTTCTTCTCCAGCCAATTGGGTTCTAATTACGGAATATTTTTCCTTTAATAAGCCAAAAACTTTTTTTTATTATGCTAATTAGCGGGGCTTTCTTGTTTCATCCGGCGGATTATTTTCCCCCGCGCATGGATCTTTTCTTGTCGTTAAACATCTTTGGTCCTGGGATTTAAATTATTATTTCATTTTTTCAATCCCTCAGCCAGCTGATTCTCCTGGTTCAGCTTCTCTTTGCGGCGTCTGACCAGTTCCTGCCGTTCTTGATCAGGTGGCCCTTCCCTATGCGGAGCCCTTGATCCACTTTGCGCTCGTCTGTGGAACAAGATCCGGGCCGGCGCTGAGGTGCTACTCCCCAGGGAATATCGACAGGGAGCTCATGGAGGCTGCCCGCAGTTTCCTCAGAAATGGGGGGCTTCTGATCGAGCCCGAGACCAATATCGTGTCAGCTAGCAAGATCCTTAAATGGTAATAATCGACCTCCCTGGATTTTCAGACTTGGATCTCTCATAAAGCCATTTGAATGCCATCAGAACTCAGATTTACATGCGATTCTTGCAAGGGGATGCCATCATGCCATTGAGAAAAACCCAACTCAGATGAACCCTTTGTTTTTCATGATGTTGATTATTATAGTTCGAATTATTTGGCGTCAACCATAAAAGATTAATTCTTTTTCCCTGAATGGTTACCATGGAACTGCTGGATGTTTGGTCGTATTTCCAGAGTTGGATCTCTCATAAAGGCGTTTGAATGCCATCAGAACTCAGATTTACATGCTCTTTTTACGATTATGCCAAGGGATGCTATCATGCCATTAAGAAAAAACCGGACTGAGATCAACCCACCTTTTTTTTTTTTTCATGATGAGTATTCTAGTTCGAATTATTTCGTTTCATCCAAAAATCATTAATTATTTCCCTAAATGGTTATCATGGAGCTGTTGGTTGGCCGACCATATTTCCAGACCTGCATCTGATAAGGTCTAATCGGATCTTCAACTGATAAAACCCGGATCATATCAACCGTAATATAGGTTGAATTTTCTCGTTTCAACTGATTTTCAGGCTTGGATCTTGCAAGTTCAAGTTGATGATCATCACAGATCAGATTAACATGTTCCCTTCATTATGCTTTTTTAGGAAAATCCCAAGTCAGATTGACCCCAGTTCTTAGTGTCGATCGCGGTTTGAAATTCCTGTAGCCCATAAAGTTTATGATTTTTTTTTTAAAAATTTTTTTTGCAGGTACAGCGTGGATTTTGGGAAGAACGAGGCCGAGGTGATCAGGCATGCGGCGAACTACTTAGAACCATCAAGGTCCGAGGAACTGCTGGGGCTGCTCGCAGCCTCCCAGCCGAAGGTGGTTTATCAACCATTCGACTGGGGGTTGAACTACTAATTATGGCATCATCTTCCATCTCCGCAGCCCCTCAGTCCCCAGCATTCCAGCAACCCCATTAGGCTCCAAGCCTAGAGAGAGGTTTCATATTCTCCCCCCCCCCACATCCCCAGAGAGAGAGAGGAGAGAGAGAGAGAGAGAGAGAGAGAGAGAGAGAGTTTTCCCTGTGATGTGTGACTGATATCTTCCTTTTGCCTCAGGGGGCTCCTCCAATTTGACTCTCTCTCTCTCTCTCTCTCTCTCTCTCTCTCTCCCTCTCTCTCGTTCTCTCTCTCTCTCTCCCAGTCGAGAGAGCACGCCAAGGTACATCAGGGGAGGTAAAATTTAATCATCCATTGAAAGAGAAAGTTTCTCTGTGGGGCGGGGGGGGGGTATTTAAAACTAATCAATCATGTCTTCTGGAGGACGATGCACCAGTTGGATTTGTCGTAGAACTGGTCGGCGACCACCGCATCTTCTATCCCCGCCACCAATCTGCAGGAGGGAGGGTCATTGACCACATTAGTTTTCCATAAATAGTCAGTATTTTTGATGCTCAAATGCCCCAAGTAGTATGTTTTTGACCACATAAGATGCCATAAATAGTAGGTTTTTGGCCACTTAAAAATGCCCTAAAATAGTAGTTTTTTGACCACATTCAATGATCCAAACTAGTAAGTTTTTGACCACATAAGGAGCCATAAAATAGTAAGCTGTTGACAACAAAAGATGCCCTAATTAGTAACTTTTTGACCTCATAAGATGGCCTCAAATAGTAACTTTTTGACCACATGAGATGCCCTAAGTAGTAGGTTTTTGACCACAGAAGATGCCCTAAAATAGTAGGTTAGTGACCACATAAGATGTCCTAAAGCAGTAAATTTTTGCCCACATATGGTGCCCTAAAATAGTAGTTTTCTAACCACATATGGTGCCCTAAAATAGTAGGTTTTTGACCACAGAAGGTGCCCTAAAATAGTAAGTTTTTGACCACCCCCCCTATTAAGACTCACAATCTGCTAATCCACTATCAACTGGAGCTTTGGGCATCCACATTTACAAGGCATTTAAAAATTCCCTTTTCACAAAATAGCACCTTCTTATTAATGCTCTACACCCCAACATCCACTAGGATCCCATAAAAGCAAGACTCAATCACACCCACAAAGAAGAAAATATGAGAGGCACACCACCATCCATTTAACCAAACATAACATAAAAAATAATAAATTTGCAAAATGAAAGCATGCCATCTTGGTAACACATGCCAAAATTAGGTATATGAAACGAATACTATTACTAAATAATAGATCAACTAATTGGCTAGGCAATCAGGTGATTGTACCTCTGAAGCTCGCCTTCCTTGAAGACATGGTAGTAGCGGTTGTACACGACGGCGCCCTTCCGGTCGTCTTTCTTCGCAAACCCACTGGCAATTGCCGCTGAGGCCCTGCCCACTTCGGCCCGGTGGTAGGGCAAGTGCCAAGGAACAAAGTACTCTTGTTGCTCCACGTCATCATCTGGCGGGCCCACCCCAGTGCCTCCGGCCCGAGGCCCATCGGGCTTCTCAACAACACCAATTACGTGCTCTGAGGGGATTAGTGACGGGCTTTGGGCCCGGGGCCCATCGGGGTTCTCGTCGGCGGCAGTGGGGGTGCCGGCAATGATGCCCTTTAAGGGGATTAGTGAGGGGCTTTGGGCCCGAGGGCCATCGGGCTTTGACGGGCTTTGGGCCCGGGGCCCGGTGGGGTGCTCGTGGGCCTCGGGGATGCTCTCAAGGGAGAGGGCCGAGGACGGGCTTCGGGCCTGGGGGGCGGCGCTGGCGGTGACCCACTCCTCCTCGTACTTGGGGCCCACAGGAGTCCACTTGGCCAGCAGCGACTGGTCCTCCTGTTCGACGGCCCACACAGTGATGAGGACGTGGCCGCCCGTCCTCACCACTCTGACCAGCTCCTCCACCGCCTTCCGCCGCCGTCCCTCGGTGCTCAGGTGGTGGAGGACGGCCACGGAAATGGCGGCGTCGCCGAAACCGGAGCGGAAGGGAAGGTTGACCGCGTCGGCGACGAGGACTTCGTGGCCACGGGAGGCGCAGATGTTGACCAGCGGGGCGCTGACATCGCAGCCGACGAACAGGCAGTCAGCGTTGACTCCGAGGTACTTCCCGTTGCCGCAGCCGGCGTCGAGGACGAGGGACCCCCGCGGGAGGGAGCCGAGAAAGGCGGCGACTTTGGGCCAGCGGGCGAAGCGGGTGGCGCTGAAGTGCGGGGCGATGGCGTCGTAGACGTGGTGGACGAACTTCTTCTCGATCTCCGGCGTTGACTCCACGCGCTCTCCGGCCGTCGGCATCTGATCGGCGGCGGCGGGGATCCCTCTGGCGTCGCCCTCAACCTGAAATTCAGACTTCCTCAGTTTATCCAAAACCCTAGCGCCGCCGCCGCCGCTCGCAGAGTATCTTCTATGCATGCCGACCCATCCTCTGCCGCAGGTTTCTAGGGTTCGTTGGGGATTGAATGGACCTGCGAATTAGGAGCTGCCCATTACATCCGAAGATCAGTGGGAAGAAGGAACGATTCAATCGGAGAGACTCGAAGAGGAACGAGAATGTGGTGCGGTTTTGAGGGTTCATTCTGAAAGGGGGGGGGGGTGGGCGGAGGAGGTGGAAGACGCAGAGATCGACAGATTGCCCCGCTCGCATGTCGCCGGTCCGAAGAAGCTCTCACTGCTCCGGCAACGACTTCCCGCCGATCTTCCCCTAAAACCCGGCAATCCTTCCCGGGCCTCCACCGGCCGGGAGGGGATTCCATGCCCACCGAGCTGAGAGGAGAAACGAGAGACCAAGGTTCGCCGAGAGAGAGAGAGAGAGAGAGAGAGAGAGAGAGAGAGAGAGAGAGAGAGAGAGAGAGAGAGAGAGGGAGAGAGAGGATACTGACAGGGGAGCGATGGAAATGCTGGGTCTCTGCTCTGCTCGCCGCCGTCGCCGCCGCCGCCGCCGCCGCCGCCGCCGTAGCAGATACTGGGATCCCTTCCCGTCTCCGTCTCCGCCGCAACGGAGAGGCGGCGAGGTCCCGAGGAGGGTAAGATTAGGGGAGGCTCTCAACGGGCCGAGCACCGTCTGAGCCTTGAAAGAAAAACATGTCTGGCCCGCTTCAGCAGGCCTAATTTCTCCCATCCGCCCCCTACCCTCCCATCTCGCCGAAGCCCCGGAAGGTCGGTGGAACGCACATGGCATCACCAGCTCCCAACCAGAGAAAGGACATTTTTCTTCAAAAACACACGTTTTCAGTAGTCAGATGCCATTGAGCTTCTAGAGTTGATTAATTTAAAATCTAGTTCAGCGGAAAAATCTAATTATAAAGTAAATTAAAGGGCAAATATTTTAATTTAAAATAAATATTTATTTAAAAGATTAATATACAAACATCCTTTATTTCATTTTGTTCTCCAAGGGGGGGGTGGGTGTCTATTAATTAGGGGGCTATACCTAACCAAGGCTTTGTCAAACCCAGCCTTGGCTGAAAGTCAACTGGTGCCTATAGAAACCCTAGCAATGGCTATGGGTTGGACCTCAAGCAAACTTGAAGCTTTACACAACCTTTAAATAGGTACCTATCTAAGAGAGTGACAAAGAGAGGAGAGGGTGGAGAATTGATTTGATGTGAGAATTTATACGGCAAATAAGTTGTAATGTATAAGGGGCAGAGTCTACATTAGACCAAACTTGTTTTGGTTTGATTTTTAGGACCAAGCCCATGTAAAATAAGGTTTATCTAGTGTAGACTCTAGATTAAACCCATTGAATAGTTCCTTAAAGTTTCATGTTCTTATGCACCATGTCTATATCAAATCCATCAAGGGAAATGTTGGTATTATGTGAAATTTTGTTATTATGCATGAAAATATAGTGAATCTTAATATAGATGATGTTCAAGAGAGTTGATTGAAAATAAATAGTTTGATGAAGATATAAGCCTCAAATTGATGAATAAAATCCTTTTGTTTAATGGAATATTTTTCGTTACAAATTTGATGCGAGGAATGTATTTATTTTTATTAAAATAATCATTCAAAATAATTCAAAAAAAATAAATGATGGGTTAGGAATGAATATCTCCTTTCAAATTCAATGAGAGATTTTCGAACCACAAAGAAAGTGAGTGACTAATCTCAGAGAAGATATGTGCCATTAGGTTTAGGCGGATGCTAGTTAAAAGGTCATTTTATAGTGAGTGTCTAAAGATTACATATGAATTAATCACTACTGATTCCTTCTCTTGGCTGAGATCAATAAAAAGTTTAGTAGTTTCAATCAGCCAATTATATGCCTAAATTACTATCAATTGCCTTGTCATGTAAATTGATGTGCCTTAATCATTGTAAGGTATGACAATAAATTAATATTTTAATATTCTAAATTCTTTACTAATTATATTTTAATATTAGTGGCTATTTTCTATTATTTAATATGATTTTTATTTAATTGTACGTAACACTAATTGAAATGTTATTTAATTCCCTAATTTGACATTTAGTTTATAATCTAGTGTATTTTTATCTTTAGGAATCAATGAAAAGCCCACAAACCATTTGCAAATAACATAATTAATTAGAAGAAAGAATAAAAAAAAGAAGAAAAGTATCGAAAAACTGAGTTGATGACTATATAACAACTATCAAGTTTTAATTAAAACTTTATGAAAACTTAATAAAGCGTACAAAAATAGTGTTTAAGCATTCTTAAAGAAATAGTCTTTTAATATAAACAAATGAAAACAAAGCTAACTATGAAATTAGAAAATAATTTATGAAATAATCCAGAGGTAAATGTTGTTGCACTTGATAATTATAAATTAGTAGTTACATCTATGCATGAATATCTTATTTATAGATGCTCATTATTGGGTAGAGAATATAATTATACATGTATTACTAACTCATTATGACATTCATAATGTTTTATCATTTAAGTCCTAATATATATTATTTTACTTATTTTATTGATATTATGAGACTAACCCCACTTGACTTTCATGAAGTCAAGTGGTGATTCTCTCACATTTTATTAATAATTATTTGATTGCAAAGACTTAATGAACTTTTATTATGGGTTGGAAGTACTAGAAGAAGCTCAAGTTCTCAACTCAAAGAAAAGCCTAAGTCTTATGAAGAGGGTTGGCCTAATATGTTTATGGGCTTAAGAGGGGGCTTTACTTTGGTCAGGCCCATGTGGTATAATACTTTAGCCTAACTCATTTGAACTTAAAAGGGGTATCAAGAGATG
This sequence comes from Spirodela polyrhiza, assembly GCA_024713555.1. Classification (NCBI taxonomy): domain Eukaryota; kingdom Viridiplantae; phylum Streptophyta; class Magnoliopsida; order Alismatales; family Araceae; genus Spirodela; species Spirodela polyrhiza. The sequence goes on from CM046535.1 coordinate 7,592,686, forward strand.
AGATTTAAGCCGTTTCTCTTAGAGTGCTTTAAGATGAAATTAAGAAGAAGATTATAGTGCTACACTCATGAAGAATCTAGGTCGTCCATTAAGAGAGATGGTTATTCATCATAACCGTCCATTGGAGGGGCCTAATTCTCTAGGAGATTAAGGCATCTTATCCATCTTCTTGGAGGGCACATTTTGGCTCTCTTTCTAGTAGCAGCTAGTCGAAGAAAAAATGAGAGAAATCAAGGCCCAGTCAACGGCATTCTCGTGCTCAAGATTGTCCTAGAGACAAGATTATCTAGAGCGCACCAAGATTGTCACAGATCAATCATCACTCGACTTAAGATTAGTGCACAACGAGGTTTGTGTAAGATCCAAATTTGGAGTATCCTTGTAATCCTCTTTATGGATAGATTATTATTTAATTTGAAGTAGTTTGATCATCTATTTATCATCTATTCATTCTCTCCTCATCGTTACCTTTTTCATCTTTCTTATCTATATCTATTTCATATCTAATTTTGCTCATCACCATCTTATATATATATATATGTATATAAAAAATAAAAGAAATAAAATTCGTACTCTCATTATCACACTCTCTAAGGATTGACCCTTACTCGTCCTAAATCTTAAGAGTAAGGCTTTATAAATATTATTTGTATGGACTTGGTTGCATCACGACAACATATTTAACCCCCTTAAATCGAGTTCATCAACACCATCTATGCACATTGTGAAACGTATAACTCCCTAGTTGACTCTTGTTCGCATGTTCCTCCCTCCCCCCCCATCTTCAACCCTTCCATCCTCTTCTCCCCTCCTCGATCACTACCCTCCTAGATGCCTCATATGTCTCCCCTACTGTTTGAAGGTCCACCGACGTGAACCCATACTAAGTTGACATGCCCAAAAGAAGTTCGCTGCTAGAGGGAGAAACTTTACCTTGCTAGTAGCTAGATCGAAAGGAAATCATGGGGCTCTCTAGTGTTGTTCCAAATTTCTCTCTCACTCCCTCTCTCTCTTTATTACCCCATCTTCATAAGTAGATGCTGAAAAAATTGGCATGGCCACCACTTTTTCGGAAATTATTCTTCATTTGTTGAGAGTGAAAAGAAAAGGAAGAGGGAGGGAGAGAGAGAGGGTAAGGGGGTGGGCAGAAAGAGGGGAAGGAGAAGGGGAGAGAGAGAGAGAGAGAGAGAGGAGAGCTTTGACCTTGACAGCCTCTTCTCAAATACCATGGAGACATCCATTAGTTCTCTCCTAGAGGACACGATATTGACAATCTCTTCTTGAATCCTCGTATGCGACCATTAGATCTCATACATGGACACTAGGAAACCCAACAATGTTTGTCCTCACTTACTTCACTAGAGTTGTTACAACCCCCGCTTCCTTGTAGTCATTAAAGGCATGCCACTGGTGTTATGATTCTGATGGACTCTTGACTCAGCCTAACCCATCTATGAACAAAGAAGTGTTTGCGGGCCCAGAGCACGGCAAACTAAAGGTCTTGACTAACAAGAAGGGTCAAACCATGATGTGAGAAAATGACCAATGGCTTATTATAATTTTGTTTGTGATAAACATAGAGGAAGGAAGATTTTGGAAGGAATAAAACTATAAATAGATGGGAGATCAATAGAGATAAGGGGGAATTACGAATTGTGACCTTTTGTTTTCTTTCTTTCTTCTATTCTTTTGTATGTTTCTTCTTACTAATACTTGTGGAACAAAAACAGTCAATCACATTACTATTATTTGTTAATAAGTTCATCCAAAGGCTCTTTTTACTCGAAGCTCTAAAGAGTCAATTTATAAAGGTATGACTTACAATTTAAATTAGTTGAGTTTAATGTGATTGAAATTTGGAGTAAAAGGCCTCAAGTGACAATCCTTTGTTGGAGATCTTATCAAATTTTGGTATAAGAGCATCATGCCACCCAAGGGGGAGAATTCAAGATAAAAATTCTTGAAAAAGAATTATAAGAGATGCGAGTTACCTCACAATAGAACACTATGCATTTTTTACAATCTAATAAAGAGAATAATGAATCTATTCTACTATTGCGACAAGAAATGGACACTTTAATTTAGATTATTGAAGGAATCCAAAAACCATAGGAGATACTCGAGAAATGATTTAGATCAGCGGCTTTCATTAGAATAAGGACAATCAAATCTAACAAAGGATCATCATCACAATTCAAATCATATAATTGACAATCGATATTATCAAAATTTGTACAATAGAAACACATAACTTGATATCTAAACAAGGGGATGAAAGATTGAAATGCCTTTGTTTAGTGGTGACAATCTAGAAGGATGGTTCTTCAAAGGGGACATGTATTTCTCTTTGAACCCTTACTTGAAACAAGAGAAATTGTGGTTAGCTAAGTTAAATTTCAAGGGTAGAGCTCTCAAATAGTTTAAGTGGCAACATAGTTGGGAACCTTTCCTTGGGAAGATTTTAGTTGATCGATAGTCGAAAAGTATCACAACTTGAAATCATCATGCAACAATTTTAACAAATTCAACATGATGAATCAATTGTTGAATATAAGGAGGAATTCGAGAATTTGGCTTCGTTGGTTGGGGAAATCCAAAATGAATTTTAAAATAAAATTTAATAAAAGGCATTTCATTGAAAATTCAAGCTGAGATAGGGTTTTTTAGACCAATTAGATTAAAAGCCATTATGAGGATGGCCCAGTAGGGAACAAGAGAAATAGATACCAAGATAAGGGTGTCAACAATTATTACGAACCATCAAAATTCAAGCTAAAGGGGGAAACCAAGCAATGATTATAATCAAAATAGAGGCAAAATGTAACAAGGTCGACTAAACTTGAATCTCTCTCTAGTAGACTTACAAAGTTGAAGAGCACAAGGGTTATATTACTTTTGTAATGATTGATTTGGTCTATGTCATATTTGTTAAAATAAAGTTCAAATCTTACTAATGGGAGAGGAAGAGAATTAAGAAGCGATTTCAAAAGAGGACAACATCCAAACTATGCTATTAATCATGGGGGTCACATTAAATTTTATTTTAGAAGATGCTCCTACCCCCTCATTCAAGTTCAAAAAAAAGAATAACGCGGAACAAATCACCGCCTTAATCGACTTAAAAGCCACTCAAGATTTCATCTCTTAGCAAACGACTTAAAGATTAACGATATCGATGAGCCCTTCAAATCAGTATAAAGTGGTGAAATATGGTAAGAAAGATTATTTAGGACTGAAAATAGCTAGGTGATGGGTGAACCAATATAAATAGTTTGAGTCTCATCAATGAGGAAAATAAAATTGCACTAGAGGAGAGAGAAAGAAAACCTACATATAGATAATCACAAAAAATAGTGTTAATGTATATATCGACACTTCCTGTGATTCAAAAGAAAATCTTAGATTGTAGAAATACCAATTCACCTCCCATCTTGGTATTTCACATAGCCTCTAGATATTTCAAATTTAACAACTGAAAATTTATAAAATTTAAAAATAAGAAAATTTAAAAATAAATATTTTTAAAGTATATTTTTAGGTCAATAATAAGACAGATAAAAAATGATTTTAAGTTAATATATTAATTATCAGAATTATTTTCATGCAAATTTAGGTGACATAACTCAAAAATATGAATTGTAGAGGGTTAATTCAATGTTTTTCACATAAAAAACACCCCTAAATTCAATGTTGTTCACAATCAGTTCACTAAAAAATCAATCAACTAGAAGCTAAAATAATTGAAATAAAAAATTAATAGAAGAAAGATTTTATTTTTAACATAATAAAGGATTGAGTTAAGCTTTTTTCAATCATAAAATAATAAAAAATGAAGAGAAATCAAAGCTTACGAGAGAATTGAGTGGCATAGTCATCAATTAGAATTTCAACAAAATCTGATCGATTTGTGGAGGCAATTGGATTCTTATATGTTCTCTAATTGATGGTTGACAATTCTAATAACTTTCACTTGTTGAAACTGAACATCAAAAGTAGTATGACTCCAAGCATTGAATAATGTCTGAAGAAGAATTATTGGAAGAAATTCCTCATCATTTGTATCAGGTGAATAATGGGATGAGTTTGTTGACAAAATTCAACATCTATAACAACTAAATGAGGGAGAGATTTGGACAAAATCTATCATATGTGTTGGATGGCTGAGTTGAACAAACTATGGTATATGTGGTGGTCAAAGGAGATGGGTTTTGATCCCAAAGGTAGATAAATTGATCAAGGATGCATTTGTTTTCTCCAAAAATAGTTTTGTGATCTTCACATGCATAGATTTCATTGATTTTGTTTCATTTTCATTAAATTTTTTCCCGCAATTAGTGCATCTCCTGTTAGCTTGAAAATACAAGAAAGATTTGATATTTTGTTGGTTTTTAATTGGCTATTTTAACAATATAGGACCATAAAATTAAAGAGCAGAATAAGGCAAAATTTCCTCAATTTGACTAAGAAATTTTGAGCCAACACATTTGATGTAGAAACCCTAGTGTGTTAGTCAGGTCTATTGATAGATAAAATTGGAGGGTAGATGGAACCAAAATGGTCAAACCTTATTTTTAAACATATTTTTCTAATTAATAATTAATATTTTTTATCATGTTGATGAGCTTTTAAGTTTCACAAGTCAACCAATTAATTACATGACATAAATCTTACTTGTAGAGAGAATCCATTGACTATACACTTAGGGAAGCAACAAGGGCTCAATTTAATAAAGTGCAAAATCTAATATGAAAGTCAAAGACGTGCACGAATTCTAGGGTTGAATTCAACGTTCCATTCATCTTATTGAGTCTTTCCTGGTGGAGATCTTTAGATCTTCCATGTGGGAGGAGAATTTCAAGGTCCAAGGTGGTTCAACAGTGAACAAAGGGGAAAAAAAAGGTTAGGTGATCTTTGCATCTACTTTTTTCAACTATCCTTCATAAAATTAAAAAATTAAGAAAATTCTTAGCTAGAAAGATGGAGAGAGGTGGAGAGGGAAAGGGAGAGGGAGGGAGGGAGGGAGGGAGAGAGAGAGAGGGGGAGAGAGAGAGAGAGAGAGAGAGAGAGAGAGAGAGAGAGAGAGAGGGAGAGAGGGAGAGGGAGAGGGAGAGGGAGAGGGAGAGAGAGAGAGAGAGAGAGAGAGAGAGAGAGAGAGAGAGAGAGAGAGAGAGAGCGAGAGAGAGAGAGAGAGAGAGAGAGAGAGAGAGAGAGAGAGAGAGAGAGAGATTTCCTTACGTTTAAGATGATTTATCTTACGAAAAGGAATATAGGGAGAGGGAACTTTCTTCTCTCCCATACAGCTCAAAATAACAGAGCTTCGAAAGGTTCGTTATCGGATACTTCTTAACCAGGATCGTTCAAATGCCCACGACGAGCTTCCCAGTATCCGATCATCGAACGGAATGATTCCTGTACCCGAGAACCATCCAAATACACGATTCCGATATCGCTCTGGGTCTTCAGGATCCATCGTCAACGGGCGGGGGCTGACGACATCGGATCGTATGTGTTGGTTGGCAGGGCGCATGTGGGGTCTCCTCACGTGAACTGGGACCCAATCCACGTGGGGACACGTGGCATATCTCTACGATTTCCATATAATATCCCATAAATTGCTTTCCAGAAGTAGAAGATCTTCTCCTCGTAACTAGTTTTTATGCAAGGATATTGCTAAAAAAATGAGGGAGCCACATTTCTCTTATTTCTTTCTGCTCGTATAATATTATTTTCTTGGATTTAATATGTTATAGATAATTTAAAAATAGAATGGGACGTGCTTTTGTTCATGCGTCCCTCCTCATCACGGCTCAAGCGTTAGATAGCATATGCTAATATGACAAATTTAAACTATTTAGAGTGGGATAAAGATAGGTAGAGAGAGAGAGAGAGAGAGAGAGAGAGAGAGAGAGAGAGAGAGAGAGAGAGATGGCAAATCAAGATATTAAGAGAGATATTCATAACTAAAGTTTGCTGGAGGGACATTGATTGACCACTAAACCGTGAGAAGGACAGAGCTGATCGGCAACCATATAATAATGGATCACGTTTCACCAGATGTCGCTGAATTTGATCTCTCATTCACGTATAACCAATATAACAGATCTAAAAACTCCCAAGGGTGGAGGACGAGAGCGAACGAGTAGAGACTAGGAGCTAGGGATATTATGAAACATTAGACTATGATAATAATTCACTAAATGATGCTCGTTGATTTTGCGTCATTCATGAGGACTTTGTGGCAACAGTTAGAGAGAGAAAGATGGGCTCGTAATGAGTGAAGACTATGGGCCAGGGATATTATGGACCATTAGACTATAATAATAATTACTGAGGATGCTGGTTGATTGTGCGTCATTCATGAGGACTTGGTGCCAACGGTGTGTGTGTGTGAGAGAGAGAGAGAGGGGGTCGTAACGAGTATAAACTAGGGATATTTTAAACCACTAGACTATGATAATCATTCCCCAGATGATTCTTATTAATTGTGCGTCATTCATGAGGACTTTGTGGCAACGGCTAGAGAGGGAGAGAGAGAGAGAGAGGGAGAGGAGGAGAGAGAGAGAGAGAGAGAGAGAGAGAGAGAGAGAGAGAGAGAGAGAGAGAGAGAGAGAGAGAGAGAGAGGGAGAGGGAGAGGGAGAGAGAGAGGAGAGAGAGAGAGACAGAGAGAGCCGTGGGGTTCCGATGCAACAAGGCGTGGGCTGATCAAAGGCTCCGCCGCCGGAGCTGATCTTAAAGGCGGCGGCGTTTAGCCTCCTGGAGTGAGTTGGAAAACACGTGCATTGACTTCCCCAGGATGCAGGCAATACGCCATCAACGTGTCGATTTCCTACTTGCATTGTACGTCACGAGACAAAATCTTGCTGGCGCACCATATTACGTCACGTGGAGCGACCCCGGCCACCTGTTTTCCATAGAAAACGTGCCTGGTGGCGTAGGAGGAGGTCCGCCCACGTTTGCGGTGGCGTGCAATCTCCCGCGGTTGCAGTGGGGGGACGGTGCCCCGCCTACGTGTACCGCAGGCGCGCGCGGTCCAGCCCCCGGGATCACGGTTTCCATGTGCTGTCCCGCGGGACTGAACAAAGCCGTCTTCTTCGTGCCGACTCCGCCGAGTGGGCCCCGCAAGTGGCCCCGACGTTCACCGCCCCCGGCCCTTCCTGGACGTCTTCTTGTACGTTCTTGACTGCGAAATGTGGGCCCCGCACCGTCCAGCATCCATCTCTCTCTCTCTCTCTCTCTCTCTCTCTCTCTACGGTTGAGGAAATGGAGTGGGACAGGCAATGGAGATCTTTCTCAGACGGCCGGCAGGCATATGAAAGGAGTGAGAAATTTAAGCGAGTCTTCTTAGAAAATATGAAGCTTGTGGCACGAAAACGGGCGTGGACTCGTTGCGAATCTGGGCCAGATGAGAGAGAAAGGGGGAGCGTTGACTGAGGGGGTTGGGTCAGACTTCAATACGGCAGTCAGCGCACGGCGGAGGAAGCTTGCCGGGCGGCGACATGTCAGGTAGAGAACGGCGATCTCTCATCGGCCGCCAGCCGCTTCCTCCCCCTTCCCTCCCTCAAGTGGGCATTTCTCTACCGAGATGATCCGCTCCTCTCCCCGTCATCCTCTCCGACCACCGCCTTTATTCTACTGAGTTCCTTGCTCCGGTGGATCTTCCGAGCATCGGCGGGGCAACTGGCGGGGAAGACGACCGATCCCACTGCGGCCGGCTAAGAGTGCAGTTGGTGGATGGCGGCGAGGTTTCCTGTGCCTTTCCCCTGACAGCGACATCCGCCCTGTGGGGAGCTCCTCCCCTGAGCTCATCAGCTCGGATTCGGCGGGGAACCGTTGAACTCAGAGAAGCCTCCAAGGGGAAGAAGACGCACGGACCTCCCCTTCTCTGAGAATACGTTGCTCTCACGTACTAGAATACTTACAGTCCTCCTGAAGTAAGGCTAAATCTGAAAGGCACGCGATTTTTGTTTTTGCTTTCTCTATCGATGGGGTGCAAGACCGGCCGTTCAACGCAGCCCGGAGTTGCTCCACCGCCCGCGCCCTTCCCGTTTTGGAAAGATCATATGCTTGCCGAAGGGTGGGGACCGGTGGGGGTGCAAGTGGCCGTGCCCTGGTCGCTGCTCGACGACTAGGTCGGCGGCGCGGCCGTTTGACTCGCTCTCGGTTCCTCTCGGACTAGGCCTCGCCAGACCAGGCTTTACTCCCCCCTAGCGCTGATGAAGAAAGAGGCGAGGGTGGGGTAACTCGGGCCGAGGGGAACTCGGTGGGGATTTCCTTGTGGTCCACGATGCCGAGTCAGAGACAGGCAGGATCCTGGTGAAGAGGGGAGGGGGGACCTTCTTAGAAGGTCGTCAATGGCGGAGGGTGGGTTCCTTGGAAGTTGCGGGGGGGACGTGGCCGAAAGATGCACTGTGGACAAGCCGTGAGCAGGTGGGGGAGATGTGGGGGCGGGACCGGTTCGACTCGGTCTGGTTTCGTACCTGTTGCCCCAGTTGAACATCCACCCGGGTTGGTCTAGGCTGCCGGCGTCACAACACGGCGAGTCAGGAGCCATCTCCATGCTCCTGACTTACCCCAACTCCATGCTGCTGCACTATAAAAGGACCTGATTTGCACCCAACTTCCTGCTCTCTATCCGTGTTCAAACCAGTGCAGGAAGTAGCAGCAACTGCTGGAACACACACTCTCTCTGTCTCTCTGTCTCTGTCTCTCTGTCTCTCTGTCTCTCTCTCTCGCTATCGCTAGATCTTTCTCTATCTCTCTTGCTAGATCTTTCTATTTCCTCAATTCCCACAGAAGGGCGGAAGACGATGTCGACGAGGTAAACCATTGGAGATCAGTGAATCTCCTTGGAATCGCTTAGATTTTGGGATTGAAAGTCGTTGGTGCTCGTTTTAGATCTAATTACTTTGTCTTCTCTGCAGTTATGGTTTGGTCGGCTGGCAGATCGGAGCGGGTCAGCTAACGACGGCGCGCCTCGTTAAGCTTGGTATCGTTCTATCTCTAGCTCTGTCCTCTCCTGTACCCTCTCTCCTCTCTCTGTCTCTGTATCTCTGTCTGTCTGTCTGTCTGTCTGTCTCTCTCTCTCTCTCTTCTCTATCTCTGTTTCGCACGAAAGTGTTGCAGTCGTGATCGACAACGTTCTCACGGCGCGCCTTGGCTATGATCGCAGTTTGCCAAACGAGGGTTCCTCGCAATGCGAACATGGAGAAACTTCAGAATGGCTACCTATTCCCGGAGGTTCTTCTCGCTGCTCTTCTCTGCCTGTGTCTCTGTTTCTCTCTCTCTCTAGAGCCACTTAACGGGAGGTTCCTGTTGTCAACGTTTTAGATTGCGATGAGGCAGCAGGCCTTCATGAAGAGGCACCCGGAGGCAGAGCTCATAAGCCTCGGCATAGGGGACACGACGGAGCCCATCCCCCGCCTCGTCACTGCCGCCATGGCAGAGGTATGCGGAAATCTCATCTCATCTCATCTCTCTCTCTCTCTCTCTCTCTCTCTCTCAGCTAGTCCTGTTGACCGGGGCTTTCTTCAACGCTTTTTTACCGCGACAAAGTCAAGCGCACAAATAAACAGAGGACTCTAACGCTCCGCATGGTCGACGGAGACCACCTGGAAACCGGAGAACCACCCACTCCTCGCTTGAGAGAGAGAGAGAGAGAGAGAGAGAGAGAGAGAGAGAGAGAGAGAGAGAGAGGAGACGGAGAGAGAGAGGGAGGGAGGGAGGGAGGGAGGGGGGAGAGAGAGAGAGAGAGAGAGAGAGAGAGAGAGAGAGAGAGAGAGAGAGAGAGAGAGAGAGAGAGAGAGAGAGAGAGAGAGAGAGAGAGAGAGAGAGAGAGAGAGAGAGAGAGAGAGAGAGAGAGAGAGAGAGAGAGAGAGAGAGAGAGAGAGAGAGAGAGAGAGGAGAGAGAGAGAGAGAGGAGAAAGAGGGAGAGAGGGAGGGAGAGGGAGAGGGAGGGAGGGGAGAGAGAGAGAGAGAGAGAGAGAGAGAGAGAGAGAGAGAAGGAGAGAGAGAGAAGGAGAGAGAGGGAGAGAGAGGGAGAGGGAGAGAGAGAAGGAGAGAGAGGGAGGGAGGGGGAGAGAGAGAGAACTCGGTCTTCGTAGAGTTTATATTTCCCAGCTGGGAAACTAAAGCATATGTTTTCCTAAGTATTGAACGATATATATTCCTCCCCAGGTGGTCTTGAGTTGCTGTCCGTTCCATTTCCTATGAGAGGTTATCGTCTGCATCTGTACATAACATCTCTTTGGATGTCAACTCGCAACATCTCGTACGGTAATACAAATAAATATATAGTAGTACACGTAGTTTTAGGACGCAGGGCAGACGTAAGTGATACGAACCACATGTTTTCCTCCTGGGAGAGCCGTAGGGAGTACTGATTGAGAGAGAAGCCCTCTGACGTCTTTGTCATTTTCGTCGTGCATGGGGTTCTAATCTGTTTCTCTCCCTTTCAGACATGCCACGCTCTCTCGACATCGGAGGGATACAGAGGGTATGGTGCAGAGCAAGGAAACAAGGTCCCTCCTTCTGTCTCCTGCTACCTGGCTCTCTCTCTCTCTCTCTCTCTCTCTCTCTAACAGAATCTTACTTCGATTAACAGGAGCTGAGGAAGAAGATAGCGGAGGTAATCTACGAGGACATGGGGATCAAGCAGACGGACGTATTCGTCTCGGACGGGGCACAGTGTGACATTTCACGGATTCAGGTGAGCTGTCTTCTTCCTCCCGGTGGCCCTACACCAAAACCCGCATGTCTTCTCTCTCTTTTCCTGATTTCTCGTCCTCTGTAGATGATGATGGGATCGAATGTGACGATAGCAGTGCAAGACCCCACCTTTCCGGTAAGATGTTCTTCCACCGTTCGTGATCGAAATTTATCCTGGGGAACGGCCGATAATGAGGGAAAAAATGCGGCTTTGACCAATTCAGATGTTTATAGACACAATTCAGCTCTAAGTTCTTAGGTAGTTTATACCCCGTTTGGGGAGAACAGACTGTTCCTCCGAGTTCCGTCCATACTCCACCTCAAGATCATCCATCAATGGATTTTAATGATCTGAACTGGCATGATTTAGAAGAAACATCGTTCGTGATAACCTTTTTATTCGATTTACCCACCGATTTGGCATGTCATTGTCCATCGAAGTATACTGGAAAGCCCCAAGACGAAGAAAACCCAGTCAATAGAGACATAGAGTCGGCATCCGAGGAAAGATAAGGATGATGATAGAGATGCGTGAGGGATAAACGTAGACTTGGAATATTATCATTACTTTATTATCATTAATTTTTAAAGAGGAGGACCGAGGGATAAATCTCGATTTCCTTCCAGGCCTACGTCGATTCGGGCGTGATAATGGGCCAGTCTACATCCTTTAAGAAGGAGACCGGTGGGTACGGCGGGATTGAGTACATGAGGTGCAGCCCGGAGAACCTCTTCTTCCCCGACCTCTCCGCCACCCCTCGCACCGACTTGATCTTCTTCTGCTCTCCGAACAATCCCACCGGCCACGCCGCCTCAAGGGCGCAGCTGGAGCAGCTCGTCAGCTTCGCAAAGTCAAACGGGTCGATCATCATCTATGACTCCGCCTATGCCTCCTTCATATCTGACAGCAGCCCCAAGTCCATCTACGAGGTACCCGGCGCCAAGGAGGTACGTGCAGACGAATCCGTCATCGGTCCACACATCGACGAACACGACGGCGTTGACGATCATGAATGATCTCTATGACCCTGCAGGTCGCTATCGAGGTTTCCTCCTTCAGCAAGTTTGCGGGTTTCGCGGGGGTCCGCCTCGGTTGGACTGTCATCCCCGAGGAGCTCGCCTTCTCCGATGGCTCCTCCGTGGGGAGAGACTTCGATCGGATCGTGTGCACCTGCTTCAACGGCGCCTCCAGTATCGCCCAGGCTGGCGGCATGGCCTGCCTGACCCCCCAGGGGCTCAAGGTGCTCGCTTTTTCTATTGCAGGGACTCTGTTGCGAGATTAATTTAGATACACGAGCCGCCTATTTTCTTCAGTCGCTGCTAACTGATGTTTTTGAGTCGTTGAACACTAGGCCATGAGGAAGGTCATCAGTGGCTACAAGAGCAACGCGATGATGCTGGGGGATGCGTTCGCTTCGGCGGGGCTGGAGGCCTACGGCGGCAGGAACTCCCCCTACGTGTGGGTTCACTTCCCGGGGCGGAGGTCATGGGATGTCTTTGGGGAGATACTGGAGAAGGCGAATGTTGTCACCATACCAGGTACTGGGTTTGGCCCCGGTGGCGAGGGCTTCGTCAGGGTGAGCGGGTTCGGCCGGCGGGAGGCGATCCATGAGGCGTGCCGCCGGCTGCGGCGATTGTTCGGGAGGACACCGGTGGTGGTGCGCAAGAGGGACTTCGACGTAGGGGCGAGCAAGGATGCGGCCGCAGAGTCGGCCGCGGTTCTCTTGCCTAGAATCTGACGGATGCTGCCTCCACCTTGACTGATCTCATCAATCTATTCGAAGACCGTTGACCCCTTCTTTTCATATGTATTTTCAGTTAAATAATCACTTGTAATCATTTAATATTTCTGTAGCTTTTCGTATAATTTAATATTAACCGTCGATACAATTTGGAAAGGACATGATTCTAATGGAACCTTAGACAACAAATCGTTGAAAATAAATCTCAGTGGAGTTTGGTCTTAATTATAGTAAAATATTATGAATTTATAAACCTTAAAAATTAATTCAATATGTAAAAGAATTCAGAGAAGATTAAAAGCCTGATTATGTAATACAGCCAGGTGTGAAACTTTGGCCTAAGAGGCTACCCTGCCCCACAAACTCTAGTGCTGTCATTTTAAGTCAACATGCAATGATATATTCACTAAGTAAATTTCTTCCTCTCCAAATCTTGATAAACAATTGTAAAAATCTATATCTGCTCAAACTTCACTAAGATGCCCCAGCCACTTAACATGAGTTGTGCAATGTTTGATAGTCTTATGAGTCTGATGAGATTGCCAAATGGTCCACAATGGGTAACCCAAAGGGGGGGGGAGGGGGGGGAAGAGGGGGTGCAAGTGGGCTAGGCCCTTTTTGAGCTACGTAGGTTAGATTGATGAAGGGCCAAGTTCAGCGATAACAATTTATATGAGTTTCTTAATTGGTACATATACGCTCTAGGGTAGGGGTTCTTTCCTCCTTTATGAACGACTCCTCTTTATTCAGATCAATATTGTGGAATGTATCAAACACTCACCTCAATGGTGCTACCTATTACCCACTAACCCTAATCGTGTTAGTTACTGACGCACTTGCTTTATAATGCTATCAAGTCGATCTGATAGCCATCATCGAAGTAGACGCCAAACCATTCGTCATAAATCCATAAAAACTATAAGTGAGTTTAGTGATATTTTTTTATCCTTCCCACTAATGAGCTATACAAGATGTGATGTAAAATACCTCACAAACATTACATGCAACTAAGGTTTCTGTAACATTTTTTTATAGCTTTAGATGCCTTGAATGTGCTGAAGAACTATAGAAGAGCATTTAAATTCTCCTTTTTAAAATTAATTTTCATAAATAAGCATCACACTTTTGTGTCAAATTTGAGTACGGATATATCCTTCACTTATCATGTCAAGTCATATATTTCTTTCCATACATAAATTACAACTAAAATATTTTTTACGTAAAAATATTTAGCTTATGAGGGCGTGAGTGATTACCGAACCAGAAGGATTGCCACCGAGACGTCTAAAAGTGTTGCTTCAAGCAACATACAGAGATAGGGCAGTGAAAGTATGGTATTTCTGTCTATTTGTGTGAAGCCTAGTCCCCTTATTTATACCCCGCCAGCTTTTTCTCCTTCCATTGTATTAAAAAGGAGCATTTCCTATATATTCCCTAGTCAATCAGAACATGATTATATCTGATACTATTAAAGATCGGTGATAAGTGTTCGGTATGGTTTACTTTGTGAGTAAAAAAACATTGAGATAACTCATGACACAAAAAGTTGTCCTTGCACATGTACCCTAAAGCATCTAGAACATATCACTGAATATAAAATACGGCCACTTTATAGATTCCATCCATTATTGCATGTGTTATAGTTTCCAAAGTCAACTATGTTCTGAATTATGTGCCGCAATATTTGAACGAAGTGACCTAGCTTTCATGTGAATCAATGGGACATTTGAACCTCCCCCTCGGCTGCTTACTCATTGGTCGCCTACTTTAAAATCACTTTTACACGGCAATCCCCCTTCTACTCTGTGCTATACCAGAATCAAAATTAATTAGCTGTGGATAATTTGCTACGCATGTCTCAGCTAACACTCATGGATTTCCCAGACTTTTGTCAAGATAAGCTCTTATACCATGAGAAAATATCTACCAAAAGCTAACCACCATCTCGAGATCGGTGACAGCCGTCATCAGAATTGATCAAGGGATAATGGGAATCCTCATTATTTTGTGCACAACGAGCGGAATAGTGGTCCAAGACTAAAAGACAACTCGATCGATATGCCCAACCACTGATCACATTCATAGAATATTCAAGCGATACTTGCTGGGGGGGAGGCGTTGATACGAGGCAACTGGCACGTAGGGCCAACGGGGACCGTCAGCTTGCGGGTCACACTCCACCAGCGGCATTCGGGGAGAGGGGCGCTCCACTGGATGGCGGGCACGGCGGAGGGCCCGCCCCACGAGCTCCCACATTCAGCTACAGCGATGGCTTTTGCGGTGTGCTCATGCCTATCCGCAGGCCCTGCTTCACCGCCAGAGCTGGCCAATGGAAGCCACCCACCCTCCGGGGCTATAAATCCCGCTACTCCCGATCCGATCTTTTCGCAGTAGGAGCTCGCTCGCAGGACATGGCCTCTCTGGGTGCTGCCATGGCGCCAGGCTACCTGCAGCAGAAGCTCCTCCGGGAGAAGATCAAGAGGAGGGAGGAGGAGACTGGGGCGAGGAGGGAGAAGGACTCCCCAGGCGCCAGCCAGGTGTTTCCTCTTGGCTCTCCTGAGAATCAGAGGCCGGGAGGAGCAGCGGGCCCGGCGGAGGCCGCCGGCGGCCGAGGCAGGTGACCCGGAGGAAGAAGAAGACCCTTCGAGATCGACTGTCTCAGACTCGTGTCACTGGTGGCTTGCCAGATCAAATCTTTTAGATTCACAAAGACCTAGAACCTCTCGGCAATCCTGCTGGTCTTCCCTCTGCTGTGTGGAATGCTGCAATATAATAGTTTAAGAAACTCAGAATTCATGCTCCCATTTCATGGCTCCGGCTGGATCGGGACGAAAGCCCACAAAACCGACTTGATCTCAAATGATTCGCTAGGTTCAGCTAGGGATGCGTAGATCTTCGGACAAAGGGGAGCAAACACGGATCTTTGATGTAGGAAGATGAAGGTTCAGTGGTAAACAAGACCCAATGTCATTTATTGCATGATAGAGATGCATTTTTCCCCCCGCATGCGTTGTTGGAGTGGGACGAAATTGCCGCAATATGTGGGACTCGAAACATTACACTTATTTGTCCCACATTCATGTACAACGCTAATAGCTCTCTCTCTCACTCACTCTCTCACTCCCTCCCTCTCTCTCCTCTCTCTTCTCTCTCTCTCTCTCTCCCCCTCTCTCTCCCCATCCTATCTCTCTCTCTGTGTCTCCCTCTGTCTCTCTGTCTGTCTCTCTGTCTCTCTCTCTGTCTCTCCTCTCTCTCTCCCCCTCTCTCTCCCCCTCTCTCTCCCCATCCTATCTCTCTCTCTCTCTGTCTCCCTCTTTTTCCCTCTCTGTCTCCCTCCCTCTCCCCCCCTCTCTCTCTCTCTCTCTCTCTCTCTCTCTCTCTCTCGCACGCACACACACACGAGAGGGCACATCCTGTTATTTTATGGATTCCATGCCCTCCCGTCGGGGCCCCCATGAGCTAGATACACGTCTTATAATTGCCTGGCCAAGATGAGATTTTCCCCTCGTGTGACCTTCTGATCAGCCCTCGCATCCCTCCTGTGCATGAGCTCACGTCCAAAATTTATTACGAAGTAATTAAATGTACAATAAAATTCAAGGCCGTTCGTCTCAGTAGTTTGCGACATATGGAAATTAGTCCACTTAAAACGCTAAGAGCTTGTTGGGGCTCCAACGCAGGTAGGCCTAAACGTCCTGCGGGATTTATTTCGTCATCAGTTCATCCATTTGATGTGAGCTTCATGCAGATGGATGGTGACCGCCATGGTCTCTCCGCCGGGGGATGGAATGTGATCTTGGGCAGAGCTCGCAGAAGCCTCCGGCGGAAGGCCGCCGGGGATGTTCTTCCTCCTCGTCGGAACAAATGTTGCAGAGATTAGGGTTCCTCCTGCACCTTTGCGCCCAGTCCGGCACTCTCAGCCGCGGCCTGCGCCTCCACGCTGCTCTTGTCAAGAGGGGGATCGACTCCGATGTCTTTCTCTCCAACCATCTCATCAATCTGTACGCGCGATGCGGCAGAATCTCGGTCGCACGCCAAGTCTTCGAAGTAATGCGCGAGAGAAATCTCGTTTCCTGGTCCTTGATCATCTCCGGCTGCGACAAAGCCGGACAGTCTTCGGCGGCCCTGGAACTCTTCTCCAAGATGCCCTTCCTGCCCAATGAGTACGTCTACGCCGGCGCCATCAGCGCCTGCGGCCATCTCTCGGCGCTGCGGGAGGGACAACAGGTGCACGCCTGCTCCCTCAAGACCGGGCACGCGGGCATCACCTTCGTCTGCAACTCCCTCATCTCCCTGTACATGAAATGCGGTCGCTCTGATGATGCCGTGGTGATCTTCACCGGGATGCCGGCCCCGACTTTGGTCTCTTTCAATGCCATGATCGCGGGTTTTGCGGATGATCTGCAGTTCCAGAGAAGCTTGGATCTGTTCAGAATCATGAACCAGCGAGGCCTGCGTGGAGACCAGTTCTCCCTGGTGCCGGTCTTCGGCGCCCTCGCCGCTGCCGGCGACGTCCAAGCCGCCGCCGGGGCCTCCCTACACTGCATGGCCCTCAAGCTCGGTCTCGACCGGACGGCCTTCGTGGGCAACGCCATGCTCGCCATGTACTCGAGGAGCGGCTCCATTAGAGAAGCTGAGAGGGTCTTCCAGCTGATCGAGGACAAGGACACCGTCTCCTGCAACACCTTCATGGCCGCCTGCTCCCGCTGCGGAGACCACGCCAAGGCCCTGTACGTCATCCGATCCATGCTGGAGGGCCACGGCCCAGAGCCCGACGGTTTCACCCTCGCCGGGGCGCTGGCAGCCTCCGCTGGCCTCGCTTCCGTCCGCCACGGCGGCGAGATCCACGGCCGCCTTCTCCGAAGCGGAGCTCCCATTGACGCCGCCGTCTGCAACGCCTTGATGAATATGTACGCCAAGTGCGGGCGCATCGGCTGCGCAGAGTCCCTCTTCCTTCTCTTCCCCGAGAGGAACCTCATCTCCTGGAACACGATGATCGCAGGGCTTGGCAGCCATGGCCGCGGGAGCCGAGCTCTGCAACTGTTCGAGGAAATGCAGGAGGCGGGGGTGCCGCCGGACTCCTGCTCCTTCTCCGGCCTCTTGGCGGCCTGCAGCCATTCAGGCAAGGTGGAGGAAGCCCTCGCCCTGTTCGACTCCATGGAAGAGCAATTTGGCGTCATCCCGGGGCCTGAGCACCTCTCCTCCATGGTCGATCTTCTGGGCCGAGCGGGGAGGTTGAAGGAAGCTGAGGACTACCTGAAAGCTTCAAGCTTCAGCAAGGATCACGTCGCGTGGGGGAGCCTGCTCGCTTCTTGCCGGCTCCACGGGGAGCTCGCCGTGGGAAGGCGAGTGGCAGAGAGGCTTCTGGAGCTGCGCCCGCCGAGTAGCTCGCCGTACGTGCTGCTGTCGAGCCTGTACGCGGTGGCGGGGCGGTGGCGGGAGGCCGCCGGCGTGAGAAGGCTGCTGAAGGGCTCTGGATTGAGGAAGGAGCCAGGGCACAGCCTGATCCAGGTGGACGGCGTGGTGGAGAGGTTCACGGTGGGGGATCTCTCCCACTCTAGGATTGAGGAGATCAGGGCCACCCTGGGTCATCTAAACCAGGCCGCGAGAAAATTATACTCAATAACTTTAGTTTAGAGACCGGCTCAGATTAATCCAACATGGCATTCTACCGTTCTCATGCTGTTCTTGATCTCTGTTTCTTGGGTCGCTTGATCACTTCTTATTATCTTTTTTATTATAAGATAAGAAACCCATAATTAAATGTATTCATACATTTTAATCCAAAGTAATTAATTTCGTGAAATAATGATGGTTGGGTTTGACTCGGCCTTTTAAATATATACCATAGAAAGTATGAAAAACCCAGTTCTTATCCTTTTTGCGCTCACATTGCTCGTTTCAATGTAAACGAACAATTTACCGATGTAAAAATCCCAATCAGTAAACATTTTATTCATGTGTGGAACACGATTAGGTCAAACCAATTAATAGAAATTATGTATTAAGCAGACTAGTATGGGTATTCTTTGTATTATTGTAGGTTAAAGGAGTTGGTTTCTTTTATTAATGAACGAATGGTTTTTGAGTGTTCTTGGGCACATGAGAAATTGTAGAGTTTCCTGAAAAAATGAGGAAAAATTCCTGCTTTCCCGGTAATTTTAAGGTTTGCATATTCTTGGGAAGGTTGAAATGGATTCTGGTTGGAGGATTCGGAACCCATGGCGATTAGGAGGAGACTTGAACGGAAGCGCCGCCGGCACCGATTTCTCACACAGCGGTGGAGGTGAGGGGGAGGAGATGGGAAGCTCCAGGCGGCTGCTTCAATGGCTGCCGCAGCCGTCTCGCTCCGCCCCCCTCGACTCCTTGGGCCGTCCCTTCTTCCTCCGAACCCTTCGCCTCTTCTCGTCTCCGCCTGCTCCTCCTCAGCCGCAGCCGCCGCCATCTGAACCAGTAAGGCCCAATTTCATGGTCGAATACCTCGTCCGCTCCTGCGGCCTCTCCTCCCCGGAAGCCTGCAGAGCTTCCAGGTACTTTACCCACCTCAAATCCTCCAAGAAACCCGACGCCGTCCTCCGCCATCTCCGGGAGCAGGGCCTCGAGCCCCCCCACATCCGCCGCCTCGTGCTCTCCCACCCGCGGGTCCTCCTCGCCAGCGTGAAGAAGACCCTCGAGCCCAAGATCCGGGTGCTCAGGGCGGCGGGCTTCTCCGGGCCGGAGCTCGCCCGGCTGATTTCCGCCAGCCGGGCCACCCTCGAGCTCTGCAACGTCGTCCCCCGCGTGGAGTTCTGGAAGAAGCTGATCGGCAGCGACCAGAAGCTCTTCAAGACCATGGAGAGGGCCCCCCACCTGCTGAGCTACCGCCCCGAGGAGAGGGTCCTCCCCTCCCTCTCCCTCCTGCGGAGCTTGGGGCTCCCCGAGGATAAGATCGCCACCGTCATCCTGCGGAGGCCCAGGTTGGTCGTCTCCCACCCGGACAAGATCAGGGCCGTCGTCGAGCAGGCGAAGAGCCTCGGAGCGGCCCCCGGCATGCGGCTCTTCGCGGAGGCGCTCTCCACAGTGGCCAACCTAAGCGCCGCCACTCTGGACGCCAAGTCCAGGCTCCTGCGGGGCTTCGGGTGGTCGCAGGAGGAGCTCTGCTTCGCCTTCCAGAGGTTCCCCCATGTCCTGAGGTTCTCCGAGAAGAAGCTCCTCTCCGGGATGGATTTCCTCCTGAAAGAAGCCAGCTGCGAGCCCTCCTACGTCGCCCGCCACCCGGTCCTCCTGGGATTCAGCGTGGAGAAGAGACTGATGCCCCGGTTCCAGATCCTGCAGTTTCTGAAGATGAAAGGCTCCCTGGGACCAATGTCGATCTCTGCACCGCCATGGCCATGCCAGAGAAGAAGTTTCAGGACAAGTTCTTCCTCCCCAACCGTGAGGAATTCTCTGAAATCTTTGAAACGTACTTCGCTGCCTGCGGAGAGAAGCCTTCCAGATGATGCCAGCTGACCCTCGGCCTCCTTCGGATATTGACCACCTTGGTCCTTTTGTTGTAATCTGAATCTTGCTGCATCGATGCAGAGGATACGATTGAAAAAGTTCAGATTGGAGCTGCCCCGCCTCCTGAACTTCATAATCCAGCCTGATGTTCTTCAGATTTCTTGACAACACCGTTCGTCATCTTCTTCTTGTGTTCATGAAATTGTAAATCATTACAACCCGTTTATTTAGAATTCTTTCTGATTGCCTGCCCCCCTATGCAGTCTTAGTGCGTATCCAACCTTAGTTCATCCAGTGATCTCTCTTCTTCACTGCACAGTTCTCCCAATCTTTGACCAGGAGGATCAAACGGAAGAAGGTCGCCATATGCTTTATAAATTCCGGACCAAATTTAGGCTTTTTGATGACTGTGTTTCCAGACCTGCGGAAAATTATAGCTTCTCAGTCGATCATATTCATAGAACACATGAAAATGATTGTTTGAGGAAAAATCCCCCTCATACAGGATTACCAGGAACTACTATTTGTTCAGTGGGCTTTTCCTTGTTTCTTGCACTGTAATCTATTCTAGATTTCAGGCCCACAATAGTTGGGGAGAGAGAGAGAGAGAGAGAGAGAGAGGGAGGGAGAGAGAAAGAGTTGGTGTTGTCTGCCCAAAAGGTAATGGGCCAGAAATAATGGCCTAATAAGAAACTGCCTTTCCCCTACCTTTAGGAACCTGGGGAACAGCGGGAAAAGAAGAGAAATATATTTGGAAAATCAGAGAGCTTCATCAGCTACGTGGAGGAAAGTGGTGGGCTCTTAGCTCGACCCCGGCCCAACGAAACAGAGACGATACCACGGGCCCAGCAACGAAGCGGGTAGGAGTTGAGGCGAGGCCGACTCAAGGAGGACGAAGCCTATGAATACAAGAATGGAGTCGCAGGGTGGGGGAAGGAGAATTATGTTCTTGTGGCCCTTTTCCTTTCTTTTCTTCTTCAGCTCGGTTCTGTTCTTGGGAGAGAAATTGGGTCTCTGTACTCCGTTGATTTAGGACTGTAAGAAGACAGAGTGTGGCTATCATTGTTCGTCTTGACTGAAGATTAGAATCTTTGCGATCACGTTCATCTCCTCCTCCTATATAAGCTGTGAATCTTCTCCTTAATCTGTATGCCAGATGCACTGGTATTCGACTCGATATTGAATTGAGTTCCCATCTCTTGATCCGGAGTCTTATCAGAAAGAAGCTACTGCTTTATGTGGAATTACGGCTTTGAGAAAAAGAAAGAAAGAGGTCTCTCATTAAGTGTTCTTTTGGTGTGGACATCGAACTTCCTTCTCCGGATCACAAAATATTGTAACACCTATTAAAATTTTTTTTTTGAGGTGATTTGTATTCAGTCTGTCATCTCTTTGTGACTAGCAACATTGTTGTGTTGTTAAATCCTTGGAAATTCTTGTTCCTAAGAAGAAACTATATTTGGCATTAGTTCTACTGCGCTGTGGCATTTCTTGTCCCTGTAGTGTGCTATGTTTATTAGCAAAAGCGCATATTTAGTATCCAAGACCTGATTTCTGATTTTTAGGGTTTTGTTTGAGTTTTGATCTTTTAGAAAGACATCTTGTCATAATATCAGAGAAGCTTCCCGGCAGGGCTCAAGGGTAGTCTCTCATCCTTGTTGGTTCCCATGCAGAGAAGGGTGACCGTCGGCTTGAGCTCCACATGCTCCTTTTTCTACACTCCCTAGAGCTCCTCCAGCTTCTAATAAGTTACTATTCTTTGGTATTTGAGGTCAAAGACTGCCCATAGGCGTGAAATGCTCTAGAAGTGGTGAAGAAGTTCTTGCATAAATTATACTTAAAATGCTTAAACAATGTCTAGAGTCTTCTTATGTTTGAAGTTTAAAGATGATGATTTCTTGTATCAACTCCCTGGAGGATGAAGGTGGACTTTGTGGCTCTCTCCCCTAATTTTCCTACCCTCCTTTGCTTGACCATAATGTTAGCTGAAGCACCCCTTACAATGTATAAATCATAGTGGACCACTGAAAAATTACTTCTAGTGACTAAAGCTTGAAACCCTATAGAACGTTCATTAACACTTAAAAATTTAAAGAAATCTAAAATTTGAAGGTTCGTCATGCTTTTCATTCAATTATCTTTCTAGTGAGCACTTCACACCTATATTTGCAAACTGCATGCCTATACATGAATATGAACCATTTTGCATTTTAGCCTATTTCTCCCAGCTTAATGTTAGATTTAATCTATTTCGATTACATAGTATGTAAAAAAAATTAATTTGTATAATCATACCATGTCACCCTTGTCCTCATTGCCATTAGAGCCAGCAATAATAAGCATTCTAAAGTCTTACATTTAATGTATTTATTAAGTCATGTATACCTATAGAATAATCTATCTCAAATATACCCCTTCGGATACAACCAAACTTAGCCTTGCATCTTGCACGCTAAAGCCTGAATATTTGATTTATTTTGTATCGTTTCCTTAACTTAGAGCACCCGATTTTAGCTACTCTATGGCCCCACGAAGTTGCCGTGATAGGCTGTCCAACAGAGTTCAGCCCAAAAATATAGAACATGTAAACAGAGTTCATTATGGGAGGGTGTAAAATTGATCTTATCAATGTATTCGTAATTACTGCGACATTCTCCGTCAATGGACAGGGCCGCCCCGCCCCACCCCTGCAACTGAACCTTTCCGGCTCCAATAGAGGGGGAGCGAGCGAGCGAGAGAGAGAGAGAGAGAGAGAGAGAGAGAGAGAGAGAGAGAGAGAGAGAGAGCGAGAGAGAGAGAGAGAGAGAGAGAGAGAGAGAGAGAGAGAGAGAGAGAGAGAGAGAGAGAGAGAGAGAGAGAGAGAGAGAGAGAGAGAGAGAGAGAGAGAGAGAGAGAGAGAGAGAGAGAGAGAGAGAGAGAGAGAGAGAGAGAGAGAGAGAGAGAGAGAGAGAGAGAGAGAGAGAGAGAGAGAGAGAGAGAGAGAGAGAGAGAGAGAGAGAGAGAGAGAGAGAGAGAGAGAGAGAGAGAGAGAGAGAGAGAGAGAGAGAGAGAGAGAGAGAGAGAGAGAGAGAGGGCTCTCAACCGACCGCACGAGAGCCGGAAAATCGACATGGCACGACACAGCACGGGCCATGTCGTGCTAGAAAGGTTAATGTTGTGCGGGCACTCGTGCCGACGTGATAGCACGCACGGTGGCATGAAAATATTAATTAAAAAAACAGGGACACGGCGACAAAGGGTCAGTCTCGCACGGCATTAAGAAGGGGAGGACTTCAAACATTTCCGAATGTTCCTAGCTGTATTCTCTCATTTTCACTCATTATAAGGATTGTGATTACATTTAGAGACCAATTTATTTTTATTTTATCGATTTTAATTTAATAAAATTTTTAAGTATTATTTTCATTTTTCCTATGTTTTTTTATAATTTTTTCCTATTTAATTTCCTTAGTTCACAGCATTTTCCTGACTTTTTCCGAATTTTTTGTGATTTTTATTTTATTTTAAAATTTTCTCAGTTCACAAAATTTTCCTATTTTTTGAAATTTCCTTGATTTTATTGATTTAATTTTATTTTTTTCTCAATCACTAGCATTTTCCCCCATTTTTTTTGAAAATTTTTTCCTGTTTTCCCGTTGATTTTTTATTTAAAATAATTTATTTTATCGGGTCAACGCATTACTCGTTGACCCGAGGCACGGCCCAGTCGTGCCGTGCGCCGTGCTGGGCCTGTAACGACCCACGGCACGACACGCCCCAGTCGTGCCGTGTGCCGTGCTGCGAAAAACACAGCACGAGGACCTTGGTTGAGAGCCCTAGAGAGAGAGAGGGAGAGAGAGAGAGAGAGAGAGAGAGAGAGAGAGAGAGAGAGAGAGAGAGAGAGGGAGAGAGGGAGAGAGGGAGAGAGAGAGAGAGAGAGAGAGAGAGAGAGAGAGAGAGAGAGAGAGAGAGAGAGAGAGAGAGAGAGAGAGAGAGAGAGAGAGAGAGAGAGAGAGAGAGAGAGAGAGAGAGAGAGAGAGAGAGAGAGAGAGAGAGAGAGAGAGGGAGAGAGAGGGAGAGAGAGGGAGAGAGAGGGAGAGAGAGAGGGAGAGGGGGAGAGAGAGAGAGAGAGGACTATGCTTGGTTGTTCCAAATAAGCGATCAACGTAGAGAGCTGATAGTTCCCTCTGACCGCGAGTTCAGTCATCGCAAATCCACCATTCTCCTCTTCTACCGTGTTATCGGGTAGACGCTCTGCGAACCATAAAAATCTGCAAGCCAAATCAAGGCAGATCGCGACGGGAACCTCTTTAAGGCCCTACAGTGATAATTGGTCGGCTCCCGTCGCCCCCAAAAATGAAGTCTCTGCAATCCTGGAAAATCTGAATGAACCCCGATCATTTGCCTGTTGGTACCCACAGATGCCCAGGACAGAGCTTGGCGGTGAGGTCGTTGCCAAAGAAGGGGGAAGCCATCGATACCACCGCTTGTTCACTAGTCTACTGAATAGCAAGAATTGGTCATCTTCTTCCTCCACGCCGGCCACCATCTCCAAAGCCATGGGAATTCTTCTCCTCTACAGCCTTCATACTCTCCTCATCAGCGCCCTTCTCTTCTCCAACGCTCACGGGAGGGAGAGACTCAATCTCGGGGACTCACTCTCCGTCGAGAGGGAAGGCGACGAGCTGGTCTCCCCCAACAGAACCTTCTTCGCTGGCTTCATCCAGGTCGGTGAAAACGCTTACTGCTTCTCCATCTGGTACGCCCCCCACGGGGGAAAGAAGACGGTGGTGTGGATGGCCAACAGAGACAAACCAGTCACGAGTACCGGCTCCGAGATTCACCTAAACAAATACGGCACTCTCGTTCTGTTCAGCGGTAGCGAGGGCAAGGTCTGGGAGACGGGCACTGCATCCAGGAGGGATGGGAAGACGCTGGAGCTGCTGGAGACGGGAAACCTGGTTCTCACGAACGAAACTCGGGACTTTGTGTGGCAGAGCTTCGCCTCACCCACCGACACCCTCCTTCCCGGCCAGCAGCTCACTAGGAGCACCGTCCTTGTGTCTAACAGAGACGCCGGAAACTATCTGTCGGGTTCGTACAGCTTCAAATTCAACGACGATAATGTGCTCTACCTTATCTACAGCGGCCCCGAAGTCTCCAGCACCTACTGGCCGGTGCAAGATTCAACCATATACAGACAAGGAAGAACCAACTTCAACAGCACAAGGTTAGCGGCGATGGACGACATGGGAGCTTTCTACTCGAGCGACTTGCTCTCCTTTAACACGTCGGACTACGGGAGAGGGCCGCGCCGCCGCCTGACGCTGGACCATGACGGCGTCCTCCGGGTGTACAGCATGAAAGAGCCTAAATTGGAGTGGGAGGTCGTCTGGTTGCTTGATATTGGGGTCTGTAGTATTCACGGCCTGTGCGGAAGCTACGGCATCTGCATCTACGCACCGGGGCCGACGTGCACGTGTCCGCCGGGATTCAGCCGAAAAGACACATCGGACTGGTCTAAAGGCTGCGTGCCACCATTTAATCTGACCTCCAATCTGGCAAGCGTCGACTTCCTAAAATTACCACACACGGATTACTACGGCTACGACCTCGATACGTTTCAGAACAGTGTGTCCTTGGAAAACTGCACTGAGACCTGCCGGAAAGATAACAGGTGCAAAGGCTTTGGATTCAAAGACCGTACGTGTTATCCCAAGTTCGTTCTCCTCAACGGCCGAAGGACGCCGAATGAACTAAGCACCATCTACATAAAGGTCCCGACGGCTATGGCTACAAAGGAAGGTGAAGACTTGCCGCTGATTCAGTCCGGCATAAACGGCTCCAGCAGGATTATTAATACTTCCAGCGGGACACCACGCTCAGATGGTGTCAAGAACCTATACCTCAGGTACTTGGTTGGATTCGTAGGAACTCTCGGCGCGGTGGAGGTGATCATCATCGTCCTGGGTTGGTGGTTCATCAGGAGGATGAACCGTAGTACGGAACCATTGAAGAGGGGATACAGGATACAGCAAGCCATGGGCTTCCGAAGATTCACCTACAAAGAGCTGAAGAAGGCGACGACAAATTTCAGAGAGGAAATCGGTAGGGGAGGCTTCGGGCAGGTCTACAGAGGCCTGCTGGAAGATGGCGAAACGGTGGTGGCCGTGAAGAGGCTCGAAGGGGTCACCCAAGGGGAGGCCGAGTTCTGGGCGGAAGTCGCCGTCATCGGGAGGATCAACCACATGAACCTGGTGAGAGTGTTGGGGTTCTGCGCCGAGGGCAAACATCGCTTGCTGGTTTACGAGTACCTGGAGAACAAATCCCTTGACAAGCTCCTCTTCGCCTCCGATACCGCTATGGTTTTGGACTGGGAGAGGAGGTACTCCATCGCAGTGGGGACGGCGATGGGCCTCGCGTACCTGCACGAGGAGTGCCTGGAATGGGTTCTCCACTGTGACGTGAAGCCTCAGAACATCCTCCTGGACAAGCATTTCCAACCAAAGCTGGCCGACTTTGGGATGTCCAAACTCGCGGAGACGGGGGCCGGTGGAGGAGACGCTCGCCGGGGTAAGTTCGAGGTATCTAGAGCAAGGGGTACAAGAGGGTACATGGCTCCAGAGTGGATAGTCAGCCAGGAGATCACCGCCAAGGCGGACGTGTACAGCTTCGGCGTGGTCTTGCTAGAGCTGGTCACGGGGAGAAGCGCATCCGGGGTCCACGGGGGGAAGTGGAACCAGCTAGTCCGGTGTGTGACAGGAAAAGTTGAAGAGCGGCAGCACGACGGAGGAGCGGTGGAAGAGCTGGTAGACAAAAGGCTTCAGGGGGACTACGACATGGCTCAGGTGGAGCTGCTCCTGAGGGTCGGCCTATTATGCGTGAAGTTCAACAAGGACGAACGGCCAGCCATGAGTGCCGTGGTGGGCCTTCTACTTGGTGACGATAAGCCGTTCAAATTTTCTCCACTGGCCAGCCCGCTAGTTAATAAGGCAATAGGTCGCAGATAAACAATCTGCTGACTACCTCTCTGCGAGTTCAACTGGTATTCTTCAAGGTTCAGCTTGGTGGAATTCTTCAGTTGTTGCTGGGCCGGCTCTGATGAGGTAATGACCTCCTCCTTGACTGTGTCGAGTAATATGTGCTTTTCTCTCTTTCAGAAAAGCTACTTATAGCGCCCCCCCGCAGCCCGTTACTGTTGAGGCGTTGAACAGTCAGTTACAGAAACTGTTAGCAACTGGAAATGAAAAGATTAGTTGTACATTATAAAGTGAATATTAAAATTTTTTTTTTCAAATTTGTTTGAGCTGTCTGTTACGTCTGCTTTTTTTTGAAATAGCTTCCATAAAAAATTGGGTCTAAAAATTGTTTGAGGAAATATATGTTTGATTTTACTTGCTCTTTATAACAATATCAGTTCTCAATTCAATTGTGAAACCTTAATTTCCTATGACTGTGTTGAGTTGACATTAGTCATCAGAGCATCTCAGTAATTCATTGATGTGAACTAGACACTTAGCTTGGAGTGGGTTGATCTGAATTGTGCCCTGTGGACAATTTGAAATGAACTATCTTGTGTTTATTCATTAGAAATTATAATTAAATTTCACAAATTGGTCCAACAATTAAGTTTTTAATCCAGGAATGACAGAAGTACTGTGCCTTATATCCAGTTTTATTAATGGTGCTCTAGGTCAATAGTCGTTAGGCATATTGATGGTGTTATTTGTGTACCGCTCTTTAAGCACTTTGCTTTAAATCTAGTTTTACCGCTGAATAAGTCAGTCTATCCGAACCGAAGAAACCCAGATCAGTGACGGCCTCTCCAGCGGAGCTGGGCGCCGGGGCCCTGGATGCAAAAAAAAAGATCATCTCTGGGACGAGCTCTCGATGTTTGTTAAACTGTGAGTTTGAAGGGGCGGTGTCAGATATAATCATACTTCTAGGTTTGGTATATCTCGATTAATAAGCTTATCATATCTTGGTTTATGGGCTTTCCATAATTAGGCCTTATCATTTTATAATCCTTTGTAACGTTATAAGGGTAATACGACGCTTCGCTGTGTGTTGGCTTTTATCCCTTCTCCCCCTCTCGTCTTCCTTTCTCCTTCCCTTTCTCTCTCCCTTGTCAATATAGCGTTGGCACCTTGTTCCCATCTCTCTATTTTTGTCAACAGATTCGTGCTCCATCTAGAGGGAAGGCGATTATCTAGTCTCCCCCAACAGGATCTTCTCTGCCGGGCTCATTCAGGCCGTTGAAAAATGTTTACTGCTTCTGCATCTGATACGCCCGCCGCCCCAGAGGAAAGATAGTCTTGTGGGTATCTAGGAAGCCAAAATTGTAGCCTCGATACTCTTTTGGCAGGGTTTTTTGTAGCTACTAAAGGTTTCATTACAGCTGTAGTATTCAATCTCGTTTCGATAACGATCGATTTGAGGAAGCTTAGGAAGTCAATGCTTGCCAAACTTTAGCCCATATTAAGCTACTGGCGGCGGCCTTCGAACCACTCTGAAGGTGCAGATGCCTTACATCCCACACAAGCCGTAGACCTAGCACACCCGAAAGTTTGACAACCAAACGATCACCAACTAGCTATTTAACTGGACGTAAGGAGGCTGTCGTTGTTGTGCCAGCTGGCTTATCTACTGCTGTCGAGAACTTGTCAAGAACTGATGATGTATTGCTATTGAAGTCAGTCCTTCCAGTACATGGTGGAGATTTTGGTACAATTGTAGATGGGTAGATAATATTGTCGTCTTTGAACTTGAATTCGTGGAGCACCATTCATTATTCCTCGGAAATACTGTTCTACACAAGGCTAATAGTTCTAATGAGATTTTGGCCTGGCAGAAGGCTGCCCGTGCTTCTTTGATTATGTTTTCAAGATAACCATTCTTCATGTGCACCATAAAATTGTAAATCCAATAAACTAATGTCATTTGACTTTCATCTCTCATTAATTTGGAGGCATATTTTCTTATCGTCCCTCCTTGACCCATATAATTGTTGAATATAATGTGGAAGCATGAAGAGCTAAGAAGTTGAGCGATAATTTAACTTTTCCTAATTTTTAAAAATTTTCTAATATTTTTGTCTAATCACACAAGGTTTAAAGTGATATCATTTACCTAGCCTAATTTATTCTCTAAGTACCATTAATTATATTGAACATAAAATTTAAAGCTATTATTCACTAACTTTAACAACTGCTAGTCAACTTAAGTATTTGTTCCCAAAAACCTCTTTTTGTTTTACACTTCTAGGTCAGCAAAACTTGATAACAATTTCTCTAATCTATGATATATTAATGATTCTAAATTTGCCAAATGAAACAAACGCCCTACTAATTCCTCCAGATTTACAATTCTTGGTTTAGAGAATTCGATTATCACTTAACCAATATCTCTTTTAGATGCATAAACTAGGCCGACCAAACCAAATTAATGCCCAAATAGTGCCTTCTAGTTTAAATGCTTTACATTATTTAATTATACCTAGTTTCCACTCTACTTTTTTTTGGTTTCTACTCTTATCAATGAACAATTGTTCAACTGAACAATTTTCAAGTTATTCTTCACCAGATGGTTCAAGTTACATAATCTGAACAAGTTTCTCAAAGACAAGCACAGTTTTCGTCGTTTAAATTTCAAAGATGAAAATTGCTTGCTTTAACTCCGTGGAGGATGAAGCTGTACATTGTGATTCTCGCTCCTAATTTTCCAGTCCTCGTTTGCTTAACCCGAATTGGCTGAAGTTCCCCTTTTGATAGGTAGCATAGTGGGGGGCCATGGGACAGTTGTTTCTAATGGTTAGAAAGTGGTTAATTCAGAGTCAGCAGAGTCCAGCAGAGTTACCGTGATGACCACTTGAAACTAATTTAATTTGGGGCATTTAAAATGGCGATGACATGAAAGGGAGGGTGGTGAATTGACTATCTAAATATTTTTTTAATGACCAACATTCTCCGTCAGTGAACAAGGCCTTGGGGGCCGCCGTACACCCGCAACCGCACCTTTTTCCGCCGAATTATCTGGATGTATGTATGCAGTCCATATATATATGCATAGCGGGAAAGAGGGTGTGTGTGTGTTTGAGAGAGAGAGAGAGAGAGAGAGAGAGAGAGAGAGAGAGAGAGAGAGAGAGAGAGACAGACAGACAGACAGACAGAGACAGAGAGAGAGAGAGAGACAGAGAGAGAGACAGAGAGAGAGACAGAGAGAGAGAGAGAGAGAGAGAGAGACAGAGAGAGACAGAGAGAGAGAGAGAGAGAGAGAGAGAGAGAGAGAGAGAGACAGAGAGAGAGAGAGAGAGAGACAGAGAGAGAGACAGAGAGAGAGAGAGAGAGAGACAGAGAGAGAGAGAGAGAGAGAGAGAGACAGAGAGAGACAGAGAGAGAGACAGAGAGAGAGAGAGAGAGAGAGAGAGAGAGAGAGAGAGAGAGAGAGAGAGAGAGAGAGAGAGAGAGAGAGAGAGAGAGAGAGAGAGAGGGAGAGAGAGACAGATAGAGACAGAGAGTCTATGCATGGTTCTGCATAGTGATGTGAGACCTCTCTGACCGTTAATCAACGCCAATATACCCGTTTCTCCATTTTCACCGTCTTCTTGGGAAACGGTCTGCGGACCTTAAAGCCCTGCAGGTCGACTCAAGGCCGAGGACGACGGAAACCTATATAAGGGTCCACGGTCAAAGTTGGACCGCTCCTGTCGTCCGAAGAAAAAGCCTGTGCAATCCTGGAAAATCTGAACGAACGCCGATCATTTGCCTGCTGGTGCCAATGAAGGACGACGACTCCCCTGAATGGATGCTCCACCGCCATTGGGAAAGGGCGAAGCCCTCGAGATTTAATAGCGTTGACTGGACGCTTATCTGTTTAAAAGCAAGGACTGGTGATCTTCTTCCCCTAGCCCGGCCACCATTTCCAACGCCATGGGGATTCTTCTCCTCTACAGCCTTCATACTCTCCTCATCAGCGCCCTTCTCTTCTCCAACGCTCACGGGAGGGAAAGACTCAATCTCGGGGACTCGCTCTCCGTCGAGAGGGCAGGCGACGAGCTGGTCTCCCCCAACAGAACCTTCTCCGCCGGCTTCATCCAGGTCGGTGAAAACGCTTACTGCTTCTCCATCTGGTACGCCGGCCGCCCAGGAAAAAAGACGGTGGTGTGGATGGCCAACAGAGACAAACCAGTCACGAGTACCGGCTCCGAGATTCACCTAAACAAATACGGCACTCTGGTTCTGTTTAGCGGTAGCGAGGGCAAGGTCTGGGAGACGGGCACTGCATCCAGGAGGGATGGAAGGACGCTGCAGCTGCTGGAGACGGGAAACCTGGTTCTCACGAATGGAACTGGGGACTTTGTGTGGCAGAGCTTCGCCTCACCCACCGACACCCTCCTCCCCGGCCAGCAGCTCATGAGAAGCACCGTCCTGGTGTCTAATAGAGACGCCGGAAACTCTCTGTCGGGTTCGTACAGCTTCAAATTCAACGACGATAATGTGCTCTGCCTTATCTACAGCGGCCCCGAGGTCTCCAGCAACTATTGGCCGGTGGAAGATTTATCCATATACAAACAAGGAAGAACGAACTTCAACAGCACAAGGTTAGCGGGGATCGACGACATGGGAGCTTTCTACTCGAGCGACTTGCTCTCCTTTAACACGTCTGACTACGGGAGAGGGCTGCGCCGCCGCCTGACGCTGGACCATGACGGCGTCCTCCGGATGTACAGCATGAAAGAGCCTAACTGGGGGTGGGAGGTCGTCTGGTTGCTTGATATTAGAGTCTGTAGGATTCACCGTCTGTGCGGAAGCTACGGCATCTGCATCTACGGACCGGGGCCGACGTGCACGTGTCCGCCGGGATTCAGCCGAAAAGACACATCTGACTGGTCTAAAGGCTGCGTGCCACCATTTAATCTGACCTCCAATCTGGCAAGCGTCGACTTCCTAAGATTACCATACACGGATTACTACGGCTACGACCTCGATACGTTTCAGGACGGTGTCTCCTTTGGAAAACTGCACTGAGACCTGCCGGAAGGATAACAGGTGCAAAGGCTTTGGATTCAAAGACCGTAAGTGTTATCCCAAGTTTGTTCTCCTCAATGGCCGAAGGATGCCGAATGAACCAAACATCATCTACATAAAGGTCTCGACGGCTATGGCTACAAAGGAAGGTAAAAACTTGGCGTTAATTAAATCCGACATAAATGACTCTGTTATAGATAAAAATTTAATATGGACTTAGCACAGAGATACAAGAAACGAAATGAACAACTCACAATTAAAGATACAAGAATTTATATGATTTAGAAGTTGTCTTCTTATGAGTGGTGATAAAAAATTATCACTAGATGTAGAAGAAGTACAGATGAACACACCCCAAAACCTAAAATATAGATTTCTAATCTTGGCCCTCAAAGAAGTCACTAGTACTTCATCAAGTAGAGATTAATTTGATAGAAATTTATTCTCAACTATTTGATACCCTCTGGTCATTGGTGTTGATACTATGAGATTAAAAGAGATGGCCTCTATTTATATATTTCTTGAAATCGTCTCGGGAAACATGCCAGTGACTCATAAAAAACACACAAACCATTTCCTCTTGGGACAGTTAACCTGAACCGTTTCCTTTCTGATTTGACCTACCCGTTACTATGCCGTTGAAAGGGCGTGAGAAACGGTCCACGTCGTGGGCCGTTTCAAACGTCTCATATTATCTCTCTATTCTATCTCTCTCTCCTCCACATCAAATGCATTCTTCTCCGCTGCCCTTTTGAGCTGACACGACGTGGCCTCGATGAGCCACGTGCCCAACAGGCTCCAGAAGGATTATTAATACTTCCAGCCGGACACCACGCTCGGATGGTGTCAAGAACCTTTACCTCAGGTATTTGGTTGGATTCGTAGGAACTCTCGGCGTGGTAGAGGTGATCATCATCGTCCTGGGTTGGTGGATACAGGATACAGGATACAGCAAGCCATGGGCTTCCGAAGATTCACCTACAAAGAGCTGAAGAAGGCGACGACAAATTTCAGTGACGAAATAGGTTGGGGAGGCTTCGGTCAGGTCTACAGAGGCCTGCTGGAAGATGGCGAAACGGCGGTGGCCGTGAAGAGGCTCGAAGGGGTCACCCAAGGGGAGGCCGAGTTCTGGGCAGAAGTCGCCGTCATCGGGAGGATCAACCACATGAACCTGGTGAGAGTGTTGGGGTTCTGCGCCGAGGGCAAACATTGCTTGCTGGTTTACGAGTACCTGGAGAACAGATCCCTTGACAAGCTCCTCTTCTCCTCCGATGCCACCAAGGTGTTGGACTGGGAGAAGAGGTACTCCATCGCAGTGGGGACGGCGATGGGCCTCGCGTACCTGCACGAGGAGTGCCTGGAGTGGGTTCTCCACTGTGACGTGAAGCCTCAGAACATCCTCCTGGACAAGCATTTCCAACCAAAGCTGGCCGACTTTGGGATGTCCAAACTCGCGGAGACGGGGGCCGGCGGAGGAGACGCTCGCCGGGGTAAGTTCGAGGTATCTAGAGCAAGGGGTACAAGAGGGTACATGGCTCCAGAGTGGATAGTCAGCCAGGAGATCACCGCCAAGGCGGACGTGTACAGCTTCGGCGTGGTCTTGGTAGAGCTGGTCACGGGGAGAAGCGTATCCGGTGTCTACGGGGAGGAGTGGAACCAGCTAGTCGGGTGTGTGGCGGAAAAAGTTGAAGAACGGCAGCACGACGGAGGAGCGGTGGAAGAGCTTGTGGACAAGAGGCTGCAGGGGGACTACGACATGGCTCAGGTGGAGCTGCTCCTGAGGGTTGGCCTATTATGCATGAAGTTCAACAAGGACGAGCGGCCAGCCATGAGTGCCGTGGTGGGCTTTCTACTTGGCGACGAAAAGCCGATGAGCATTTCGCCACTGGTCAGCCCGCTAGTAAACTGGGCAATAGATCGCAGCTAAAAAGTCTACCAGTTGCCTTGTTACGACTTTAATTATTGTTCTTCGAGGTTCAGCTTGATGGAATTCTTTAGTTGTTGCTGGAGCTGGCTCTTGTGGAGATGATGACCTTCTCCTTGACTGTGTTGAGTAGCGGGTTCTTTTATGTTTTTCTTAGCGTTGAAGCTACTTGTAAGTTCCAGTCCCTTCACGTGGTTTGAGGTAATGTCCCCTCTTATAGAGTTACCGTTGGGGAGTTCGACAATAAGTTTCCACAACTTTTAACAGTTGTAAATCAAATCGTTAGTTACACATGAAATATGAAATAGTAGAAAAAATATTAAATAAATGTATTCAAATTACTTTGAGCTGTTTGTTTGCATCTGCTTCGTGTCTGAAATAGCTTCTTAAAATGATTTCGATATTAAAATTGTTTGAAAAATCATATTTTATATTTTTTAACTTCTTCTTTATTTCACGATCATTTGTTAATTAGATTCTCAAAATACTGCTTTCTATGACCGAGTTGATTTCACATTTTCACGAAAGCATCTCAATAGCTTACTGTAAGCTTTATATGTACTTTGAGTTAAGCCTTGTTGTATGCGCTGTAAACTATTTAAAATGTTATGGACATTGAGTTAAAGCTTACTGTGCTCACTCGTTAGAAATTATAACTAAATTCGAAAAACATTTCCATCAATTAAAGCCTTTAATCCATTACTAAAAATAGTATTCATGATTTGATATTCAAATGAAAATTTCGAATACTATCCACAATAAAGTAGCAAATTTTGGGCTTTAAGGGATTCACACTAAAGAAAACATAATCTCTTTAAAATCTAACAATTAAAAAATTAATTCTGTAATGAAAAAACATGTAGAGGTTATATAATCCAGGTCGATTTAACTTTTGAATCTTGTAATCAGCAAAGTCAAGATTTCAATAGAGACAACTCTCATTCTTCAACTTTTATCTAAGTAATGACTAGATGTTGTTTCCTATGACTGTCCTATGTCATTTTTGCCAACTGAAAAAGCATGCAATCAAATATATCTTCCGATTTCTATTTCTCTCCTCAATTTTGAGTTGAACAATTTTGATCATTTCAACTATACATGTTAAATAATGTAAAATATGAATAGATTATCTGAGGTATAAATAGTTATATCAAAACTTTCTACTAAAAACTTGCAACAATGATTTTTTATAGCATATGTTAGATGATGATACTTTGTTTTCCAAATAGATCAACTCTACATTCGTGAGTCACTAAAAATAAAGGAAGTTGAGGAGAGAACTTACATCTCACGTCAAATAAATGAGACTTTGAAATTGAATCTCTCTCACGTGAGATACATAAAAAACAATGAATGCCACTCAATCTAAAATTCAAGTGATATTAGTTATTACTTTCACACTTCTGAAGATTTGGTCAAACTTGATCCGAGTCTAAGAACATAATGTGATTCGGGTTATTTTAGTTAGTCTTATGTTAGTCAGGTCCTTTACCTTCATCTAATCCACATGAGTATGACTCGTGACTATAATTGCATTAGTTTGCCTATATACCACTGGAGGTTTGGGTTTCTCAACATTCAATATAGGCTGTAGTGAACTAAATGTATAAATCACAACATGGATCTTAAAATCATAATATTTAAAATAATTCACAGCATAGATGAGTTGGAGGCAACAATGATAATGACGTTAGAAGCAATAATAGAGTGCATGATTCTAAGAAATCAATTTGATTAATATTAATGTAAAATATAGAATTTCTTTAAGTTTAGTATGGAATAGATGAACTCATTTGCAATGCAGTGTACAGGTGCTCTATTGTCATCCATCAATGTTTGATCATTTATGCTGGTCCATCTGATGAAAGGCTTATTGAATCAGATTTGTGACTACACCTTTTAATTTAATTATCTAGTGTGAGTAAAAAGGTAAGGGAATGAATTAAAATTGAGTAATTATTAGGAAAGCAATATTATTTACTTTAGTTTTTTTGGTTTCTACTCATATTAATGAACAATTGTTCAAATGAACAATTTTCAAGTTATTCTTCACTAGATAGTTCAAGTTACATAATCTAAATTGTTTCTCAAAGACAAGCACAATCTTCATCCTTTGAAGTTCAAAGATAAAGATGTACATTATGGTTCTCGTTCCTAATTTTTCAGTCCTCGTTGTTAGAGATAAAAGCATAATATAAGCTTAGCATAGAAGTTAGAAGATAGAAATAAAATGGAACAACTCACAATAGGACACACAAAAATTTATATGGTTTGGAGGCCAACCTCTTACGTCCACGATCAACAATGAAAAACTCTACTAAATATAACAGAAGTACAGAAAAACATTCTCTAAAATCAAAGTACATATCTCCAATCTTAGCTCTTAGTAAACTCACTAGTCCCTCACCAACAAACAAAGATATCTATATTGAAAACCCACTCCCAATCTCTCTAGTACTCTTTGGTCACCTAATGTTACGAGACGAGAAGAGGTGGGCCCTCTATATTATTGAGCTGCCTAGGGAAATGTGTAAGTCAACTCCTCTAAAAACATGCCAACCGTTTTCTTATTGAAGCTGAAATAGTTTGGCTGAACCATTTCTTCCATCTAGCTTGG
Organism: Spirodela polyrhiza; assembly: GCA_024713555.1. Taxonomy (NCBI): domain Eukaryota; kingdom Viridiplantae; phylum Streptophyta; class Magnoliopsida; order Alismatales; family Araceae; genus Spirodela; species Spirodela polyrhiza. The sequence goes on from CM046535.1 coordinate 7,629,158, forward strand.
CTTGGCCATAATTGGGCCGTTGAGGTGTGTGAGAATCAGTCTACATCTAGCCTGTTTCACACGTCTCATCCTCTCTCTTTTTCCTTGACATTAAATGTGGTTCTTCTCCGCTGCCCTATGAGTTGACATGGTAGTGGACGTGGTCACTTTATGAGCCACATGCCCAACTCTCATTTGCTTAACCCGAATTGGCTGAAGTCCCCCTTTTGATAGTGGGGGGCCATGGGACAATTGTTTCTAATGGTTAGAAAGTGGTTAATTCAGAATCAGCAGAGCTACCGGGATGGCCACTTGAAACTAAGTTAATTTGGGGCATTTAAAATGGTCCTTACATGAAAGGGAGGGTGGCGAATTGACTATCTAAATATTTTTTTAATAACCAACATTCTCCGTCAATGAACAAGGCCTTGGGGGCTGCCGCAAACCCGCAACCGCACCTTTTTCGGCCAGTTGCTTCCGCGAAATTATCTTAATGGATGTATATATGCAGTACATATATATACCTAGTGGAAAAGAGGGTGTGTGTGTGTGTTTGAGAGAGAGAGAGAGAGAGAGAGAGAGAGAGAGAGAGAGAGAGAGAGAGAGAGACTCTGCCTAATTCTTCCAAACAAGGGACCCAGATCATCAACTGAGACTTTTCTCTAACTGTGAGTTAACGTCACCTCGCCGATTTTTATCCTATGAGGAATCGCTATGAGAACCATAAAGCCCTATGAGGCCTGGTCAACGAAGATGAAGGAAACGAAGACATTGGAAAAGTCAATGGAAACAACATTTAGGACAGACAAAGAGAGGGAGAGGAATTGATCGGGTCATCACAGGTCGACTTCAGAGAAACAAATGCATAAGAATCATCTTCGATCTGTTTCGTCACCGTGAGAGTTGAGTGAGAGAGAGGGAAAGAGAGAGACAGAGACAGAGAGTCTATGCAAGGTTCCGCATAGAGATATCAGACTTCTCTCTGACCGTGAGTCAACGCCAATATACCCTTTCCTTTCTCACCGTGTTCTTGGGGAAACAGCCTGCGGACAATAAAGCCCCACAGGTCAAGTCAAGGCAGAGGACGACGAGAACCTGTATAAGGGTCCACGGTCAAAGTTGGACCGCTCCTGTCGTCCTAAGAAAAAAGCCTGTGCAATCCTGGAAAATTTGAATCAACAACGATCATTTGCCTGCTGGTTCCCACAAATTACTTGGCCAGCATGGCGGTCAGATCGTTGCCCATGAAGGATGACGACTCCGCTGAAGGGAGTCTCCACCGCCGTTGGGAAAGGGCGAAGCCCTCCACACCGCGACATTTAATAGCGTTCACCGGTCGCTGATCTATTTAAAAACAAGAACTTGTCATCTTCTTCCTCCACGCCGGCCACCATCTCCAAAGCCATGGGGATTCTTCTCCTCTACAGCCTTCATACTCTTCTCGCCAGCGCTCTTCTTTCCTCCAACGCTCACGGGAGGGAGAGACTCAATCTCGGGGACTCGCTCTCCGTCGAGAGGGCAGGCGACGAGCTGGTCTCCCCCAACAGAACCTTCTCCGCCGGATTCATCCAGGTCGGTGAAAACGCTTACTGCTTCTCCATCTGGTACGTCCGCCGCGCTGGAAAAAAGACGGTGGTGTGGATGGCCAACAGAGACAAACCAGTCACGAGCTCCGGCTCCGAGATTCACCTCAACAAATACGGCACTCTCGTTCTGTTCAGCGGTAGCGAGGGCAAGGTCTGGGAGACGGACACTGCATTCAGGACGGATGGGACGGCTCTGGAGCTGCTGGAGACGGGGAACCTGGTTCTAATGAATGGAACTGGGGACTTTGTGTGGCAGAGCTTCGCCTCACCCACCGACACCCTCCTCCCCGGTCAGCAGCTGACGAAGAACAGCGTCCTGGTATCTAATAGAGACGCCGGAAACTATCTGTCGGGTTCCTACAGTTTCAAATTAAACGACGATAATGTGCTCTAGCTCATCTACAGCGGCCCCGAGGTCTCCAGCACCTACTGGCCGATGCCAGATTTATCCATATACGACCAAGGAAGAACGAACTTCAACAGCACAAGGTTAGCGGCGATCGACGACATGGGAGCTTTCTACTCGAGCGACTTGATCTGCTTTAACACGTCGGACTACGGGAGAGGGCCGCGCCGCCGCCTGACGCTGGATCATGACGGCCTCCTCCGGGTGTACAGCATGAAAGAGCCTAGCTGGGAGTGGGAGGTCGTCTGGTTGCTTGATATTGGGGTCTGTAGGATTCACGGTCTGTGCGGAAGATACGGCATCTGCATCTACGCTCCGGGCCCAACGTGCACGTGTCCGCCGGGATTCAGCCGAAAAGACCCGTCGGACTGGTCTAAAGGCTGCGTGCCACCATTTAATCTGACCTCCAATCTGGCGAGCGTCGACTTCCTAAAATTACCACACACGGATTACTACGGCTATGACATGGAGACGTTTCGTAAAGACGTGTCCTTGGAAAACTGCACAGAGACCTGCCGGAAGGATAGCAGGTGCAAAGCGTTTGGATTCAAAAATCGTACATGTTATCCCAAGTTCGTTCTTCGCAATGGCCGAAGGACACCGAATGAACTAAACACAATCTACATAAAGGTTCCGATGGCTATGGCTGCGAAGGAAGGTGAAGACTTGGCGCTGATTCAATCCAGCGTAAACGGCTTTGGGAGCATTGTTAACACTTCCAAGGGGAAACCACCTCGGGACGGCATCAAGAACCTTTACCTCAGGTACTTGGTTGGATTCGTAGGAACTCTCGGCGCAGTGGAGGTGATCATCGTCGTACTGGGTTGGTGGTTCATCAGGAGGATGAACCTTAGTACGGAACCTTTGAAGAGGGGATACAGGTTACAGCAAGCCATGGGCTTCCGGAGATTCACCTACACAGAGCTGAAGAAGGCAACGGCGAATTTCAGTGAGGAAATCGGTAGGGGAGGCTTCGGGCAGGTCTACAGAGGCCTGCTGGAAGACGGCAAGACGGCGGTGGCCGTGAAGAGGCTCGAAGGGGTCACCCAAGGGGAGGCCGAGTTCTGGGCGGAAGTCGCCGTCATCGGGAGGATCAACCACATGAACCTGGTGAGAGTGTTGGGGTTCTGCGCCGAGGGCAAACATCGCTTGCTGGTTTACGAGTACCTGGAGAACAGATCCCTTGACAAGCTCCTCTTCGCCTCCGATGCCACCAAGGTGTTGGACTGGGAGAAGAGGTACTCCATCGCAGTGGGGACGGCGATGGGCCTCGCGTACCTGCACGAGGAGTGCCTGGAGTGGGTCCTCCACTGCGACGTGAAGCCTCAGAACATCCTCCTGGACAAGCATTTCCAACCAAAGCTGGCCGACTTTGGGATGTCCAAACTCGCGGAGACGGGGGCCGGCGGAGGAGACGCTCGCCGGGGTAAGTTCGAGGTATCCAGAGCGAGGGGTACAAGAGGATACATGGCTCCAGAGTGGATAGTCAACCAGGAGATCACCGCCAAGGCGGACGTGTACAGCTTCGGCATGGTTCTGCTGGAGCTGGTCACGGGGAGAGTCGCATCCGGTGTCCACGAGTGGAAGTGGAACAAGCTGGTCCAGTATGTGGAGGAAAAGGTGGAAGAGCGGCAGCACGACGAAAGAGAGATGGAAGAGCTGGTCGACAAGAGGCTTCATGACTACGACGTGGCTCAGGTGGAGTTGCTCCTCAGGGTCGCTCTACTATGCGTGAAGATCAACAAGGACGAGCGGCCAGCCATGAGTGCCGTGGTGGGCCTTCTCCTAGGTGACGAAAAGCCGATGAACATTTCACCACTGGTAAGCCCGCTGGTAAACTGGGCAATAGATCGCAGCTAAAGAGTATACTAAGTGTCTTGTTATGACTTTAATTGTTTTTCTTCCAGGTTCAGCTTGGTGGAATTCTTTAGTTGTTGCTGGGGCTGGCTCTTGTGGAGATGATGACCTTCTCCTCGACTGTATTGAGTAGTAGGTTCTTTTATGTCTTTCTAAGCGTTGAAGCTACTTGTAAGTTCCAGTCCCTTCACGTGGTTTGAGGTAATGTCCCCTCTTATAGACTTACCGTTGTGGAGTTCGACAATAAGTTTCCACAACTTTTAACAGTTGTAAATCAAACCGTTAGTTGCACATGAAATATGAAATAATATAAAAAATATTAAACGAAGTTCTTCAAATTATTTTGAGCTGTTTCTTTGAATCTGCTTCATGTTTGAAATAGCTTCTTACAATGATTTCGATCTTAAAACTGTTTGAAAAATTAGATTTTAGATTTTTTCCACTTCTTTATTTCACGATCATTTGTTAAGTAGATTCTCAAAATACTGCTTTCTATGACCGAGTTGATTTCACATTATCACGAAAGGATCTCAATAACCAACTGTAAACTTTGTATGTACTTTGAGTAAAACCTTGTTGTATGCCCTGTAAACTGTTCGAAAATGTTATGGACACTGAGTTAAAGCTTACTGTGTTTACTCGTTAGAAATTATAACTAAATTCAAAAAACATTTCCATCAATTAAATTCTTTAATCCATGACTAAAAATAGTATTCAGGATTTGATGTTCAAAAGAGAATTTTGAATATTGTCCACAATAAACTAGCATTTTCAGCTTGAGGGATTCACACTAATAAAAACATAATCTCTTTAAAATCTAACAATGAAAAAATTAATTCTATAATGAATAAAACATGTAGAGATTATTTAATTCAGGTCGATGTAATTTTTGAATGTTGTAATCAGCAAAGTCAAGATTTCAATAGAGACAACTCTCATTCTTCAACTTTTATCTAAATAATGACTAAATGTTGTTGCCAAAAGCTTTCCTATGTCCTTTTTTCCAACTGAAAAGCATGCAATCAAATAATATCTTCCAATGTCTATTTCTCTCCTCAGTTTTGAGTTGAATTATTTTGTTCATTTCAACTATGCATGTTAGAGGGTGTAAAATATGAATAGATTATCTGAGGTATAACAAGTTATATCAAAACTTTCTACTAAAAACTTGCAATGATAATTTTTGATACCTTATGTTAGATGATGATACTTTATTTTCCAAAGAGAACAACTCTACATTCACATGTCACTAAAAATAAAGGAAATTGAGGAGAGAACTTATGTCACACATCAAATAAATCAGACTTTGAAATTGAATCTCTCTCACGTGTAATACATCAACAACAATGAATGCCACTCGACCTAAAATTCAAGTGATGCTAATTATTACTTTCACACCTCTGAAGATTTGGTCAAACTTGATCTGAGTCTAAGAACATAATGTGAGTTAGCTTATTTGAGTTAGTATTATGTGAGTCAGCTCCTTTGGCTTCATCTAATCCACATGAGTATGACTCCTGACTATAGTTGCATTAGTTTGCCTCTAAACCACTAGAGGTTTGGGTTTCTCAATATTCAGTGAATTGAATGTATAAAATTCATAATATTTAAAAATAAATCACAATACAAATGAGTTGGAGGTACCAATGATAATTACATTAGAAAAAATAATAGAGTACATAATTCTAAGAAATCAATTTGATTAATATTAATATCAAATACAGAATTTATTTAATTTTAGTACGAAATATAGGAACTCATTTGCATTGCAATGTACATGTGCTCTATTGTCATCCATCAATGTCTGATCATTTATGCTGGTCCATCTGATGAAAGGATTATTGAATCAGATTTGTGACCACACCTTTAATTTTAGTTAGCTAGTGTGAGTAAAAAGCAAAGGGAATGAATTAAATTGAGCAATTATTAGGAAAAAATATTATTTATTGGGTGAAAAATGACATAAACTCAGTCTTCTCTCTCCTGTCGACTGCGGTCTTTGACCCACAGAACACGGTATGACTGATTGTGTAGGTGTCCATCGTCCGTCTTCCAATCTTAGTTGGGACTGTCGTTTAGTGTGGCTTGCCTTTTGCTGCCACATTAAATGCCAGCATTTAATGCGAAGGGGAGAAATGGCGCGAGGGAGAAACGGTCAGCCCAACGACCGATTTTCACAACTCGTTTATGGGCTGAGTAGGCCACAAAGCGTAATTTCTCGAGGTTCATGCTAGCATGGTTACCAAGGTAGCTGCGAGGTGCCTATAAATAGAGGGTCCCTTTCCCTCATTCGTAGCATGGAAGAGCAACCCTTCTACCTATGTTCCACCATACAGAGAGAGTGTTTGGGAGAGAGCTTCCAAGGAAGATTTATTTTGGGTTGGTGAGTGTACCAAAGGGTCAAGATCAAGGATTCGTTCTTTAGGATCTTGGAAGGGTCAAGATTAGGGATTTGTTTTCTAGGTTCTTGAGAAGTGATTATCTTGTATTACCTTTCGCATCCAGTGAACTTTCGTCGTCGCCCGTAGATGTAAGAGGCCAACCTCCAAACCATGTAAAATCCTTGTGTCCCTGCTCTTGTTGTGAGCTGATCTTTCTTCTTCCCTACTTCACGACGTGTGCATTGCTTCTGCTGAAATCCATATAGTACGTTTTGCTCTAACAGGGACCAATGGACAAGAGACGTGGGCGACATTTAATAAGAGGGAGCTTTCCACACTATCTTCCTCGTCCTGCCCTGGCGGAACACAACCGATATCAAGCGTGAGTTTAGATTTCCACTCGGAGGACAAGCTGTCGCCTGAGGCTGGACCCCGACGCTCTCAGGCCTTGCAGCTTTGGCGAGTCAAACGGTGCGTCGGTAGTCATCTGTTCCACGACTTTGGGACCTTCAATGTCGCTCGTGTGAATTGTTGGAAAAAAATTACGTTTTCGTAGTGCAATGAAGTCCATCGGAAGTTATGAGAGTCTGAGACTATTTAACAAAAACCGCATTTATAATCGAGCCAAAACCAGAGTCTGTGAAACGCGATTCATCTCACTAGCCTGTTGGACGCAGGCTAGTTTTCCGTTCATGGTCCATCTCCGGAAGCGACCACGACAGACTGATGTTGGAAAGTGTAGGAAAACCCTAGTAAAAACATAGGAAAATAAAGAGTAGAGCACCGGAGAGGTACAAGGAGAGAGGAACCTCCTGTCCACGAGGACAGAGGGGAGAACGGAGGACTGCCACCGAGCCTCTCACTTTCTCTAATGCACTGTCCTTTAAATAGGGACGAACCCTAACTGAACAACTACCGGAATACCCTGTTTTATATTCTGACGACTGATAACACCAATTACAGGCGATCCCACTCATTTGAGGCCCAATCTTTGAGCTGGCATCAGACCGGACTTCAGATGCGTGGCGATTTTCTCTGAAAGGAGACGTCCATCGAGGTGACTATTAACTGATTGGATGGGGCTGTTAAGTCCACGCCGGGGGGCCCTGCGAACACTCGTCATCCGGCGAGAGGTGGCCGAGAAGAAACCCCACGACGGCGCTCATGACCGACCTCTCATCCTTATTTGTCCTAACGCACAGCAGGGCGGTCCGGAGCACGAGCTCCACCTGCTCCTCGTCGTAGTCCCCGTTGAGCCTCTCATCGACCAGCCTGTCTATCCCATGTCGTCCCAGCATCTTCTCATCCACCCAGCGGATCAGGTGACGACTCTGTCCTTCCGAGACGACGGTTGCACTCTTCCCGGTGACAAGTTCCAGCAGAACCACGCCGAAGCTGTACACGTCCGCCTTGGCTGTGATTTCCTGGTTCACGATCCTCTCCCAGGCCATGTACCCTCTTGTCCCCCTCGCCTTGGAGGCATCGCACTTCCCCCGGCGACTGAACCGCTGGCTGCGGTGCTCCTCTCCGTAAGTTTGGACATTCCGAAATCGGCGAGCTTGGGCCTATACTGTTCGTCAAGGAGGATGTTCTGGGGCTTCACGTCGCAGTGGAGGAACCACTCCAGGCACTCGTCATGCAGGTAGGCGAGGCTTGTGAGAATAATAGTGGGTATCATAAGCTTTCACACAGGAGAGAAGAGAGAGAGGAAGAAGAGAGAGAAAGAGATGCAGTGTGATAGAGAGAAGAAAGAAGCGATGCAGCACTTTGCGATGGATATATCATTTCATACATGCACACCTGTTTGTTGAGGTATATATACATAGAGCAACTAGATAGTCATTACACTGAGTTATGATCACTGCAACGACTGTTTTCAGACTGTTGAAAAAGTGATAGTGTCACGGGAGGTGACCGTTACAAGGCAGAGTACCATTAGTCAATGAGTGACATGTGACAAGCGGTCTGGAAGTTGGGATGTCACGCATGTCTGTTAGGAGAGATGATATTGTAGGGCTGAGGTGTCACTCACACTCTCTTGCAAGCTGAGGGTTGACGAAGGAGGATGGAGGCAACACGTGGAGCTTGGTACGCAACCAAAGAAAACGGGACTTTGGCAGAGGCTTCATTAGAGCATTTGTAAGCTGATCTCGACTAGAGAGGAAGGTGACCTGCAGTTGGCAAGTAGCAACCTGCTTGCAGATGAAGTGAAAATGGATTTCGATGTGCTTAGTGTGGGCGTGAAAAACAAGATTTGCTGCAAGGTAGGTTGCACTGATGTTGTCACAGTAAAGGATGGGAATGGAGGGGAGAGGAATATATAGTTCGCAGAGAAGTGATTGAAGCCAAATAAGTTCAGCAGTGGCATTAGTCAAAGCTTTATACTTGGCCTCGGTGCTAGAACACACAATGGTGGGCTGCTTCTTAGAGCTCTAAGAAATCAAGGAGCCGAGGTAGATGAGGTAGGCATCCGTAGATCGTTGATCACTGAAGGAGCCCACCCAATCAACATCACTGAAGGCATGAAGGGAAATAGTAGAGTGACGGTGAAAGAGAAGACTATACGTAAGAGTGCCCTTAAAATATCATAAAAGATGTTTTAGTTGAGCCTAGGTAGTTAGGCTCGGGTTGTGCATGAATTGACACACACGGTTGATGGCAAACATGATATCGGAGCAAGTAAGGGTGAGGTATTAAAGGCATCTCACGAGGCTCCAGTAAACCGAGGGAGTGGGAAGATTAGACAAGGAGGAAGAGGGGGATGAGTAGATGGAACATAGAGTGGCGACAAACTTAGAGTCTTGCATATGACTCTTAGTAAGAAGCTTGGCGACATAATATGATTGTGAAAGAAGATAGCCAGAGGAATGAGGAATGAGTTCAAGACTGAGGAAATGCCGGGTAGGGCCAAGGTCACAGAGAGGAAATGCGGTTTGAAGAGAGCGAATGATGGCAAGTATATGCTCATGAATGGGGCTGAGAATGAGAATGTCATCAATATATATCAAAAGGAAAATGGGAGAGGATGAATCAGAGTAGAAAAACAATGGAACGTCAGTTTGAGAAGTAGTAAAGCCGAGCAGCCGAAGATATGAGGAGAACTTTTTAAACCACTCACGAGGAGATTGCTTGAGTCTGTAGATTGATTTTTGAAGAAGACAAATATGCTTCGGACGAGATGAGTCGACGAAGCCCGAGGGTTATTTTATGTAAATAGTCTTGGCTAAATCTTCGTGAAGAAATGCATTGGAGACATTGAGTTGGCAAACATACCAGTTTCGGCTGATGACAAGGGTGAGAAGAATGCGGATTGTAGTAATCTTGATGACGGGACTAAAAGTTTCAAAATAGTCGAATCCAACTTGCTGGCCGATACCTTGAGCGACGAGGCGAGCCTTGTAATGGTTGATGGTGCTGTCAAGATGGATTTTAAGATGGTACACCCACTTATAGTCGAGAACATACATATTAGGGTGAGGAGAAATGAATCGCCATGTTCGATTATAATGTAAGGTGTCAAATTCTTGAGCCATAGCTTGGTGCCAATAAGGATGATAAAGAACATCAGTAAGGGAGGATGGCTCGGATGGTAGGGAGGCTATGGCAACATAACATGAGAGAAGAGGATGACGAGTATGAGAGGTTGTATCCCCAAACACTTGTGGGGCAAGTGTGGGTTGAGGAGTGGTGCTTTGATATATTTGGTGAAGAGAGCAATATTTCAGTGGAGGAGAGCGGGAGGTCACAAGAGAGCGGAGGGCAGCATGGTGAGTAGAGGGACTAGGGGTTGACCACTTTTCAGGAGGGCCTAGTGGTGGGGAAGACTATGGAGAAGGATGAGGAACAATTGGGAGAGGAATGGAGCTGAGGATGCCTTCAGTGAAGGGAATAGGTGAAGACAGAGGGGAGAGGGGGATAGATAGAACAAGCATACAGAAAAACTTGTTTGTTAAAGATAACATGATAAGATATAAACAATTTACCGGTTTGTAGTGAGAGGCACCGATACCCCAGATGTTGAGAACTATATCCTAAGAACAGGCATCACTCAGAGTGAGCCGTTAGTTTATTCAAAATATATGCATGAAGATTCAGATAGCATAGGTAACCAAACGTACGAAGGAATGAATAGTTAGGGGGAGTACCAAACAATGCTTTGTAGGGAGATCTCATGCGAAGAAGTGGTGTGCTCATTCTATTGATGAGGTAGGAGGCAGTAGCCATTGCTTTGTCCCAAAAGACTGATGGGAGGTGAGCTTGATGGAGCATAGTGAGTGTAGTCTCGACTAGATGACGATGTCTACGCTCAGTTGTCCCGTTTTGCTCTGGGGTGTGTGGGCAAGAGACACAATGAGTGATGTTGGCTTGATGAAGGTGGTGTTAGAGTGATAGAAACTCTCTGCCCCCATCCAAATTGAAGAGTGCAAAGTTGGGTATTAAACTGTCACTCGACCTGAGCATGAAAGCACTGAAATGTGAAAAGTAGGTCACTTTTCTGTTTTAGAGGGAATAGCCATAAAGTATTTGCTGTAGTCATTGATAAATATCACATAGTAGCAAAAACCAAAATGAGACACAGTGGGGACAGGGCCTCATAGATCAAAGTAAATAAGTTCATGGGGTCAAGAGGTTGTGCGGGAGATGCGATTGAATGGTTGTTTATGTGATTTGGATATGCAACAAGAGTTACATAAACTTGATTGAGTTTGATGGAATACAAGAAGTTCAAATTTTGTAATAACATTCTGAAGAATGCGAAGATGAGGGTGCCTAAGTCACTGAAGCCAAACTTGTGAGGAGGTGTGCTCTCCAACCATTGTGCAAGGAGGACACCGAGAGGAGTTCAACTAGTACAAGCCATCCTTAACCGTGTCGCGGAGAAGGACTTCCCCCATTGTCCGATCCTTAATGAGGCAAAAATAAGGGTGAAATTCGAAGATAACATCATTCTTAGAAGTTAGTTTATGGACCGAGAGCAAATTTTTTAAGATTTTTGAAACATGAAAGATATTACGGAGGTGAAGTAGATGATGGTTTGTTTTTAGAGATGAATAGCCAACGGTGGTAATAGGCATACCTTGACCATTACTTAGATGAAGTTGATCAGAGCCTAAGTAAGAAGCGGACTGCTGCAAAATGGTAGCATCTGATGTAATATGGTGGGTTGTGCTGCTATCGGGATACCATGTGGAGGGAGATGAGATATCTGTTGACCTTGAGGCATTGTGATAATAGGCCTGAGGTGGCTAACTCTCGGCTTGCTAGGAGTGTTGATGGTTGTTGCTCTACTAGCCATGGAAATTCTGATTGAATCACTCATAGCAATTGTGGACTCTATGGCCCATTTGTCCACATAGTTGGCATCACGGAGTATAGTGCCCTCAGCCACGTCCTCTACCGTGATTGGTTTTGTCAGCTTGTCACTCACAGGATTTATCTTGCCTGCTCACTTGATTTACCTCTAGAGAGAAGTGGGACTGACTTTGCATTTTTTGTTTGAAGGTCAGCATAGCTTCATGAGCTTTGACTTGGGTGAAGGTATCCTCGAGGCTTAAGTCATCTAATCTTGTAGTTAATCTAGCAACGAAGGGCGTATACTCCGGTGGAAGCCCTCGCAAGAATGCAAAGATGATGACAGTCTCGTCGATAGCTTGGCCAGCAGCTAAGAACTCTTCATTTATAGAGCAAATGTCTTGGATGTATTCATCCATTGTCATTGCACCTTTGGTGGTGTTGTGAAGCCGATGGTGTAGCTCCATAATTCAAGACTTACTTCTAAATGAGTAGTGTCTCTTTAGGGCCTCCCAAGCTTCCTTCAACATCCTTTTGCCACTTACACATGGAAGGATGGTTTCTGAGAGTGAAGAGGCTATCAGTGTGAGCACTAATTGGTCACATTTTCTCTATGCTTGGTAAGCTGGGTTCAGGGTGATTATTCCCTCTTCGTTGACGATGCTAACTTTTGGGGCTTCTTCCTCAAGAAGGTGGTCAAGACCGCAGCTACTCAACACGGGAAGGAGCTGCGTCTACCATAATAGGAAGTTATCCTTGGTTAGCTTCAAGGGAATTGACATACTTGTAGTAATCGGATTTGGGACTATCATAGTTGTTCTAGTGGTTGGATGGCCTTTGGAGGTGCCAGCCATGGATTGTAGGTGTTGTGGGGCTGAAGGCTCTAATACCATGTGAGGATAATAGCGGGCATCGCAAGCTTTCACATTGGAGAGAAGAGAGAGAGAAAGAGAGAGAGAAAGAGACACTACGTGATAGAGAAAAGAAAGAAGCAATGCAGCGCTTCGTGATGGATATATCATTCCATACATGCACACCCGTCTGTTGAGGTATATATACATAGAGCAGCTGGGTAGCTATTACACTGAGTTACCGTCACCGCAACGACCGTTTTTAGATCATTGAAAAAGTGACGGTGTTCGGAAGGTGACAATTACGGGGTGGAGTACCATTGGTCAGTGAGTGACATGTAACGAGCGGTCCGGAGGCTGAGATGTCACATGTGTCTATTATGGGAGATGAGATTGTAGGGTTGAGGTGTCGCTCACAAGGCCAATCGCTATCCCCACCGCAACGGTGTACCTCTTCTCCTAGTCCAAAACATTGGTGGCATCAGAGGCGGAGGAGCTTGTTATGGGATCTATTCTCCAAGTACTCGTGGACTAGGAGACAATGCTTGCCCTCAGCATAGAACCCCCATACTCTCACCAGGTTCATGTGGTTGATCCTCCCGATGACTACTACCTTCACTCAGACTCAGCCCCCCCTCCAAATTTCCTCGCTAAAGTTTCTCGTCATCACCCTGAGTTTTGCGTAGGTGAACCGATGGAATCCGACTGCGAGCTGGAATCTGTGGCCCATCTCCACCACTCGTAAGCTCCTATGGATCCTCCAAATGAACCTCTAATTGAGAATTATCATGATCGCCTCCACTACACTGAGAGCAGCGACAAATCTGACCAAATATTTCAGGTAGGGCATCTTGGTATAGTCCAAAGGGAGTTTCCTGCTGAAAATAGGGACCAATAAATTTGAGCATGCCAATCCCGACTTTATCAGTGTCCCACTATCTCCTTGACAGCCATTGACATTGGAACCTTGATGTACATCAACACAGGGTTGTTAGGTGTCCAACGGTCATGGAGAAGGGCATACTTAGATAAACAAGTCTTCTCTCAAAAGCCAAAATCTAGGCAACTGGAATCTTTTCAGCAAGCCATTATGCAACTACTCAAGGTAGCCTTTTCATTGTAGGGATTGAGATCGTTTCTATAGTAATCTGTATGATTAAGTTTTATAAAGTCGACCATTCCTAGTGAGTTGGTTAGATTAAACTCTGGCCAATAACCTTTTGACCAATCTTCCAGATCTGCTCATTGTAAACCTTTCTGGCATGTGCACACCGGCTCCGATGAGTACATGTAAATGTCGTACTTCCCCCATAGGCCATGTACTTGGCACACCCTAATGGTCAGCGTCCAAATGATCAACCATTCCCCTGTGGACTTTTCAAGACTGTATAACCTAAGGAGGCTGGCGTGGTCTAGTGTTAGCTGGCGGCTATGTCCTGTCCCGTAGTCTGACGAGAAGAAGCTGAGTTCACTGGATAAGAAGAAACACTTGTCGTCGAGAATTGTCATTGTGCTGCTGTTGTAGATGATTTTACTTTGCTTGTTAGGTATGATCTCCGAGAGAGGCCAGTAGAAGCTGGAGATTTCGGGACCATTGTAGATGAGGTAGAGAGTATTGTCATTGTTAAACTTGAAGTTGTAGAAACCAGAATAGTAGTCTCTAGCGACTCTTTTTGACACCAAGATGGTGTTCCTGGTGAGTTTCTGGCTAGAGAAGAAGGTGTCGGTGCGTGAGGCAAAGCTCTCCCACATGATCTTCTCCATCCCATTTTTGAAGACTAGGTTTCTTGTCTCTAGCAGTTCTAGGTGTTAGAATTATTAATATAGGATATATATTGATCAACTAAATGTATGAAATAAAAATTAAAGGGGCCATACCAAAATTTGTACTCCAAGAGAGATGGGATGCTCTAGAGAGTAACTCAAGTCATTGTGTGACTCAAGTATAATGACTCCTATTTATAGATAAAAAGTAGTTGACCTTTTCATGTCTTTTCTAATTTTGCCCATCATAAAATTAGAACAAGACCTGGTCTCTACACATAATTGTATATATGCCTATACTTACATAAGATGTCATAATCTTAAGATTTAGACTTAGGTAAATCACTTTAAATGAGATTAATTAAATAATAGCCTTAATGATATACAAATCATATATGATTTGTCTATATTAGATTAAATCTAACACTAGGTCAATCATATCCCATCTTGACCTTGTGCTTGCCTCCCACACCTTTCCCTAACCACTATTGAATAAGACAAGGTTGCCGTCATTTTGGAGCTGCAACTTAGAGCCCTTGCCATTGGCTGGCTTAGTGGTAGGACCCCTACCAGCTGATTATCGCTTGGGGCAATAATCGTCATATGGGACGATAGTTTTTTGCTCAGCCAAATGGAGGATAATAGAATAAGACAAACACAATGTGTGGTTGAGTGAACGTGAAGGTGAGAGAGAGAATGTGCATGAGAGGGTGAGCAGATGAGAGAGAGAGAGAATGGAGGATAGATCAATCAATGGCTCAAAGAACAAAGGGTAATAGGACAGTGTGAGAACAATAGGGGAGTGAGGGGATCAGGCTCTTGGACCCTTAGAGTGGGTGAGACTCTTCTTCCTTCCTTTTTTTCCTTCCTAATTATCATGAGTTGGCTAGTCTTTATAATCCTGATGTCCCCACCATCGAATGCCCACTTATGTACATTCATCACCCATCTTCCGGATCTTCTGTAGCAGTCTGTTGATTATGGAGATACGTGGGCACCACTCTTCTAGATCATTTCCCCCACGTGGGTGAGAGGATCCATGAGTATGTCATCCGATACCCATTAGGGCTCTATCACTTATCTTTGCCATCCACACCATCGTCATGTATAGAGAGTTGGTGTACCAGATAGAGAAGGTGTATGTGTTCTCATTGATGGGAATGAAGCCAGTGGAGAAGGTCCCCCCCGTGGAGGCCAATAGATCATCTGCTCTCTCTACCAAGATGAACTCTCTAAGGGTTAGTCTCTGCAACCTCGAGAGAGATGACGACGTCACTAGTGACGGCAGCGGCAGAAAAGTGCTAGTGAAGAGGGCATGAAGACCAAAAGCTAGGACAATCCCCATCACAAGCACATAGACCATTTTTAGTTTGTCGGAGGAAAAAAGGCCAGCCAAGGATATTATTCTGCCAAGCATGACCATGTTTCTATTTAATCACTTTGCCATAATGACCTGAGGGGAACCTTCTCTTCTTTCTTAGCATTATGAGCTTTGCTGTCGGATCAAGCAAGGGTGACTTGATGTGGAGACCATTCCCACCTCTTGATGGTGTTGGCCCGATTTTTCTTTAGGCAGCGCTGGGCCATGTGGTGACAGCCAAGGCCATATGATAATCACACACCACTATATGTTGGATGCAATATTTACCATGAAAACTTTTAAAAGAAGTATAATTACTGAAAAAAGAATATCTCGATGCACAATCATGGCACACAAGAATTCATGACTGCGAAACCTTTTGGGTCAAGTCAACTTAGATGATGATAGGAACCAATGTCTGGGCCCGCAACCATAGTTTGTCGGCTCCAATCATTGACCCATCAAGTTTTGGAATTGTCTGGCATTTGAATATTCCAGTCTCTATGGGGCCCAGGATTGAGAAAAGTAGACTTGGGGTCAAGCCATTGCCGTGGTAGGGACAACGGCTCAGCAAGGTGTAAATCTCCAATGGTCTTTGGGCATCCATTCACTTGGGCCATGCTCATTTATCATGGCTGCTGTAGCTGAAGGGTGATCTTCTTCCTCCTCAACCCTAGTCATCTGCATAGCTGTTGACAATTTTTTTCTCTACTTTCATACTCTCTTTGCTAGCTTTGTTTTCTTCTCCAATGCCCACTAGAGAGAGAAACTTCATATTGGGGACTCATTCTTCAATGAGAATAAAGAAGACTAGGACTTTCTTCACGGGCTTCATCTTGGATGGCAAACAAGTTTAATACGTATCCATTTGGTCTAGCTATTTGGGAAGTTGGCTGTTGAGTAATTGATTAACTTCATATTATTTTGATGATTTTTAAATATTAAGATGAAATTGTGAAGTTGATGATATGAAATGTAAATTTAATTAGAAATCAATATCTGGGATGATACTAAAATTATAGATTAGTAATATGTATGTTGAAGGAAATTTGAGTAAATAATAGATGTCTAAAATGATTGAATAAATAATGTATAAGATAAGAAATATCTCATACTATTTCAAATTCCTATTAGGGATGTGTTAGATTGTGGGTAGAAATACAAGAAAAAGTCAATGTTAGGAAAAATTGTTATAATCAAATGTACAAGCCTTAATATACACATATGTTACCAAAATAAATGTATGTGAATGAGTTGAACAAAATAAACTTCAAAGAAATTACTAAGGCATTGATTGTTAACAAAATAAATTTCAAAGAAATTGTTAAGGAATTCATAATAGAAAATTGTATGTCAAAATTCGGAGTACTATGGGAATTATGATTTTCCAATTTTTATGTTCATTTTCCTATAGCATTTATAGTTCACCCATAGCTTGTTCATGGCTAGATAAGGAACAAAGGAGGCAGTGTTGCCATAAAAGAGACATTTCACCCAACTTAAGGCGAGAAAAAAAATATAATTTTCATATGATGAAAGTTATTTCAATAGACATTTCTTCAAGAGCTTTTCAGGTCAAGTACTCTTTGGGTGACAAGTAGAGATGAGCAGAGTGACATTGGGCATTTACGAGTTTGATTTATCTTTTGATTCCACTTTAGTTTCATTATTTCTTAATCAGTCATCTAGGTGACGTGAAGATGACGAGATTAGGACTTTTTTTTAGCCTTTTAGATCATTTATCATTCATTTTGCGGTACTTTGTTTTTGGGTGGCAGACAGACGGAGTGACAATGAATGGTTGTGAATACAAGTTATGCTTTTATTTACTGTCTTATTCCATAATCTGGGTGACAGGAAGATGATGTGATTAAGAATTTTTTCTGCATTTTTATCCCTTTTAAATTAGTTTTTCATTCCATTTACTTACCGCGACGATACTCTGTTATTGGGTGATTGATGCGGGACCGAGGAGAAAGGGATAGGGTTTCCACATAAATCAATACTCTATGCGTGCCCTTCTTGAAAATCCCAATGTATGAAAAATCAAGATTTAAGCAACGACGTGTGCGAGAAGAAAGGAGGGGACGAGAATGAGAGAGAATGGAAGAGAGAATAGGACGGAGTTAATGAGAGAGAGCGTAAGGGAGAGAGAGAAAATCGGAGGGATTGAGAGAAAATGAGGGGAAAGAGAGGAGAGAGAGAGAGAGAGAGGGCACGTGTGAGAGGGGTGAAAGAGGGCGAGCGGGGAAGAGAAAGGGAGAGATGGAGAGAGAGAGTGAGAGAGCAAGAGAGCGAGAGAACGAGAGAGAAAGGGAGAGAGAGTGAGAAACTCAATTCTTTATCATCAAAATCATTCTTCATTCGTAACATTTTCTAGAATTTATAGATACAAAAGAGGTGTCTAGAAGGAAGAAGTCGGTTATGGGGAGACAACCCTAAAGGGTGCCAAGTGGCACATTAGAGAGATGCCTCTATCAAAGGACGCCAAATGGCACTCCTTGAGGTGGATCTTCACCAGCCTCTCCATCGTCCTCTTCTATAGTCTCTTCCTCCAATTTATGGGTCCTTAGGTGGATCATCTTATTGGATCGGAGAGCCCAAATAGCAGTTGACCCAATTTTTTAATTGGAGTCCATTGAAGGAGGTAAATGCCAAGTGTTGACTTGTATGGGATTACATCAGATTGCTGATTGATCCTGTTATGACAAATAAGGACAGGTTCAAAAATTTATTTCATTTCTGGAGTTATTCTTATTACGATTTTTTCCCTGAATAATTTTAACTTCACTAAGGTAATTTATTTTTATACATTGTTCATTTTCATAAGGATTCAAATCGAAATCGTTTCCTTGTTTTTCTTATTTTAATCTAGTTCTGAACTTTCGTTTCGTGATTTTATGATTTTTGATGTAATTTTATATTTTTAGGATAGCTAGGTTTATTATGTTTCTGCAGATTAGTCAGTTTTTATTAAAACCCAACACAAAATAATCTTCCGGTTTCACCGCGGGAGTGTTTTCTCTCTCCCTCCCATTTTTCCTGATTTTTGGTTTATCTTTATCGCTTACTTTTATTTTGTTTTTAAACTGTTCTCTCCTCCCCTGGAATGCTCCGCAGGTATCGAGTCATCTGTCAACCCCGAAAGCGGAAACACATCGAATGGAGAAGATTATTATGATTATTATTATTATTATTATTATTTCTTCTTATTTCAATAAATTATTCGGAACGGAAAAAAATTGATATTGAGATTGACCATCATCCAGTGGTAGAGGAGAAGAAGATACATGCAAGCCTCGGACTCTCACTAGCAGCCAGTGATGGGGGTGAGATCCCTGGTGGTGGGAACTGAGATGGCATTAGCTGCAGCACTGGCATCGGCAGCAACTCGGGACGACGTGGACGGCAGACTCGGCAATAGCTCCCAAGAGAGGAGGAAGAGGAGGAGAAGCGAAAGGGGGTGGAAAGAAACAGGCACAGGCGGAGGAGAACAGGAGAAGAAGCTCTAGACCAGGAGCCGGAGCGGGAGAGCCTCAATTATTTAACTAGTTGTCAGGTCAAGATCCTCCTCTCTGAGGGGCGGCAACAGACTGATAACACCCGGAAGTTCCGTCCCCCTCCCGTTCAAGGGTCAATATTCGAGTTGGTATCTGAACTGACCTCAGATTGCCTTTTAGATTGCACGGGGCAAGAAGGATGCCTAGCTCGGAGCTGCTAAACTCTTCACGTCGGAGAACAGACAACCATCCAAAGACTCGTCGTCCGGTGAGAGGTCGCCGAGAAGAAGCCCCACGACGGTGCTCATGGCGGGTCTCTCATCCTTGTTTCTCCTCACGCAGAGCAGGGCGACCCAGAGCACTAGCTGCGCCTGCACGTCCACGAAGTCCCCCTTTAGCCCTTCGTCGACCAGATGGTCCATCCCATGTCGCCTCTCCATTTTCTCCTCCACCCAACGGATCAGGTGGTTCCACTGCCCCTCTGAGACGCCGGTGGCGCTCTTCCCTGTGACCAGCTCCAGCAGAACCACACCGAAGCTGTACACGTCCGCCTTGGCAGTGATCTCCTGGTTCACCATCCACTCCGGGGCCATGTACCCTCTCGTCCCCCTCGCCCTGGAGACCTCGCACCTCCCCCAGCGACTGCTACCCCCGGCGGCGGCGCCCCTCTCTGTAAGTTTGGACATTCCGAAATCGGCCAGTTTGGGCCTGTACTTGTCATCCAGGAGGATGTTCGGGGCTTCACGTCACAGTGAAGGACCCATTCCAGGCACTCCTCGTGCAGGTAGGCGAGGCCCATCGCCGTTCCCACTGTGACGGCGTACCTCTTCTCCCAGTCCAACACCTTGGTCGCGTCGGAGGCAAAGAGGAGCTTGTCGAGGGATCCGTTCTCCAGGTACTCGTAGATTATGCGGCGATGCTTGCCCTTGGCACAGAACCCCCACACTCTCACCAGGTTCATGTGGTTGATCCCGAAGAAAATAAGAGAAGAGGAGAAGAAAGAAAGAGGTGGAAAGAGTAAGTTGATTCTTGATGATTAATGCAACTCAATTACATCCACTTATATAGTCGTGGAGATTACTAGAAATGGAAATACAACTAGAGAGCACAAGTCGAACACCTGTTACAACTGTTAACAGCTATAACAACCTTAACCGCTTTTGTTGACGTGGCCGACTTCGGGGTCTTCCTTAACATTCCCCCGCAAGCTCAACGCTGGCAACACGTTGAGCTTGTCCCGTAGAAGAAGAAACTGAAGCTTGGGGAGAGGCTTGGTGAGAAGGTCAGCCAATTGGTCTTTGCTGGAGACGATGCCAACCCGAAGCCGACGAGATGTGACTTGTTCACGAACGAAATGGAAGTCCACTTCAATGTGTTTCATACGGGCGTGGAAGACCGGATTCGTAGAGAGATAAGTGGCGCCAATATTATCACACCACAATGTGGGGGTAGGTGGATGGATGCGTAGCTCACGCAGCAAAGAAGTGATCCACATCAGTTCAGAGGAGGCATTGACGATTGCTTTATATTCCAACTCAGTGCTGGAGCGAGCCACGGTGGGCTGTTTCTTGGAGCTCCAAGATACTAGATTGTGGCCAAAATAAATCAGATAGCCCCCAGTCAAGCGACGATCGGCAGAGTCACCGGCCCAATCCACGTCACTGAAGGCAGTGAGTGAGAGATTGGAATGTCGTGTGAAGTAAAGACCGTGAGTGAGCAACCCCTTGAGATAGCGGAGAAGGTGGTTGAGATGTGTCCAATCGCCCGATTGCGGTGAATGCATAGAGCGGCAGGCTTGGTTTACCGCAAAGGAGATATCAGGCCGCGTGAGACTCAGGTATTGAAGCGCACCCACCGTACTGCGATAAAGGCGAGGATCGTCAAGAGTTTGGCACGACGAAGTGGGAGAGGTTGTGGGGCTAGGAGTAGGCAATGGTTTGCAATGTTCCATCCATAGGTTTTTCAGGATAGTGGTTATGTAATTAGCTTGGGTTAGCAGGTAGCCATCTTTGTGTTGCCGAAATTCAATCCCCAGGAAGTGGGAGGCTGGTCCAAGGTCTTTAAGCTTGAAGTGTGTACCAAGAGAGGAGATGAGCCGCTGGATTTGAGAGGTGGATGGGCCAAGAACCAAGATATTGTCAACGTAAATAAGGATGTATAGTGGACCAGAAGTAGAGAAGAAGAGAGACGTATCAGTCTTGGAGCCAATGAATCCGAGAGTGGTTAGTCGGCTCGTAAGCTTGTGGAACCACTCGCGAGGCGCTTGTTTTAGGCCATATAAAGACTTCCAGAGTTGACACACATGATCGGGATGTTGAGGATTTTTAAAGCCTTGAGGTGGCTCCATATATATCAGTTCGTGCAAATCTCCATGAAGAAATGCATTGGATATGTCAAGCTGCCGAATGAGCCACTGTTGACTGATGGCTAGTGCGAGGAGAAGCCGAATTGTAGTCACTTTAATAATAGGACTGAACGTCTCGTGATAATCAATTCCCTACTCTTGATGAAAGCCTTTGGCCACTAATCGAGCCTTACAATGATTAGATTGACCGTCGGGAGAGGGTTTGTTCTTGTATACCCATTTACAGCCGATTATCGAATGATTCGCCGGCTGAGGGACCAGCAGCCAGGTACAATTGCGAAGTAGAGCGAGATACTCATCTTTCATGGCAGTGACCCACTAAGGTTGTTTCGAGGCAGACAAAAAGGTGGAAGGTTTGGGTGGCGGAGCAAAGGTGGTCAGGAAGCTAGTGGGAAGGGGATGTTGAATAGTATGTGAGGGATCAAGTGAGTCAACTGATCGAAACACATCGGAGAGTAACTTAGTTTTGACGTTTGTGGGTGATACCTGGTGGTCGAGATTAGAGGGGGACATAGGGTTTTGAGAAGGAATGTGACCAAGTGGAGAGTCAAGCGATGAGTGATCCGAGGAGAATGGTCGGTTGATTGGCGAATTGGTCTCGTTGATTGGGTGGTTGATGGGCACAGGTGTGGCTAAGTGGATTGGTCGAGGTGAGTCAGTGTCAGTCAACGGTGAAGGCTCGTTTGTTGGCTGAGTAGATACAGTGGGTATAGCTGTAGGATGCGATCCCAATAAGCTTTAACAAGGCTGTGAGACTAAAGTTTTGGTCACACTGTTCTCGGCATAAGGATAGACACTTTCATTGAATATGACGTCGCGACTGATATAGAGGCATCCAGTACTCAACGAGAGACATCAATACCCTGTGTGAAATGCACTATAACCAATGAATACGCATCTTTCAGACCGCGAATCCATCTTGGTGGCTGCATAGGGACGGAGACACGGATAGCATGAGCATCCAAAGCATTTTAATAGATCGTAATTGGGATCCCTGTCAAAGAGCACGTGATGTGGAGATCGATTTCTCAAGAGAGGCGTCGGCATCCGATTGATCAAATATGCAGTGGTGCACATGGCTTCATCCTAGAACGAATGTGGGAGGAGAGAGTGTTTGAGCAAGGAGAGGGCGGTTTCAACTAAGTGCCGGTGTTTCCTCTCCGCCATTCCGTTTTGTGCTGGTGTATGAGGACAGGAAATCCGGTGAGTAATTCCCTGCTCTTTGAGATACTTGCTTAGCGCTTGAAACTCTCCGCCCCAATCGGATTGGAGACTGATGAGCTTGTGACATAATTGCCGCTCCACATGCCAATGGAAGTCAATGAAGACTGAGAGGACTTCACTCTTCAATTTTAGTGGATATAGCCACATGTATCGTGTATGGTCATCCACGAATATGACATAGTATCGATGCCTGAGATGAGATGTGGTGGGTGACGGTCCCCACAAATCGGAGTGGACCAGCTCAAGAGGCTTGCTCGTTCGATGAGAGGACGTAGAGAAAGGGAGTCTATGACTCTTTGAAGTGAGACATGCATCACAAATGATTTGTTTATTGATGTCAACAGTAGGAAGACCATAAGTGGCAATGATGTGTCGAAGGATCTTGAAATTTGGGTGTCCAAGACGCTGATGCCACAAGTCCGAAGTCACCCTTTGACCGAGATAAGCCCTTGGATTATTTGACTGACTGAGAAGGTAGAGACCATCTCTAACTGTTCCCTTGAGAAGCGGTCTCCTGGTTGCCTCATCCTTTACAATACAGTGATCAGCGTGGAACTCAACATATACCGCGTTGTCATTAGTAAGTCGATAAACAAATAGTAGTTTTTTTTGAATATCCAGAACATGAAGTATATTAAGCAATTTCAATGGATGTGATCGGGAAGGCAAGGAGGAAGAGCCAGTTGAATAAATGGACAAACCTGAGCCATTCCCAATTTGTAGCTGATCTATGCCTTGATATAATGTCGGATCCGCTAGAGTCTGTGGATCATTCGTAACATGATGTGTCGCTCCGCTATCGGGATACCAGGCCGAATTATCAGTCATTGTCACATTAGGTTGCATACTGAGATTGTAGGCCTGCGGATGTTGCTGGGAGTTCGTGGATTGATTTTGCCAGCCATAGAATGATTTGTTGAAGCGTTCTCGACAATCCTATGCACGGTGTCCAAATTGACCACAAATCTGACAATGAGGCGTGTATCTCCCTCCATTACGACCTCTTCCTCTGTTGTTTCTCCCTCTAGGCTTGCCACGGCCACGATCAGATGGTGTGAACTGCGTCTGATTAGCGGCTGGTGGGAAATCGGAGCTGGCATTGTCCTTAGGTGGAGCGGAGAAATTAAGAAGCTCATCATGAGACTGAATCTGTGCAACGACGTCTTTGAAACAGAGATTGTGAAGATTTGAAGCAATTCCCACATTGAATGCAGCGTATGCTGGTCCAATCCCTCGGAGTAGTGCATAGATGGAGACGGTTTCTTGAACCGGATGTCCAGTGGCGGTGAG
This sequence comes from Spirodela polyrhiza, assembly GCA_024713555.1. Taxonomy (NCBI): domain Eukaryota; kingdom Viridiplantae; phylum Streptophyta; class Magnoliopsida; order Alismatales; family Araceae; genus Spirodela; species Spirodela polyrhiza. The sequence goes on from CM046535.1 coordinate 7,653,013, forward strand.
TTCATCACAAGTTCTTTGGATGTCCTGCACAAATTCAGGTACAGATCTGGTACCTTTCAACGTGTTATGAAGACGGTTGTGAAGATGCATGATTCGAGATGGATTCGTCGATGAGCAGTTCTTGAGAAGTGCCTCCCACGCCTCTTTTGCCGTAACTTTCCCGACAACACATGGTAGAACTGATTCTGAAAGAGATGAAACAATCAGGGACAAGACCTATTGATCTTGTCACCACCAGGCCTGATAGGCTGGATTCACGGTGATCTCCCCTTGCGCGTTCGATTGCATTGCAATCGGCTATTCTTGAGTGAGGATGTGCGCGAGATCGTGGCAGTTTAGCAAGGGAAATAGTTGCGTGCGCCAGAGGAGAAAGTTCTCCCTTGTAAGCTTGATAGGAATATGGAGTCCTATCGAGTTCGAGGCAGCCGGTTGCGGAATTGTGACTGCTCGATCATCCTCCTGCCGTGAGTGCTCTGTGGAGGATGGAGAACTCACCATGATCAAGAATCAGGCCGCCGCTGGCTCTGATACCATGAAGAAAATAAGAGAAGAGGAGAAGAAAGAAAGAGGTGGAAAGAGTAAGTTGATTCTTGATGATTAGTGCAACTCAATTACATCCACTTATATAGTCGTGGAGATTACCATAAATGGAAATACAACTAGAGAGCACAAGTCGAACACCTGTTACAATTGTTAACAGCTGTAACAACCTTAACCGCTTTTGTTGACGTGGCCGACTTCGGGGTCTTCCTTAACAGATCCTACCGATGACTGCGACCTCCGCCCAGAACTCAGCTTCCCCTTGTGTGACCCGTTCGAGCCTTTTCACCGCCACCGTCGTCTTTCCGTCTTCCAGCAGGCCCCTGTAGACCGATCTGAAGCCTCCCCTCCCAATTTCCTCGCTAAAGTTCCTCGTCATCGCCTTGAGTTCCGCATAAGTGAACTGGTGGAACCCGAAGGCAAGCTGGAATCTGTGGCCCCTCTCCGCCGCACCCAGGCTCTGGTGGATCCTCCTGATGAACATCCATCCCACGATTATCATGATCGCCTCCACCGCGCCGAGGGCGCCGAGGACGCCGACAAATCTGACCAAGTATTTTAGGTAAGGGCTCCCGCTGGAAATACGGACCACTTGGTTTGAGCATGTCAACCCCGACTGTATCAGTGCCCCACCTTCTTTCCTGACAGCCATCGAAGATGGGACCTTGATGTACATCCTGTTTGCATTATTAGGCATCTGTCGCCCATTGTGAAGGGTGTACTTGGGGTAACAATCCCTCCCCCGCATGCTAAAACCCTAGCACGTGGGATCTACTTGGCAGGCCGTTCTGCAACTATTCAAGGTAGAGTCCTTTCTGAACACGTGGTCGCCTCCGTAGTAATCTGTGTGACGAAACAATATGAAGTCGACGCTTCCCACCACGCTGGTCAGATTAAACTCTGGCCGACAGCCTTTGGACCAGTCCTCTAGGTCGGCTCGGCGGAAACGTGGCGGGCACGTGCACATCGGCTCCAGTGAGTACGTGCAGATTCCGTATGCTCCGCACAGGCCGTGGACATCGCACACCCCAATTTTCGGCAACCACACCGCCATCCAATCCCCCGTTATCTCGTTCAGACTGTACAGCCTAAGGAGGCCATCATGGTCCAGTGTTAACCGGCGGCTAGGTCCATGCCCGTAATCCGATGAAGAGAAGTTGAGATGGTCGCTGGACAGGAAGGAACCTTTGTCGTCAAGAACTGCCAGTCTACTGCTGTTGAAGTTGGTCCTTCCTTGACTATAAGGTGTGGTGTCCTGGAGAGGCCAGTAAACACTGGATATTTCGGGGCCATTGTAAATGTGGTAAAGAATATTGTCGTCGTTAAACTTGAAGTTGTAGAAGCCTGAACAGTAGTCTTTGGCGGCTCTTTTGGACACCAGCATGGTGCTCCTGGTGAGCCTTTGGCCGGGAAGGAGGGTGTCGGTAGGTAAGGCGAAGCAATGCGTGAGCAATGTGCGAATACCAAACGCTACGAGAAACCCCATGACGAGCGCACAGACAATGTCCGTCTCGGAGGAGGAACAAGGGTGGCGTTCTGCCTGTCCATGCTTCCCATTTTATAGCTCAGCCGTGACGGCCTGAGGAGAACCTTTTCCACTTTGTCACCATTAAGAGCTCTGTTATCGGGTTAACCAAGGGAGACTTGCTGTTCAGAGCGTTCCCCCTTCAATACGGCATGAGAATGGCCAATTTGTCCTCAGGCGGAACCAGGCCATGTAGTGACAGCTGGGCCTGCTTGGTCCATCCCCCAACTTATAAAGAGAACAATGAACATCACTATATGCAAGATGAATGGAGAATAAATTCGAGAAAAAGATGAATAAATCAAGGAACACTTGTGGCAGACAACAGGTCAAGAATACAAAACCCTGCTGGGTCAAGTCAATGTAGATGATGACGGGAACGAACTCTCGGCCTAATTTTCTTGTCTCCCCAGGGACCGTAGATGGCCGATGGAGACTTGGGGTGAAGTCATCGCCGACGTAGGAATGATGGCTAAGAAGCTGTACCTCTCCAATGTTATCTCATGGGGAAGACGACCACACAAGGACTTTCAGGCAGTACTCGAGCCACATTCATTTATGATGGCAGCCGCGAGTGCGAACGATAGATAGATAAATAGATAGATACATAAATAGATAGATACATAGATAGATAGAGAGGAGAGAGAGAGAGAAAGAGAGATAAAGAGTAAAGACAAAGACATTAGTTTCACATGATTCGGAGAATCCTGCCATGCCCATTGTCACATAACCACTTGTTCTTCCTAGAGAGAGAATCATCTCTCTTACTCAAATGACAATGCCTCTCCTCTCCCTTTTGTACCATGGGGTTAGGGTAACTACATTAAGATGCATAGTAATAATGCCTTTATTATCTCTTAAAGGGGTGCTAGCCATAGACTTATCTTCAGTTATTTCTAAATACTCCTCTAACGTTGCCATGTGCTAGTGTTACGAGGACCCCGAGCGGCTCTGCTCAAATCCTTGTCAGATTCTGTCGGGGATCGTCGCATCTGACTTTTATACCGAATGTGAGGTGAGAGGATCCAAAAAGCAAAAGGCATCATATTACGGAGGCATGGGTCCTGTTAAGTAGGGCCCCGCCTCCTGTCGTTCCGTCTTACAAATGGTGTGAGACTAAACATCCACGTCAGCCGTCCCATCCTCCGTGGGGGTAACGCTGTTATCTCCGTCACCCTGTCGTAATGTCGTGGTGCTGACTCCGTTCGCCTGTCTCGGTCACCACGCTAGCGTCCCGCTCCTCCGCGTGTTCCCACCATGTGTCATGTAGCTCGGTGTTGTGTTGTCCCCGGTGTCTGGCTCGAGGTCGGGCCCCATGTGACATCCTCCCCCACCTGAAGCGTCCACCGTCCACAGTGGGGCTGGCCGGTTGTGGTAAGCTTAGATTAGGGGCTCGAACTGCCAAAGGTCGACCTCCTTTTCCCAGGTGGCCTGAGAGGTGGGCTTGCCGGCCCACTTCACGAGATAGGACATGACGCGGTGGGCATGGTGACAACCGCCCTCATTGACGGTGTGGTGAGCAAGTATGTCTTCTGCCCAGTTAGAGAAGTGGGCCTGGACCGTTGGTGGCGATCGGTGGGGTTGATGCCAGGCCGGGTCGTCACCATCTGCGTAGTAAGGCTTGAGGAGGGAAATGTGGAACACCGGGTGCACGGGCAGGCGCAGCGGTAGGTGTAGTCGGTAGGCGAGGCGGCCGATCCGTTCCATGATCCGAAATAGGCCGTCATACCACAAGATGAGCCCGCTGTGGTGTTGGAGTCGCTGGAGGCTCTTGTGATTAGGGAGGAGGTGTAGAAAAACCAAGTCACCCACCTGATAGTCGACCTCCCATCAGTGCCGGTCGGCATACTTCATCCGCCACGCTGCCCGGCCCAGGGCTTCTCACGCCTCCTCCAGCAGCTCCTCCCGGTGGCTGGCATACTAGTAGGCCGCCGGCAGTTGGCCCAGCCCACACTACTTGGCCATTTCTGGCGGGGATAGCAGCTGACGGCTGAGGACCAACCCAAACAGAGAGTGTCCCGTGGTTGAGCTGTGGTGGGAATTGTGGGCGAACTAGGCAAGGTCAAGAAGGCGTACCCAATTGTCCTGCCTAGTAGAGATGTAGTGTCGGAGGTACTGCTCGAGCATCTCGTTGACCCATTCCATCTGGCCGTCGGTTTGGGGGTGGAAGGCGGTGGAGAAATTTAGCTGTGTACCAAGCAAAGTGAAGAGTGACGTCCAGAAGTGCCCGGTGAAGCGTGAGTCGCAGTCGGAGATGATGCTCCGTGGGAGCCCCCATAGTTTGACAGGAACCTACCTTATCGCAGGAACAGCTCCACCTGGCGGGGATCTCTCGACCTTATCATGTTCGTCAGGTAGGTGCAGACGTGTCTCATGTCCCGTCCATGCTCGGCCAGTAGGGATGCCCGCGAACAGGGTTCATTGCTGCCTTGGGTGCCCGGCGGCGTGGGGGTGTCGTGGACTTGGAGAGGAACGGTCTCAACGGGCAGTGGCCCTCCATGTAGATGACGCCGTCCTTGAGCCAAAGCGGCGGGTCTCGAGTCTCGATGGCATCAGGGTTCACTACTGGGGATCGCCGCTCGACCCTCAGGCAGCCGATGTCTCGATGACTCCAGTCCATGGAAATGGGGTGCCCCCGTGGGGGTGGGGCTTTAGGAGGGAAGAGTTGTCTCGGGGGCGTACGGGCGGTGGCCCTCCTAGATGACGCCGTCCTTGAGCCAAAGCGGCGGGTCTCGCCAGTCTCGATTTGGTGCATGAGCTGCTAGGTGGCAGGGTTGGTTGGGTAGGGTTCACTGCTGGGGATCGCCGCTCGACCTTATCATGTTGGCACGTCAGGTAGGTGCAGACGTATGTCTCGATGTCCCACTCCATGCTCGGCCAGTAGTAATTGCCCGCGAGGAGGGCCAGGGTTCACTGCTGCCTTGGGTGCCCGGCGGCGTGGGGGGTGTCGTGGACTTCGCGTAGGAGCTGACGCTAGAGTTGTCTCCCGCCGGGGACGTACGGGCGGTGGCCCTCCATGTAGATGACGCCGTCCTTGAGCCAAAGTGGCGGGTCTCGCCAGTCTCGATTTGGTGCATGAGCTGCTAGGCGGCAGGGTTGGTTGGGTAGGCAGACCTGATACATTGAGGATGTCCCCAGTGGTGGCCGACATGGCTGTGAGGCAGGCGGAGGTGTCTTGATGGCTGAGGGCATCTGCCACCGCATTTGCATGCCCCGGTTTGTACCGGAGGGTGAAGTCGAACTTTGCGAGAAAATCTTGCCACCGGGCCTGCTTTGGCATGAGTTTCTTTTGGGTGTTGAAGTAGCTGGTCACCACGTTGTCAGTGAAGACTGTGAAGTGGGAGCCGAGGAAGTAGTGCCACCAGATTCGTAGGCAGTAGACCACCACGGTCATCTCCTTTTCGTGCACCGAGTAGCGCTGCTCGGTATCACTGAGTTTCCATCCCTTAAAGGCGACTGGGTGGCTTGTCTACATGAGAACTCCCCCGATGGCACAATCAGACGTGTCCGTGTGCACCTCGAAGGGGAGGGAGAAGTCAGGGAGGTGAAGAATAGGTTCGGAAGAGATGGAGGCTCGCACCTGGTCAAAAGCCTGTTGGCAGGTGGCGCTCCAGTCCCACCGCCTATCTTTTCAAAGGAGGTCTGTCAGTGGGGTAGCGATGTGTGAAAAATCATGGATGAACTTCCTGTAGTAGTTGGCAAGGCTGAGGAACGAGCGGAGGTCAGTGGTGTTGGAGGGGGGTGGCCATTGGTCGATCATAGCTACCTTGGCGTGGTCCATCTTGACCTGCCCGTGGCCCACAATGTGGCTCAAGAAGCTGACTTCCTCGAGGCCGAACGTGCACTTGGAAGGGTTGAGGTAGAGTTGGTGGTCGCGTAGCACGTTGAAGACTATCCACAAGTGTTCCAAGTGTTCGACCATTGTCTTGCTATATATCAAAATGTCGTTGAGGTATACCACAACAAATTGGTCTAAAAAGGGGCGGAAAATGTTGTTCATAAGGGTGCAAAATGTAGCGGGGGCGTTGGTCAGCCTGAACGGCATGACTGTGAACTCATATGAGCCATAGTGAGTAATGCACGTCATCTTCGGTTTGTCGCCCGCCTTGATCCGCACTTAGTGGTGCCCGCTCTTGAGATCCAGCTTGGAGAAGATGTGCACGCCCCCCAGGCGATCGAACAGCTTGTCGGCGTTGGGAACGGAGTACTTGTTCTTCACTATGATCTTGTTGAGCACCTTGTAATCAACGCACAGATGGAGTGATCTATCTTTTTTGTGTTGAAAAAGTACCGGCGCACCAAATGGGGCATGCGATGGGTGTATGTGGCCGGCGCAGAGTAGGTCTTCAAGTTGTTGTTTCAGTGTCGTCAGTTGCGACGGGCTCATCTTGTAAGGGGCGTGAGCTGGTGGTTTCTCCCCTAGTAGTATCTCGATTGCGTGTTCGATCTCCCCTGCGTAGGGCTGAGGTTCAGGGGCTTTCACGCGTCGGGCAATTGTGGTGCTCGTATCTGGTGGTTTTGCCAAGCTCTCGAGGTGAGATTGTAGCTGGTCAAATTGGTCCTGCAATACTTGGAACCTGGCATCGTGTTCTTCGCGTTGGGCCACAAAGGACGTGGCCATCTCCTCAGTCTGTGTGTAGAGGGTCGTTATCTCCTTGTCCAACCTTCGACCGAGGCTCTCGGTGTCTGCAGATTGCATTTGTTGCTGCGCTTCGGTGTCACGGCGGAGGTTGCTGGTCTCTGTTTGAAGCTGAGTGGAGAGTGATTCCACAAGTCATGTTAACGACTCGAGTTGTTCGGTGAGTTGGGCGATCCGCTGTCCCTGCGTGCCCCCAGCTCCCGAGCATCCGCTGTTGGTCTCCATTTGGGTCGAAGCGGGTGGGTCAGAAAAAATTTTGGGCCGGTGGTGGGCATACTGACCTTGGTTTCTGGCTCTGATACTACTGTTACGAGGACCCCGAGTGGCTCTGCTCGGATCCTTGTCGGATTCCGTCGGGGATCATCGTGATCTGACTTCTATACCGAATGTGAGGCGAGAGGATCCAAAAAACCAAAGGCATCGTATTACGAAGGCGTGGGTCCCATTAAGTAGGGCCCCACTTCCTATCGTTCCATCTTACAAACGGTGTGGGACTAAACGTCCACATCAGCCGTCCCATCCTCCGTAGAGGTAATGCCATTATCTCGTCGCCCTATCGTGATGTCATGGTGCCGACTCCGTTCGCCTATCTCGGTCGCCACGCTAGCGTCTCGCTCCTCCGTGTGTTCCTGTCACGTGTCGTGCAGCTTGGTGCTGTGTTGTCCCCGGCTCGAGGTCAGGCCCGTGTGACAGCTAGCCATAGACTTTTCTTCGTGTCTTATATAGGTAGAAAAACAAGAAGAAAAGGGAAAAGGCCCAATAGGGAGAAGGCTCACAAATAGCAGATGAAGCCTTTTGATTTTGGGGTGGTCCGACAGCATCAGGATCGGCAGAGGACTTCTGGGCCTACGTTCTCATGTTGGCCCACATCGTGTTCAGTTGTTCGAGGCCTCACATCTGGGCTGGGGTCTTGTCCTGCGTCAGTTGACTTTCTATAACACTCTCCGAGTGGATTACTACAGCCACAACATCGCTACGCATTAGGAAGGCATATCCATGCTGAAAAGATAGCAGGTGCAAGGGGTTTGGATTCTGAGTCAATACATGCTATCCCAAGCTCGTTTGTCCTCCCTCCCTCGTTCCCATCGCATTACTCTGAGTAGTCATAGAGCTGATCTGAAGAGAACCCCTGGAGAGAAGAAGCTTGTGAGCTTGGTTTAAAACCCTAACCCTAACCCGAACAGTTGGTCAATTCAGCAGTGAAATCCATGCACTGGTGTTCTTCCCTCATGACGCCATCCAGCCCGCTCAGGACTTCGCAAGTGAATGCCGCATCTAGGTGGCAGCCATCCTGTGCTGCAAAGCTATGAAGACGACCACAGGGGTGGAGGGAGCTCTCGGCAGGGGCCTTAATCTCACCTTGCCGTCTCATGCTGACACGCACCGCCGCTACGCCATCCCATCCCACCGTCCCGTGGAGCATAGGCGTTAGCTAGCAGCACATAAGACACCGCCGTTTGTGGTTCCATCTTGCAGAGCTGAAGAGCATCGTGCTCACCGAGCTGGAGAGCTTGAATCTTTCAGGCTGTATCATCGTTGTGGAGTAGGACTACGATTGGAAGCTTGCAACAGTGATCATTGCAGTAGAACAAGGGAAGCAAAAATAGATCTTGTGTTTACTATTCTTGCAGGTTATTGAACAGTTGATTGCAGGTATTATCAATAACTATTGAAGGAACTATTCAACAGATCTGTTATAGATCTTGACTGTTTCATTGCCAAGATTCTTGTATCTTGTTCTTCTATTCACATCAACTTTTACTATTTTCTATCACTTGTTGATCTTGGCTGAATTTACGACAACATTAATAAATAATAGAACCATATTTACGACTGCATGTTTGATTTTGTATTGGTGAGTTTTGGATGAATACTTAAATTTCAATTAAATTTGAGTAATGAATGGAAATGAAATATTCTTCACAAATAAATGACATAACTCAATCTCCTCTCTCTTGCTGTATGGAAGGGGAAATGCTCTCCTAGCTTCTATCTTCAACCCATGGAACACTATGACAAAAATGCCAGTAGCAATCGTGTATCTCTCAGTCTTGGTTGGACCCGGCGAACAAGAGAGCTGTGCACCATTTCAAGGGGGAGCTTTCCGAGTAACTTCCTCATCTAGCCCAGTGGATCATGGCCGTGGTTCTCATTGCATTTTTAACTCATGCTCTTATGATTCTCTTTTCAGTTTCTCTCTTGGCTTCACTCGTCATCGTTTAGGTCACTGGCAGCAGCGTGGACTCCCTCCCATTCTCATGGTGTAAAGAGGTTGTGCCAATTGTTTCTCCTTCTGGTGCATCTGCGTAGTATGCAAGAGGTTGGCGCGTTGTGGCGAATAGAGAAATTATGGTCAACCTTAAGGGCTCGGAGCTTTGCCTCAAGGATGGACAGCCACACTCTGCTCAACAGAGGCCAGGAGCGCAAGCTGGGTAAAATGACGTGGCATTGACGAATGTACGGAGTAGATAAAGGAAAAGAATAAAACAAAACCTAATAAGATTAAGCTATAGCAGAATTAATGCATTGACTCCAAAGAGAATAATAAGGAACTCATTTCCTTCAGAAATTACTCCAAAGAGAATAATTATTATAGTATAACTATTCAATTTAAGTAGTTTCACATGTTGGGTCATAACTAGGCGTGGTAAATTCCCATCTCATAACAGATAAATTATTTTAGATCATATTTGAACATTTTTAGGTTCAATCTCAAATCATTTATATCATGGTCTATGTATAATTTGATGTTTTCATTGATCTTAAGCATGTTTGTCATCATCAAAATATCATATATTTAACACTAATAAGCAAAATATTCAATACTAAATTTAAATGTATACTAAATATGTAGAAATTTAAAACTTAAGAAAGAATTGTCTATATGAAGACAATGAAGTATTGATGATATTTAATTTTGTAAGTTCTTGAAATCTAATATATATTTGACTACAAATGAATCCGTTCTTCATCCTCTCTCTCTCTCCCCCTATCTCGTTTTGCACCGGAAGACAAACTTGGGGCATGCGTTTCTCAGGGTGAAATCCTTTAATGTGAGAGGGCGAGTAGCTTCCATCTCGACCTCTCTCTCTAGTTGAAAATGCAAAACTGACATATGCACCAGGAAAAAGTAAGAGTTAAATCTCCAAGAGTGGAAATGCAGAAAGAGAGAGAGAGAGAAAGGGAGAGAGAGAGAGAGAGAGAGAGCGAGTGTGTGTGTGTTTGTGTGTGTGAGAGAGAGCGAGAGAGAGGGGTGAGAGAGAGAGCGAGAGAGAGAGGGAGGGGTTCCGCTTTTCCCACCTGCGGCGATCCACTGATCCGCGAAACCATCGCTTGGTCCGCAGCTCCGCGAGAGAGAGATAGATATCCAAATTTTATCTACTGAATGAAAAAAGGAACCAGGTTATAAAATAAGATACCACTGTTGTCATTCCCATTTAGGTCCGATTCGGATCCCTCCGTAGTTTCCCTTTCCCACGCCCGATCCACAGAGAGCCATTGCCCAATCTGAAGAAGAAGAGGGAGGAGAGAGAGGAAGAGGGCGAAAGAAGAAGACGAGGGAGGCAATTAGGCCATTGGTCCGATTCCAATGGCCTGATCGCCTCCCCTGGGGGTGGTCGCAGGGAAACTCTCTGATGGGAAGGCCCTTGCCATGAAGTAGCTCTCTCCCATGTCGCATCAGCGGAAGATACAATCCCTAGTGAAGAAAAAAGAGGCTAAAGAAGATAAGAAGGATAGATGCAACATAACATGGTATTTTTCCTCTATACATATTATAGTCGGGTCATTGGGATTTATATACACAGGTCAAGCTAAAATAGTCGTTACGACATGTTAGGTCTTATGGGTGACCATTTTTTGACCATTAATGAGAGTCGGTGTCTCGAGAGATGACTGTTGCAGGGCATGTTATCATTGGTAGATGATTGACAAGTGACGTGCGGCTTATAGGGCTAAGGTGTTGCTCACACTCCCTTGCAAGCTGAGGGTTGATGGAGGACAATGGAGGCAGCACGTAAAGCTTGGTGCACAGCTAGAGGAAGCATGCTTTGAAAGAGGCTTCATGAGTATATCCGTGGGATGGTCTTTGTTGAAAATGAAAGCCACTTGCAAGTGTCAAGTGGCAACTTGTTCATGAACAAAATGAAAATTAATTTGATGTGCTTGGTATAGGTGTGGAAGATGGGGTTGGCCGCAAGATAAGTAGCGTCAAGATTATCATAGTGAATCATTGGAGCAGTGGTCAAGGGAATGCAAAGCTTGTGGAGGAGAGATTGAATCTAGAGGAGCTCTGCGGTGGCATTTGCAAGGGCTTTATACTCCACTTCAGTGGTGGAGCAGGCTATGGTGGGCTGCTTCTTGGAGTTCCAAGAGACTAAAGTAGAGACGAAGTAGATGAGGTACACATTGGTGGACCGATGATTGAGAGGTGAACTGGCCCACTCGGCATTGTTAAATGCGTGAAGAGAGAGATCATATTTGTTATGAATGAGGAGGCCATGAATGAGGGTACCCTTAAGATATCTAAGCAAATGTTTGAGCTGAGCCCAAGCAGCTAGGCTCGGGGCATGCATTGACTAGCAAGCTCAGTTGACCACAAAGGTGATGTTTGGGCGAATGAGGGTGATGTACTAAAGGCCGCCAACAAGGCTATGGTACAATAAAGGTGTTAGGAGTGCAGAAGAGAGAGAGGTGGAGGAGGAGATAGAGTAAGGGGTGGATTATAGTGAGAATGCTTATAAGATAAGGGTTGAGAATGAGGATGTCATCGACATAAATTAGGAGAAAAACAAGAGAAAAAGATTTGTGATGGAAGAAAAAGGAGACATCAGTCTTGGAGGTGAGGAAACTGAGCGAGCAAAGGTGAGAAGAGAGCTTCTTAAATCATTCACGGACAAATTGTTTCAAACTGTATAATGATTTTCAAAGGATGCAAACATGATGGGGTCACAACAGATCGACAAAACCTAGGGGTTGTTTCATGTAAATGGTTTCGACTAGATCACTGTGGAAAAATGTATTTGAAATATCAAGTTGACGAACGTACCAATTGCAATTGATGGCGAGGGAGAGGAGGACACGAACCATGATGATCTTGATGACGGAGGCTAGAAAGGTTTTGAAGTAGTCGAACCCAACTTGTTGACCAACACCTTGGGTGACAAGGTGAGCTTTGCAATGGTCAATGGTGCTGTCAGGATGAGTTTTGAGGTGATACACCTACTTACAACTGAGGACATGCATGTGCAGGTGAGGGGGAACTAAAAGCTAGGTTTGATTGTGAAGCAAGGTATCGAACTCTTGAGCCATGGCATGATGTCAATGCAAGTGACAAAGGGCATCGGCAAGGGAATGATGTTTGGAAGGGAGGGATATGGTTGTAGTAAAACATGAGGGTAATGGGTAGCTAGGAGTATGAGAGGGCGTACTTTTGGAAATTGGTGAGACCGTAGTGAGGGCACTCAGGGCCTGAGGGATGGTGGCTTGATAGATTTGCTGAAGTGAGTGATACTTGGGTGGACGGTGAGGTGAAGTGGCTGGCAAGGTGAGAGCATCAACTAGTGTAGGAGAGCTGGGGGCCGAGAGCTTTAAATGTGCCGGAGTTGTCGCTGAAAGGAAAGAGGGCACCAAAGGAGGGACGATGGGAAGAGGTATAGAGCTGAGAATCCCTGTAGAAGAGGAGGAGGGGGGGGGGGAAAGGGGGTCAAAAGAACAAGCATAGGGGAAGATGTGTTCATTGAAAAGTACATCACAGGAGATAAATAACCTACTTATTTACAAAGAAACGCATTGGTACCCCAAGTGCTTAGAGCTATATCCTAAGAAGACACAGTACTTAGAACAAGAAGTGAGTTTGTTGGTAATAATTGCATAGAGATTAGGGTAACACAAACAACCGAAGGTGCAAAGAAATGAGTAGTCAAGAAGGGTACCAAAGATGACCTCATATGGTGAGGGCATGTAGAGAAGTGATGCGTTCATCCTGATTGATAAGGTAAGCTGCAGTCGCCACAACTTTATCCTAAAAGATTTGTGAAAAATGAGCTTGATGGAGCAAAGTGAGCACAATCTCGATCAAGTGGTGGTGTTTGTACTCAATAGTACCATTCTACTTGGGGGTGTGTGGGTAGGAGATCCGGTAGGTGATGCCAGCATACTGAAAATGGTGACAAAGTGATTGGAATTCACCTCTTCTATCAGACTAGAAGGTCCAAAGCTTTGTGTTGAATTGTCATTTGACTTGAGTGTGAAATAAATTCGAAAGTAACATTATTTTTAGAAATTAGTTCTTAAATGGAGAGTAAATTCTTTGTGATTCGTGGGACATAAAGCACATTGCGAAGATGAAGTGGTCATCAATTTGTACTTAGAGAAGAATAGCCAGAGGCAGTGATGGCATACCTTGGCTATTATCTAAGTGAAGTTGATCAAGGCTGATGTATGGGGTGGAGTGTTACAAAATGGTGGCGTCGAGTGTGATATGGTAGGTAGTGCCACTGTCGGGATACCAAGTTAACATAGATGGTGTGTCTACTTGACTTGAGGCATTGAGATAGTACACCTACAGAAGAGGTGGCTGATTTTCCACTTGCCATGTGGGTAGAGAGTTGTTGTTGCCTTGCCAACCATGAAAATTTCAATTGAAATGTTCACGGCATTCATGAACTCCATGTCTCATTTGTCCACAAGGTTGACATCGAGGAGTGTATCTCCCTCCGCCACGTCCTCTACCTTGGTTGGTCCTACTAGCTTGTCGCTCATGGGGTTTGTTCTGCTCGATGACTTGATTTGCCTCTGGAGGAAAATAAGGTTAGTTTTGCACATTCTATTTGAATGCTATCATAGTTTCGTGAGCTTTAATTTGAGCAATGGTATCCTTGAGGCTTGGATCTTAAGGTCTTATAGTTAGTCTGGCGATGAAGGGTGTGTACTCCAGTGAAAATTATCACAGGAATGCAAAGGTAAACATAGATTCATCGATTACCTATCTTGCAGTTGAGAGCTCCTCATTTATGGTACAAATTTCCTTGATATATTCATCCATTGACATTGCTCCTTTTGTAATATTGTGGAGCCAATTATGCAGCTCCATGATTTGTGATTTACTTCTAGATGAATAGTTTCTCTTTATTGCCTCTTAGGCTTCCTTTGATGTTTTCTCACTGATGATGCACACAAGGACGGATTCCGACAGTGAGGAGGCTATGAGTGCAAGCACTAAGTGATCCTATCTTCTCCACACTTGATAAGTTGGTTTTGGAATGAGCATTCCATCTTCATCGACGATATTGATTGTAGGAGCTTCTTCTTCTAGGAGGTGGTCGAGGCTGCAACTACTTAGCAAAAGGAGAAGTTGCATCTGCCGCAATAAAAAGTTGTCCTTAGTCAACTTCAAAGGGATCGACATACCAATTGTAAGTAGGGTCAGTACCATCTAGAGTGTGGCTATGGTTGTGTGGCTCTTTGAAATGTTTGCCATTGATAGTGAGTGCCATTGGGCTGGTGGCTTTGATACCATATGAGAGCATGAGGTCGCGTGCTTCTATGAAAGAGAAGAGAAAGTGAAGAAGAAAGAGGCCAGAGAAGATAAGAAGGATAGATGCAGCATAGCATGATTTTTCCCTCTAGACATATTATAGCCAGGTCGTCGAGATTTGTATACACAGGTTGGGCTAAAATAGCCGTTACAATGTGTTATGATGTGTTACTATCATTGAACCATGATATGATCTGAAGTAAATTAAAAGCCACGTGAAACATTAGTTATACTGAAGCTTGCATCCATTGTCCAAAAAATTTTCATAGTTATTTCTTTTATATTTTGGGACTATGTTTTCTCTTGTAACATTTATTAACTTGTCATCACCTTGAGTTAAATTGAAACAATATAAATTTTTTTTTGACTAGCTTTGCCATTTAGGATTGCAATAGATGTTATTTAAGATTGCAAAAAAATTCTGATTAAAAATTTGTGTTTTTCTATCTTTTCTATATATTATATTTGTACAACATGCTACTTGTAATTAACAGTACATTTGAGAGATGAAAAATTAATATATTACTTGCATTTAGATCATGCTAGGATGATTATGGCTAACTAGTTGGGTCAAAGCAATACAAAAATTGTGAAAATTCTCCTCAAGTGCATTTAAAATTTTCATGTAATTGAATTGTGAGATTTGAAATCTATATTTCAATAGATATCACCTAGAAGATATTGAGAATCCTATTGAACACTTGAGGGCAGTTAAAGTTCTAGATTCCTCAGTCAAAGTATCCATAGAGAGTGGTCAAAAGCTTGGCTATTAAAGTAAATAAAGGATTGAGTGAAGCTCCAAAAATCAAATTGTTAGATAGGAGGTGTTTATCCACTCTCTTCTCGTCAAAAAAAGAAAAAATCCATGAGGAAAAAGCTGCCTGTATATATATGAAAAAATAATGAGAAAAAAAGGGACAAAGTGAAGCTCCAAAAATCTGATTGTTAGAAAGGAGAAGTGCTTATACATTGTCTTCTCATCAAAAAAAGAAAAAATCCATGAGGAAACAGCTACTTGTCTATATATGAAAAAAAGATGAGAAAGAAAAGGGACAAAGTAAAGCTCCAAAAATTGAATCATTAGATAGGAGAAGTGCTTATACATTGTCTTCTTGTTAAAAAAAGAAAAAAATCCGTGAGAAAAAAGCTATTTTTGTGTATATGAAAAAATAATGAGAAAAAAAGGGACAAAGTGAAGCTCCAAAAGTCAAATTGTTGTATAGGAAAAGTGCTTATCCACTCTCTTCTCATAGAAAGAAAAACCATGAGGAAAAAGCTACATGTCCCCAAATTAGTCAAAAAGGGCCAAGCAAACTCCAACTATGGGAAAAAGATTGAAGTTTATAGAATGGATAAGATTCTTGAGTGCTAGATAAAATTTCTCATATATCTTTGTGGTGATATCTGTTAATTATAGGTGTTGACTTTACATTAATATGAAGATAGAATTTTGAATGCAATATTGATGAGTGTTTTCACAATTGAGATACGATTCACTTTGATACTTGCCATAGAATTTGAAGCATATATGGGCCAAGTAGATATATTTATAATCAATCATACCTTTAAACATGACATTTTGATTCACTACTAGTTTGGAATTTTAATTCTTATGAGTATTGCTTAGGCAATGATTCAAGTAGGGGGTATATTAATGCATCATTTTTATATATTAATTAAATTAAAATGATAATAAATGTCACATTAGCCAATCTGAAATATAATAAATCGAATTGAAAGTTTAAAAGTGATTATAGAATCTAGTTCATTGATTTCTACCTAATCTGTATTTTTTTTTGAGAAATTTCTACTTGATTTTATAATGTGCTGTAACAAGATTACCTAAAGTGAGTTGCCTTGAATTTATTTTTCTTATGAGTGAGGTATTTGTTATTAGTAGTGAGAATTCAATGTATAAACATGAGGACATCATTTACTACAATTTTTTTGAAATTTAAATTTGAACCAAGAATGGTACCATTTCCGAACTTTGAGGAAGCTTAGGAAGTCAATGCTTGCCAAACTTTAGCCCATATTAAGCTACTGGCGGCAGCCTTCAAACCAATCTGAAGGTGCAGATGCCTTACATCCCACACAAGCTGTAGACCTAGTACACCTGAAAGTTTGACAACCAAACGATGACCAACTAGCAATTTAACTAGACCTGAGGAGGCTGTCGTGGTTGTGCCAGCTGGCTTATCTATTGTTGTTGAGAACTTGTCAAGAATTGATGATGTATTGCTATTGAAGTTAGTCCTTCCATGGCAGTACATGGAGTTTCTCAGGGAGGCCAATACATGGTGGAGATTTTGGTACAGTTGTAGATGGGGTAGAGAATATTGTCGTGTTTGAACTTGAATTCATGGAGCACCATTAATTAGTCCTTTGAAATACTATTCTACACCAGGCCAATAGTTCTAATGAGATTTTGACCTGGGAGAAGGCTGCCCATGCTTCTTTGATTATGTGGCCGAAGTTAACCATTTTTCATGTGCACCATAAACTTGTAAATCCAATAAACTAATCTCCTTTGACTTTCATCTCTCATTAATTTGGAGGCACATTTTCTGTTATTCCCCTTGAACTATATAATTGTTGAATATAATGTGGAAGCATAAAGAACCAAGAAGTTGAGTGATTTAACATTTCCTTATTTCTTAAAAAATATTTTTTGTCTAATCACATAGGGCTTAAAGTGATATCATTTACCTAACCTAAGTTATTCTCTAAGTACCACTAATTATATTGAACATAAAATTTTAAGTTATTATTCACTAACTTTAACAGCTACTAGTCAACTTGAGTATTTGTCCCCAAAAACCTCTTTTTTCTTTTACACTTGTAGGTCAGCAAAACTTGATAACAATTTCTCTAATCTCTGATATATTAATGATTCTAAATTAGCCAAATGAAACAAACACCCTGCTAACTCCCACTAGATTTACAACCCTTGGTTTAGAAAATTCGATTACCACCTAACTAATATCTCTTTTAGATGCATAAACTAGGTTGACCAAACCAAATTAATGCCCAACTAGTGCCTTCTAGTTTAAATGCTTTACATTATTTGATTATACCTAGTTTCTGCTCTAGTTTTTTTGGTTTCTATTCTTATTAATGAACAACTGTTCAAATAAATAATTTTCAATTTATTCTTCACCAGATAGTTCAAGTTACATAATCTAAATAGTTTCTCAAAGACGAGCATAGTCTTCATCCTTTGAAGTTCAAAGATGAAGATGTACATTATGGTTCTCACTCCTAATTTTTCAGTCCTCATTGTTAGAGATAAAAGCTCAATATAAGTTTAGCAGAGAAGTTAGAAGACAAAAATAAAATGAAACAACTCACAATAGGAGATACAAGAGTGTACATGGTTTGGAGGTGAGCCTCCTACGTCCATGGTGACGATGAAAAACTCCACTAAATATAATAGAAGTACAGAAAAACATTCTCTAAAACTAGAGTACATATCTCTAATCTTGGCCCTTGGTAAACTCATTAATTCCTCACCAACAGATAGAGATATTTCTCTTGAAAACCCACTCCTAACCTCTCTAATACTCTTTGGTCACCTGGTGTTACGAGATGAGAAGAGGTGGGCTCTATATATTATTGAGTTGCTTGGGGATACGTGCCAATCAAATCCTCTAGAAATATGTCAATCATTTCCTCATTGAAGCTGAAACGGTTTAGCTGAACCATTTCTTCCATCTAGCTCGGCTTGCTCATAATTGGGCGGTTGAGGTGTGTGAGAATCCATCCACATCTGGCCTGTTTCACATGTCTCATCCTCTCTCTTTCTCCTCTGCATTAAATCCAGTTCTTCTTCGCTGCCCTATGAGCTGACATGGTAGTGGACGTGGTCACTTTATGAACCCTATGCCCAACACTCATTTGCTTAACCCGAATTGGCTGAAGTCCCCCTTCCGATAGTGGGGGGCCATGGGACAATTGTTTCTAATGGTTAGAAAGTGGTTAATTCAGAGTCAGCAGAGTCCAGCAAGGTTACCGGGATGACCACTTGAAACTAATTTAATTTGGGGCATTTAAAATGGTCCTTACATGAAAAGGAGAGTGGCGAATTGACTTCTAAATATTTTTCAATAACCAATGGTCCTTACCGCGAATTGACAGAGAGTCTATGCATGGTTCCGCATAGAGATATGAGACTTCTCTCTGACCGTGAGCCAACGCCAATATACCCTTTCTCCTTTCTCACCGTGTTCTTGGGGAAACAGCCTGCGGACCATAAAGCCCTGCAGGTCAAGTCAAGGCCGATCACGACGGGAACCTGTATAAGGGTCCACCGTCAAAGTTGGACCGCTCCTGTCGTCCGAAGAAAACAGCCTGTGCAATCCTGGAAAATTTGAATGAACAACGATCATTTGCCTGCTGGTCCCCACAAATGACTTGGCCAGCATGGCGGTCAGATTGTTGCCCATGAAGGACGACGACTCCGCTGAAGGGAGTCTCCACCGCCATTGGGAAAGGGCGAAGCCCTCGATACCGCGACATTTAATAGCGTTCACCGGTCACTGATCTATTTAAAAACAAGAACTTGTCATCTTCTTCCTCCACGCCGGCCACCATCTCCAAAGCCATGGGGATTCTTCTCCTCTACAGCCTTCATACTCTCCTCACCAGCACCCTTCTCTTCTCCAACGCTCACGGGAGGGAGAGACTCAATCTCGGGGACTCCCTCTCTGTCGAGAGGGAAGGCGACGAGCTGGTCTCCCCCAACAGAACCTTCTCCGCCGGATTCATCCAGGTCGGTGAAAACGCTTATTGCTTCTCCATCTGGTACGCCCGCCGCCCGGGAAAAAACACCGTGGTGTGGATGGCCAACAGAGACA
Organism: Spirodela polyrhiza; assembly: GCA_024713555.1. Lineage (NCBI taxonomy): Eukaryota > Viridiplantae > Streptophyta > Magnoliopsida > Alismatales > Araceae > Spirodela > Spirodela polyrhiza. The sequence continues at coordinate 7,672,110 of CM046535.1, forward strand.
AACCAGTCACGAGTACCGGCTCCGAGATTCACCTAAACAAACATGGCACCCTCGTTCTGTTCAGCGGTAGCGAGGGCAAGATCTGGGAGGCGGACACTGCATCCAGGAGGGATGGGAAGACTCTGGAGCTGCTGGAGACGGGGAACCTGGTTCTCACGAACGAAACTGGGGACTTTGTGTGGCAGAGCTTCGCCTCACCCGCCGACACCCTCCTCCCCGGCCAGCAGCTCACGAGAAACACCGTCCTGGTGTCTAATAGAGACGCCGGAAACTATCTGTCGGGTTCCTACAGCTTCAAATTCAACGACGATAATGTGCTCTGCCTTATCTACAGCGGCCCCGAGGTCTCCAGCAACTACTGGCCGGTGCAAGATTTATCCATATACAGCGAAGGAAGAACCAACTTTAACAGCACAAAGTTAGCGGCGATGGACGACATGGGAGCTTTCTACTCGAGCGACTTGGTCCGCTTTAACACGTCGGACTACGGGAGAGGGCCGCGCCGCCGCCTGACGCTGGACCATGACGGCGTCCTCCGAGTGTACAGCATGAAAGAGCCTAAATTGGAGTGGGAGGTCGTCTGGTTGCTTGATATTGGGGTCTGTAGGATTCACGGTCTGTGCGGAAGCTACGGCATCTGCATCTACGCACCAGGGCCGACGTGCACGTGTCCGCCGGGATTCAGCCGAAAAGACACATCGGACTGGTCTAAAGGCTGCGTGCCACCATTTAATCTGACCGCTAATCTGGTAAGCGTCGACTTCCTAAAATTACCATACACGGATTACTACGGCTACGACCTTGATACGTTTCAGGACGGTGTGTCCTTGGAAAACTGCACAGAGACCTGCCGGAAGGATAACAGGTGCAAAGGCTTTGGATTCAAAAACCGTCTATGTTATCCCAAGTTTGTTCTCCTCAACGGCGGAAGGACGCCGAATGAACCAAACACCATATACATAAAGGTTCCGACGGCTATGGCTGCAAAGGAAGGCGAAGACTTGGCGCTGATTCAATCCACCTTAAACGGCTCCGGCAGGATTATTAATACTTCCAGGGGGACACCACGCTCGGATGGCGTCAAGAACCTGTACTTCAGGTACTTGGTTGGATTCGTAGGAACTCTCGGCGCGGTGGAGGTGATCATCATCGTCCTGGGTTGGTGGTTCATCAGGAGGATGAACCGTAGTACGGAACCATTGAAGAGGGAATACAGGTTACAGCAGGCCATGGGCTTCCGAAGATTCTCCTACACAGAGCTGAAGAAGGCGACGACAAATTTCAGAGAGGAAATCGGTAGGGGAGGCTTCGGGCAGGTCTACAGAGGCCTGCTGGAAGACGGCGAAACGGCGGTGGCCGTGAAGAGGCTCGAAGGGGTCACCCAAGGGGAGGCCGAGTTCTGGGCGGAAGTTGCCGTCATCGGGAGGATCAACCACATGAACCTGGTGAGGGTGTTGGGGTTCTGCGCCGAGGGCAAACATCGCTTGCTGGTCTACGAGTACTTGGAGAATAAATCCCTTGACAAGCTCCTTTTCGCCTCCGATGCCACTATGGTTTTGGACTGGGAGAAGAGGTACTCCATCGCAGTGGGGACGGCGATGGGCCTCGTGTACCTGCATGAGGAGTGCCTGGAATGGGTTCTCCACTGTGACGTGAAGCCTCAGAACATCCTCCTGGACAAGCACTTCCGACCAAAGCTGGCCGACTTTGGGATGTCCAAACTCGCGGAGACGGGGGCCGGCGGAGGAGACGCTCGCCGGGGTAAGTTCGAGGTATCTAGAGCAAGGGGTACAAGAGGGTACATGGCTCCAGAGTGGATAGTCAGCCAGGAGATCACCGCCAAGGCGGACGTGTACAGCTTCGGTGTGGTCTTGCTAGAGCTGGTCACGGGGAGAAGCGCATCCGGGGTCCACGGGGGGAAGTGGAACCAGCTAGTCCGGTGTGTGACAGGAAAAGTTGAAGAGCGGCAGCACGACGGAGGAGCGGTGGAAGAGCTGGTGGACAAAAGGCTTCAGGGGGACTACGACATGGCTCACTTCCATCTCTCTTTCGTCGTGCTGAGGGGAACCTCTGTCCACGAGGACAGAGGGGAGAACGGCGGATTGCCACCGATCCTGTCACTTTCTCTAATACACTGTCCTTTAAATAGGGACGAACCCTAACTGAACAACTACCGGAATACCCTGTTTTATATTCTGACGACTGATAACACCAATTACAGACGATCCCACTCATTTGAGGCCCATTCTTTGAGCTGGCATCAGACCGGACTTCAGATGGGAGGCGATTTTCTCTGAAAGGAGACGTCCATCAAGGTGACTATTAACTGATTGGATGGGGCTGTTAAGTCCTTCACGCCGGGGAGCCCTGCGAAGACTCGTCGTCCGGCGAGAGGTCGCCGAGAGGAAACCCCACGACGGCGCTCATGAACGACCTCTCATTCTTATTTGTCCTAACGCACAGCAGGACGGCCCGGAGCACGAGCTCCACCTGCTCCTCGTCGTAGTCCCCGTTGAGCCTCTCATCCACCAGCTTGTCTATCCCATGTCGCCCCAGCATCTTCTCGTCCACCCAGCGGATCAGGTGACGACTCTGTCCTTCCTAGACGACGGTTGCACTCTTCCCGGTGACGAGTTCCAGCAGAACAACGCCGAAGCTGTACACGTCCGCCTTGGCTGTGATTTCCTGGTTCACGATCCTCTCGGGGGCCATGTACCCTCTCGTCACCCTCTCCCTGGAGACCTTGCACTTCCCCCGGCGACTGAAACCGTCGGCCGCGGCGCTCCTCTCTGTAAGTTTGGACATTCCGAACTCGGCCAGCTTGGGCCTATATTGTTCGTCAAGGAGGATGTTCTGGGGTTTCACGTCGCAGTGGAGGACCCACTCCAGGCACTCCTCATGCAGGTAGGCGAGGCCCATCGCTGTCCCCACTGCGGCGGCGTACCTCTTCTCCCTGTCCAAAACATTGGCAGTGTCGGAGGCGAAGAGGAGCTTGTCAAGGGATCCATTCTCTAGGTACTCGTAGACCAGGAGATGAATCATGCCCTCGGTGTAGAACACCCACACTCTCACCGGGTTCATGTGGTTGATCCTACTGATGACTGAGACCTCCACCCATAACTCAGCCTCCCCTCCTAATTTCCTCGCTAAAGTTTCTCGTCATCGCCTTGAGTTCTATGTAGGTGAACCAATGGAATCTGACTGCTAGTTGGAATCTGTGGCCCATCTCCACTGCTCACAGTCTTGGGTGGATCCTCCAGATGAGCCCCCAACCCAGAATTATCATATGATCGCCTCCACCGCACTGAGAGCTGCGACAAATCCGACCAAGTATTTCAGGTAGGGCGTCTTGGTACCATCATAAGGGAGTTTCCCACTGGAAATAGGGACCAATTGGCTTGAGCATGCTAATCTTGACTTTATCAGTGTCCCACCATCTCCTTCCTTGACGACCATCGATGCTAGAACATTGATGTATGTCGACACAAGGTTGTTACGCGCCCAACAGCCATGGAGAAGGGCACACTTGGGGAAAGAAGTCTTCTCTCGAAAGCCAAAACTCAAGCAACTGGAATCTTTTCGGCAGGCTGTTCTGCAACTACTCAAGGTAGCCTTTTTGCTATAGGAATTGAGATCATTTCTATAGTAATCTATATGATCAAGTTTTATGAAGTCAACCGTTCCTAGTGAGTTGGTTTGATTAAACTCTGGCCAGCAGCCTTTTGACCAATCTTCTGGATCTAACCACCAGAAACCTTGCTGGCATGTGCACACTGACTCTGGTGAGTATGTGCAAATGCCATACTTTCTACACAGGCCGTGTATCTGGCACAGCCTAAAACTGGGCATCCAAACAGTCAACTATTCCCCCGTGGACTCTTCAAGACTATATAACCTGAGGCCGGCATGGTCTAATGTCAACCGGTGGCTATGTCCCGTCCCGTAGTCCGATGAGAAGAAGCTTAAAAGGTCACTAGATAGGAAGAAACCCTTGTCGTCAAGAATTGCAAGTTTGCTGCTGTTTTAGATGATCCTGCTTTGATTGTTAGGTATGATCTCCGGGAGAGGCCGGTAGAAGCTGGAGATTTTGGGACCATTGTAGATGAGGCAAAGAGCATTGTCGTCGTTAAACTTGAAGTTGTAGAAACCAAAATGGTAGTCTCTAGTGGCTTTTTTCAACACCAGAATGATGTTCTTGGTGAGTTTCTGGCAGGGGAGGGGGGTGTTAGTGGGTGAGGCAAAGCTCTCCCACACAATCTTTCCCATCCCATTCTTGACGATTAGGTTTCCCACCTCCAGCAGTTCCAAGTGTTAGAACAGTTAATATAAGATCTATATTAATCAACGAAATGTATAAAATAAAAAAATAAAAGGGGGAATACTAGAATTCGCACTCTAAGAGAGATGGGATGCTCTAGAGAGTAATTCACGTTGTTATGTGACCTAAAGACTATGACCCCTATTTATAGACAAGTGGTTAGCCCCTTGGTCCAATTTTGTCTATCATAAAATTGGAACAAGATCTAGTCTCTACACATAGTTGTATATATGCCTATACTTATATAAGATATCATAATCCTAAGATTTAGACTTAAATAAATTACTTTAAATGAGATTAATTAAATGATAGCCTTAATGATGTACAAATCATAAAGAATTCTTCTATATTAGATTAAATCCAACACCAGGTCCATCACATCCCATTTCAACCTTGTGCTTGTCTCTCACACCTTTCCCTCACCACCACTGAAAAGACAAGGTTGTCGTCATTCTGGAGCTGCAGCTTGGAGCCCTTACTGTTGGCTAGCTTATTAGTAGGACCCCCTACCTGCAGATTATCATTTGAGGTGATAATCGTCGTATGAGACGATAGTTTTCTGCTCAGCCGAATGGAGGATAATAGAATACGGCAAACACAATGTGAGGCAAGAGAGAAACTGTGTGAGAGAGGGTGAGCAAACGAGAGAGAGAGAGAGTGGAGGATAGATCAATCAATGGTTCAAAGAACAAAGGGTAATAGGACAATGTGAGAACAACTGAGGAATGAGGGAGTAACGATCCGTTGAGGGAATAGGCTCTGGGATCCTTAGAGTGGGTGAGACTCTTCTTCCTTCCTTTTTTTCCTTCCTCATTATCATGAGTTGGCCAATCTTTATAATCCTGATGTCCCTACGATCGAATGCCCACTTATGTCACGTTTGTCACCATCTTTTGGATCTTTTGTAGCATTCTGTTGATTATGGAGATACGTGGGCACCACTCTTCTGGATCGTTTCTCCAATGTGGGTGAGAGGATCCCATGAGTATGTCATCCGATACCCATTAGGGGTCTATCACTTATCTCTGTTTGCCATCCACACCACCATCTTGTGTAGAGAGCGGGTGTACCAGATAGAGAAGGCGTATGCATTCTTGTTGATGGGAACGAATCCAGCAGAGAAGGTTCCCCTCGCAGAGACCAACAGATCATTTGCTCTCTCTACCGAGATGGACTCCCCAGGGGTTAGTCTCTGAAATCGATGACGATGTCACCGACGATGGTGGCGGTAGAAGAGTGCCAATGAGGAGGGTGTGAAGACCAAAAGCTAGGAGAATCCCCATCACAAGCACATAGACCATTTTTGGTTTGTTGGAGGAAGAAAGGCCCACCAAGGGTACTGTTCTGCCAAGCATGACCATGTTTCTATTTAATCGCTCCGCCGCAACGGCCTTAGGGGAACCTTCTCTTTTTTCTCACCATTATGAACTTTGTTGTCGGATCAAGCAAGAGTGACTTAATGTGGAGACCGTTCCCGCCTCTTGATAGTGTTGGCCCAATTTTTCTTTAGGTGGCATTGGGCCATGTGGTGACGGCCAAGGCCATATGAGAATCACACACCACTATATGTTGGATGTAATATTTACCATGAAAACTTTTAAAAGAAGTATAATAACTAAGAAAAATAATATCTCAATGCACAATCATGGCACACAAGAATTCATGACTGTGAAACCTTTTGGGTCAAGTCAACATAGATGATCACGAGAACCAATGTTCGGGCCCACAACCATAGTTTGTCGGCTCCAATTGTTGACCCATCAAGTTTTGGAATTGTCTAGGATTTGAATATTCTAGTCTCCATGGGGTCTAGGATTGAGAAAAGCAGACTTGGGGTCAGGCCGTCGCAGTGGTAGGGACAACAGCTCAGCAAGGTGTAAGTCTCTAGTGGTCTTTGGGCATCCGTTCACTCGGGCCACATCCATTTATGATGGCCTCCATAGCTGAAGGGTGATCTTGTTCCTCCTCAACATTGGAAGTCATCCGCATAGTCATTGACAGTTTTTTTATCTACCTTCATACTTTCTTCGCCAGCTTTGTTCTCTTCTCCAATGCCCACTAGAGAGAGAAACTTTATATTGGGGACTCATTCTTCAATGAGAATAAAGAAGACTAGGACTTTCTTCACGGCCTTCATCTTGGTTGACAAACAAGTTTAATACGTATCCATTTGGTCTAGCTATTTGGGAAGTTGGCTGTTGTGTAATCGATTAACTTCATATTATTTTGATGATTTTTAAGTATTAAGATGAAATCATGAAATTGATGATATGAAATGTAAATTTAATTAGAAATCAATATCTGGGATGATACTAAAATTATAGATTAGTAATATGTATATTGAAGGAAATTTGAGTAAAAGAACAAAGGTCTAAAATGATTGAATAAATAATCTATAAGATAAGAAGTATCTCATACTATTTCAAATTCTTGTTAGGGATATAAGTGTTAGACTGTGGGTAGAAATACAATAAAAAGTCTATGTTAGGAAAATTTGTTATAATCAAATGTACAAGCCCTAATATTTGTATTTTATGAATCAAATCGCTTCACTAATATAGGCATATGTTACCAAAATACATTTATTTGAATGAATTGCACAGAATAAACTTCAAAGAAATTATTAAGGCATTGATTGTTAACAAATTTATATGAATACTAAAGTAATATTTTCATAGAAGGATAAAACAGTTCATAATTTTAAACTATCTAGTTAGGATAATTTTTATCAAAAACTATATCATGTATATGTAGATCTGAGTCACTGGTAAGCTAATCCAAAGAGGAATTCATAATAGAAAATTGTATGTCAAAATTCGGAGTACTAAGGGAATTATGATTTTCCAATTTTATGTTCATTTTCCTATAACATTTATAGTTCACCCATAGCCTGTTCATAGCTAGATAAGGAAATAAAGAGGGCAGTGTAGCCTTCCCCATAAAAGAGACATTTCACCCAACTTACGGCAAGAAAAAAATATATAATTTCATATGATGAAAGTTATTTCAATAGACATTTCTTCAAGAGCTTCCAAGTCAAGTACTCTCCAGGTGACAAGCGGAGATGAGCAGAGAGACATTGGGCATTTACGAGTTTGATTTATCTTTTGATTCCACTTCATTTTCATTATTTCTTAATCACTCATCTAGGTGAAGTGAAGACGACGAGATTAAGGTTTATTTTATAGCCTTTTATATCATTTCTCATTCATTTTGCAGTACTTTGTTTTTGGGTAACAGACAGGCAGAGTGACAAGGAATGCTTGCGAATACAATTTATGCTTTTATTTACTGTCTTATTCCATAATCTGGGTGACAGGGAGATGATGTGATTAAGAATTTTTTCTGCATTTTATCGCTTTTAAATTAGTTTTTCATTCTATTTTCTTACCGCAACGATACTCTGTTCTTGGGTGATTGATGCGGGACCGAGGAGAAAGGGATAGGATTTCCACATAAATCAATACTCTGTGTGCCCTTCTTGAAAATCCCAATGTATGAAAAATCAAGATTGAAGCAATGACGTGTGGGAGATGAAAGGAGGGGACGAGGATGAGAGAGAACGGAAGAGAGAATAGGACGGAGTTAATGAGAGAGAGCGTGAGGGAGAGAGAGAAAAGCGGAGGGAATGAGAGAAAATGGGGGAAAGAGAGGAGAGAGAGAGAGGGAGAGAGAGGGCCAACTTGTGAGAGGGGCAAAAGAGGGTGAGTGGGGAAGAGAGGGAGAGAGAGATAGAGAGAGAGAGGGCACGTGTGAGAGGGGTGAAAGAGGGCGAGCGGGGAAGAGAAAGGGAGAGATGGAGAGAGAGAGTGAGAGAGCAAGAGAGTGAGAGAGCGAGAGAGAGAGGGAGAGAGAGTGAGAAACTCAATTCTTTATCATCAAAATCATTCTTCGTTCATAACATTTTCTAGAATTCACAGATACAAAGGAGGTGTCTATAAGGAGCCGGTTATGGGGAGACAACCCCAAACGGTACCAAGTGGCACATTCAGAGATGCCTCTATCAAAGGACGCCAAATGGCACTCCTTTGAGCTGGATCTTCATCAGCCTCTCCATCGTCCTCTTCTATAGTGTCTTCCTCCAATTTATGGGTCCTTAGGTGGATCATCTTATTGGATCGGAGAGCCCAAATAGCAGTTGACCCAATTTTTTAATTGGAGTCCATTGAAGAAGGTAAATGCCAAGTGATTTGGATCAAGTTGACTCCTAAATTAAGATTAACTCTAATCCTTGCAGTCCTCATTGGTAAAGTTGACCTTGGCATTCCTTGTTGAGCCCCTTGGGTGTAGAATGGTTGACTTGTATGGGATTACGTTAGATTGCTGATTGATCCAATTAGTGACAGATAGGGACTGGTTCCAGCACTTATTTCATTTTCTGGAGTTTTTCTTATTGGTATTTTTTCCCTGAATAATTTTAACTTGACTAAGGTCATTCTTGTTCATTTATTTTTATACATTATTCATTTTTCATAAGGATTCAAATCGAAATCATTTTCTGGTTTTTATTATTTTAATCTAGTTCTGAACTTTCGTTTCGTGATTTAATGATTTCTGATGTAATTTTATATTTTTAAGATAGCTAGGTTTATTATATTTCTGCAGATTAGTCAGTTTTTATTAAACCCAACCCAAAATAATCTTCCGGTTTCACCGCGGCGTGTTTTCTCTCTCTCCCCATTTTTCCCGATTTTCGGTTTATCTTTATCGCTTACTTTTATTTTGTTTTTAAACTGTTCTCTCCTCCCCTGGAATGCTTCGCAGGTATCGAGTCATCTGTCAACCCCGAAAGCGGAAACACATCGAATGGAGAAGATTATTATGATTATTATTATTATTATTTCTTCTTATTTCAATAAATTATTCGGAACGGCAAAAAATTGATATTGAGATTGACCATCATCCAGTGGTAGAGGAGAAGAAGATACATGCAAGCCTCGGACTCTCACTAGCAGCCAGTGATGGGGGTGAGATCCCTGGTGGTGGGAACTGAGATGGCATTAGCTGCAGCACTGGCATCGGCAGCAACTCGGGACGACGTGGACGGCAGACTCGGCAGTAGCTCCCAAGAGAGGAGGAAGAGGAGGAGAATCGAAAGGGGGTGGAAAGAAACAGGCACAGGCGGAGGAGAACAGGAGAAGAAGCTCTAGACCAGGAGCCGGAGCGGGAGAGCCTCAATCATTTAACTAGTTGTCAGGTCAAGATCCTCCTCTCTGAGGGGCGGCAACAGACTGATAACACCCGGAAGTTCCGTCCCCCTCCCGTTCAAGGGTCAATATTCGAGTTGGTATCTGAACTGACCTCAGATTGCCTTTTAGATTGCACGGGGCAAGAAGGATGCCTAGCTCGGAGCTGTTAAACTCTTCACGTCGGAGAACAGAACAGTCCAAAGACTCGTCGTCCGGCGAGAGCTCGCCGAGAAGCCCCACGACGGTGCTCATGGCGGGTCTCTCATCCTTGTTTCTCCTCACGCAGAGCAGGGCGACCCAGAGCACTAGCTGCGCCTGCACCTCGTCGAAGTCCCCCTTTAGCCCTTCATCGACCAGCTGGTCCATCCCATGTCGCCTCTCCATTTTCTCCTCCACCCAACGGATCAGGTGGTTCCACTGCCCCTCTGAGACGCCGGTGGCGCTCTTCCCCGTGACCAGCTCCAGCAGAACCACACCGAAGCTGTACACGTCCGCCTTGGCAGTGATCTCCTGGTTCACCATCCACTCCGGGGCCATGTACCCTCTCGTCCCCCTCGCCCTGGAGACCTCGCACTTCCCCCAGCGACTGCTACCGCCGGCGGCGGCGCCCCTCTCTGTAAGTTTGGACATTCCGAAATCGGCCAGTTTGGGCCTGTACTTGTCGTCCAGGAGGATGTTCTGGGGCTTCACGTCACAGTGAAGGACCCATTCCAGGCACTCCTCGTGCAGGTAGGCGAGGCCCATCGCCGTCCCCACCGCGACGGCGTACCTCTTCTCCCAGTCCAACACCTTGGTCGCGTCGGAGGCGAAGAGGAGCTTGTCGAGGGATCCGTTCTTCAGGTACTCGTAGATCAGAAGGCGATGCTTGCCCTCGGCGCAGAACCCCCACACTCTCACCAGGTTCATGTGGTTGATCCTACCGATGACTGCGACCTCCGCCCAGAACTCGGCTTCCCCTTGTGTGACCCCTTCGAGCCTTTTCACCGCCACCGCCGTCTTTCCGTCTTCCAGCAGGCCTCTATAGACCGATCCGAAGCCTCCCCTCCCAATTTCCTCGCTAAAGTTCCTCGTCATCGCCTTGAGTTCCGCGTAAGTGAACCGGCGGAACCCGAAGGCAAGCTGGAATCTGTGGCCCCTCTCTGCCGCACCCAGGCTCTGGTGGATCCTCCTGATGAACATCCATCCCAGGATTATCACGATCGCCTCCACCGCGCCGAAAGCCCCGACAAATCCCACAAAGTATTTCAGGTAGGGGCTATTGGGACCGTCCCGAGGGCGCTTCCCGTTGGAAATAGGAATCGATCGGTTTGAGCATGCCAACCCGGACTGTATCAGTGCGGTACGATCTCCTTCTGTGACTGCCATCGACGCCGGGACCTTAATATACAGTCTGACTCGAATATCAGGCATCCGGTGGCCATTGAGAAGGGCGTACTTGGGGTAGCAAGTCTTATGTAAGAAGCCAAAGCCCTGGCATTTGCAGTCTTTCCGGCAGGCCCTTGCACAACTACTCAAGGTAGTGTTCTCGCTGTAATAATCGAGTTTATTTCCGTAGAAATCTGTGTGACGAAGTTTTATGAAGTCGACGCTTCCAGCTGTGCAGATCAGATTGAACTCAGGCCGACAGCCTTTGGACCAGTCCTCCGGGTCTGCCCGTCGGAACCCTGGCAGGCACGTGCACATCGGCTCCGGCGAGTACGTGCAGATGCCGTACCTCCCGCACAGGCCGTGTACCTGGCACACCCCAATATCTGACAACCAGACGACCACCCACTCCCCCTCTGATTCGTTCAGCGTGTACATCCTGAGGAGGCCGTCGGGGTCCAGCGTCAGCCGGCGGACATATCCTCTCCCGTAATCTGACGAGTTGAAGCTAAGATGGTCGCTGGAGAGGAAGAAACCCTTGTCGTCAAGAACTGCGAGTCTACTGCTGTTGAAGTATGTCCTTTCTTGGCCGTAAATTACTGTTTCTCGCGCCGGCCAGTAGACGCTGGAGATTTCGGGGCCATTGTAGATGAGGTAGAGAATATTGTCGTCGTTAAATTTGAAGTTGTAGAAACCCGAACGGTACTCTCTGGCAGCTCTTTTGGACACCAGCATGGTGTTCCTGGTGAGCTTCTGGCCGGGGAGGAGGGTATCCGTGGGTGAGGCGAAGCTCTGCCAGACCAGGTCGCCAGTTTGGTTGGTGAGAACCAGGTTTCCCGTCTCCAGCAGCTCCAGGGCCATCACATCCCATCTCGACCCTGTGCCCGCCTCCCACACCTTCCCCTCTCCGCCGCTGAACAAGACGAGGTTGCCGTCGTTGCGGAGCCACAGCTTAGAGCCCTTGCCGTTGGCCGGCTTATCTCTGTTCGCCATCCACACCACCGTCTTGTTCAGAGTGCGGGTGTACCAGATGGAGAAGCCGTACGCGTTCTCGCCGACGGGGACGAAGCCGGCAGAGAAAGTCCCGCCCGCTGAGACCAACACGTCATCTGCTCTCTCCACGGAGATGGACTCCCCGGGGTTTAGTCTCCGCAACCTCGGCAGAAACGATGACGTTGCCGGCGACGGCAGCACAAGAAGAGCACCAGCGAGCAGTGCGTGAATACCAAACGCTAGGAGAACCCCCATGACGAGCGCACAGACAATGTCCGTCTCGGAGGAGGAAGAAGGGTGGCGTTCCCCTCAGGCAGTCACGGCCTGAGGGGAACCTTTCCCACTTTGTCACCATTACCAGCTCTGTTATCGGGTTAACCAATGGAGACTTTCTGTTCAGAGCATTCCCCCTTCCATACGGCATGAGAATGGCCCGATTTGTCCTCAGGCGGAACCAGGCCATGTAGCGACAGCCGGGCCAGCTTTGTCCATCCCCCACCTTATAAAGAGAACAACGAACATCACTGTATGCAAGATGAATGGAGAATAAATTCGAGAAAAATATGAATAAATCAAGGAACACTTGTGGCAGACAACAGGTCAAGAATACCAAACTCTGCTGGGTCAAGTCAATGTAGATGATGACGGGAATGAACACCCGGCCTAATTTTCTTGTCTCCCCGGGGCCCGTAGATGGCCGATGGAGACTTGGGGTCAAGTCATCGCCGACGTAGGAACGACGGCTAAGAAGCTGCACCTCTCCAATGTTATCTCATGGGGAAGCCGACCACACAAGGGCTTTTAGGCAGTACTCGAGCCACATTCATTTATGACGGCAGCCGCGAGTGCGAACGATAGATTGGTAAATAGATAAATACATATATAGAAAGATACAGAGATGGATAGAGAGGAGACAGAGAGAAAGAGACATAAAGGGTAAAGACAAAGACATTAGTTTCACATGATTCGGAGAATCGTACCATGCCCATTGTCACATAACCCCTTGTGCTTCCTAGAGAGAGAATCATCTCTCTTACTCAAATTACAACGCCTCTCCTCTCCCTTTTGTACCATTGGGGGGGGTTAGGGTAACTGCATACGGATATATAATAATAGTGCCTTTATTATCTCTTAAAGGGGTGCTAGCCATAGACTTATCTTCAGTTATTTTCTAAATACTACTCTAAAGTTGCCATGTGCTAGCCATAGACTTTTCTTCATGCCTTATATAGGCAGAAAAACTAGAAGAAAAGGGAAAAGGCCCAATAGGGAGAAGGCTCACGAATAGCAGATGAAGCCTTTTGATTTTGGGGTGATCCGACAGCATCAGGATCGGCACACCCCATGTTGGCCCACATCGTGTTCACTTGTTCGGGGCCTCACATCTGGGCTGGGGTCTTGTCCTGAGTCAGTTGACTTTCTATAACACTCTCAGAGTGAATTACTACAGCCACAACATCGCTACGCATTAGGAAGGCATGTCCATGCCGAAAAGATAGCAGGTGCAAGGGGTTTGGATTCTGAGTCAATACATGCTATCCCAAGCTCGTTTGTCCTCCCTCCCTCGTTCCCATCGCATTACTCTGAGTAGTCATAGAGCTGATCTGAAGAGAACCCCTGGAGAGAAGAAGCTTGTGAGCTTGGTTTGAAACCCTAACCCTAACCCGAACAGTTGGTCAATTCAGCAGCGAAATCCATGCACTGGTGTTCTTCCCTCATGACGCCATCCAGCCCGCTCAGGACTTCGCAAGTGAATGCCGCATCTAGGTGGCAGCCATCCTGTGCTGCAAAGCTATGAAGACGGCCACAGGGGTGGAGGGAGCTCTCGGCAGGGGCCTTAATCTCACCTTGCCGTCTCATGCTGACACGCACCGCCGCTACGCCATCCCATCCCATCCCACCGTCCCGTGGAGCGTAGGCGTTAGCTAGCAGCACATAAGACGCCGCCGTTTGTGGCTCCATCTTGCAGAGCTGGAGAGCAACGTGCTCACTGAGCTGGAGAGATTGAATCTTTCAGGCTGTATCATCCTTGTTGAGTAGGACTACGATTGGAAGCTTGCAACAGTGATCATTGTAGTAGAAAAAAGGAAGGAAAAATAGATTTTGTGTTTGTTATTCTTGCAGGTTATTGAACAGTTGATCGCAGGTATTATCAAGAACTATTGAAGGAACTATTCAACAGATGTCTTATAGGATCTTGACTGTCTCATTGCCAAGATTAATGTATCTTGTTCTTCTATTCATATCACGATATTATTTCAGTCTCTCTTTACAACTTTTACCATTTTCTATCACTTGTTGATCTTGGCTGAATTTACGACAACATTAATAAATAATAGAACCACATTTACGACTGCATGTTTGATTTTGTATTGGTGAGTTTTAGATGAATACTTAAATTTCAATTAAATTTGAGTAATGAATGGAAATGAAATATTCTTCACAAATAAATGGCATAACTCAATCTCCTCTCTCCTGCTGTATGGAAGGGGAAATGCTCTCCTAGCTTTTATCTTCATCCCATGGAACACTAGGATAAAAATGCCAGTGGCAATCGTGTATCTCTCAGTCTTGGTTGGACCCGGCGAACAAGAGAGCTGTGCACCATTTCAAGGGGAAGCTTTCCGAGTAACTTCCTCATCTAGCCCAGTGGGTTGTGCAAATTGTTTCTCCTTCTGGTGCACCTGTGTAGTATGCAAGAGGTTGGCGCGTTATGGCGAATATATTTTTTCACTTCTTTATTTCACGATCATTTGTTTAGTAGATTCTCAAAATACTGTTTTCTATGACCGAATTGATTTCACATTTTCACAAAAGCATCTCAATAACTTACTTTAAGCTTTAGATCTACTTTGAGTTAAACCATATTGTATGCCCTGTAAACTATTTGAAATGTTACGGACATTGAGTTAAAGCTTACTCTGTTCACTCGTTAGAAATTATAACTAAATTCAGAAAACATTTCCATCAATTTTGTATGCACGATTTGATGTTCAAATGAAAATTTCGAATACTGTCCACAATAACTAGCACATTTTGGGCGCTAAGGGATTCACACTAATAAAAACATATTAGATTCACACTATGCATGTTAGATAGTGTAAAATATGAATAGATTATCTGAGGTATAACAAGTTATATCAAAACCTACTAAAAACTCGCAATGATGATTTTTGATACCTTATGTTAGATGATGATACTTCATTTTCCAAAGAGATCAATTCTACATTCGTGAGTCACTAAGAATAAAGGAAGTTGAGGAGAGAACTTATGTCACATATCAAATAAATGAAACTTTGAAATTGAATCTCTCTCACGTGAGATACATCAAAAACAATGAATGCCACTCGACCTAAAATTCAAGTGATGTTAATAATTACTTTCACACCTCTGAAGATTTGGTTAAACTTGATCCGGGTCTAAGAACATAATGTGAGTCAGCTTATTTGAGTTAGTATTATGTGAGTCAGGTCCTTTAGCTTCATCTAATCCACATGAGTACAACTCCTGACTACAATTGCATTAGTCCGCCTCTAAGCCACTAGAGGTTTGGGTTTCCCAACATCAGTATAGGCCATAGTGAACTGAATATATAAAATCCATAATATTTTAAAATAAATCACAACACAGATGAGTTGGAGGCAACAATGATAATGATGTTAGAAACAATAATAGAGTGCATGATTCTAAGAAATCAATTTGATTAATATTAATATCAAATATTGAATTTCTTTATATTAGTACGGAATAGATGAACTCATTTGCATTGTAATGTACAGGTGCTCTATTGTCGACCATCAATGTCTGATCATTTATGCTGGTCCATCTGATGAAAGTCATATTGAATCAGATTTGTCACCATACCTTTAATTTTAATTAGCTAGTGTGAGTAAAAAGCTAAGGGAATGAATTAAAATTGAGTAATTATTAGGAAAGCAATATTATTTATTGGGTGAAAAATGGCATAAACTAAGTCTTCTCTCTCCTGTCGACTGCGGTCTTTGGCCCACGGACCCGGTACGACTACGCAGGCGTCCATCGTCCGTCTCCCAGTCTTAGTTGGGACCGATGGACAAGAGAGGTGGGCGCCATTTAATTAGAGGGAGCTTTCCGCACTGCCTTCCTCGCCCTGCCCTGGCGAAACGCGCAGCCGATATCCAGCGTGAGTTTAGATTTCCACTCGGAGGACAAGCTGCCGCCTGACGCTGGACCCCGACGCTCTTAGGCCTTGCAGCTTTGGCGAGTCAAACGGTGCGTCGGCAGTCATCTGTTCCACGACTTTGGCACCTTGAATGTCGCTCGTGTGAATTGTTGGAAAAAATTACGTTTTTGTAGTGCGATGAAGTCCATCGGAAGTTTATCAGAATCTGAGACTAATTAACAAAAACCGTGTTTAGAATCGAGCCAAAACCAGAGTCTGTGAAACGCGATTCACCTCACTAGCCTGTTGGACGCAGGCTAGTTTTCCGTTCATGGTCCATCTCCGGAAGCGACCACGACAGGCTGATGTTGGAAAGTGTAGGAAAACCCTAGTAAAAACATAGGAAAATAAAGAGAAGAGCGCCGGAAAAGTACAGGGAGAGAGGAACCTCTGTCCTCGTGGACAGAGGGGAGAACTGCGGACTGCCACCGATCCTCTCATTTTCTCTAATACACTGTCCTTTAAATAGGGACGAACCCTAACTGAACAACTACCGGAATACCCTGTTTTATATTCTGACAACTGATAACACCAATTACAGTCAATCCCACTCATTTGATGCCCATTCTTTGAGCTGGCATCAAACCGGACTTCAGATGGGAAGCGATTTTCTCTGAAAGGAGACGTCCATCGAGGTGACTATTAACTGATTGGATGGGGCTGTTAAGTCCACGCCGGGGGGCCCTGCGAACACTCGTCATCCGGCGAGAGGTGGCCGAGAAGAAACCCCACGACGGCGCTCATGAACGACCTCTCATTCTTATTTGTCCTAACGCACAGCAGGACGGCCCGGAGCACGAGCTCCACCTGCTCCTCGTCGTAGTCCCCGTTGAGCCTCTCATCCACCAGCTTGTCTATCCCATGTCGCCCCAGCATCTTCTCGTCCACCCAGCGGATCAGGTGACGACTCTGTCCTTCCTAGAAGACGGTTGCACTCTTCTCGGTGGCAAGTTCCAGCAGAACCACGCCGAAGCTGTACACGTCCGCCTTGGCTGTGATTTCCTGGTTCACGATCCTCTCGGGGGCCAGGTACCCTCTCGTCTGTTGGCTTCTTGAACTCGTAACTGCTTCAAGAAATCCTTAAAATAGCATAGGAACGGAAGAGCACCATGGATAATAAGAAATCAAGAATCACATAAAATGGAAATCGTTCCACACGCCCAGTGTCGAACACCTTGCGCCCCTTTTATAGGCGACCAAACAGAAGGGGAGAGAGAGGGAGAATAACCGCCGTATGATGAGCTGGCAATCCTTCTCCATCGTGGCTTCATCACGACCGTTATAACTCCACCTGTTGAACGGTTGCGATTAAGTCCGGAATTTGGGCGTAACTACCTGTAATGGAAAATGTAAGTTTTATTGTATGCCAGAGCACATCGTCGGTGACGGCGAACTCCGACGTAACACGGTGAGGCTGGGGCACTGCCTTCATACTCCTCCGTGCTCCAGTGTCGCCGTGTTGACATTCTTGATGCCGAGTCGCTCACGCATCGTCTCAAACTTCGGTCGTCCGAGGGATTTGGTCATGATGTCCGCCAGCTAATCCTCTATCTGAACATGCTCAAGTATCACCTTATGTTTTTCTACACATTGACGTATGAAATGATATCGTATGTCTATGTGCTTGGTGCGATTGTGATGCACTGGGTTCTTGCTGATGATGATGGCTGAATTGTTGTCAATCAACAGCTTCTAGGCCTCCTCTACTTTAACTGCTTCAGTGAAACTTGCAGGTTCCTCTTGAATGAGCAGGCAATCTTCATTCGCATGTAACACTGAAGTGAATGGATTAGTATCAGCATAAATCTACGTAAGGGACTTATACCTCAGTGGTTGGGTTGACTCTGACCCGGTCTGAGTAGAGGTGACTGACTCTATTGTCGACTACTCTTCTTCTTCAGGCAGTGCTGGGTTGACTGAGTCAACTATCTCAATCTCTGAGGTCTGGTCCGAATCGCCGGTGTCTGATGTAGGCTGAGGGAAGAATGTGAGTTCTTGAGCATTCTCACCTTGACTTTCCCAAACCCACTTGCCATCTTCATCAAAGATTGCATCTCGAGTAATATGGACTTTAGCATTGACTGGGTCAAAACACCGATAACCCTTAGTACCAGCTTCATAGCCAATAAAAACCATGGGATGGCTTCTATCTTCAAGCTTCTATTGCATCCCACGCATGGTCTTCACATGTGCAATAGAGCCAAATACCCGCAGATGGTCAATGCTAGGAAGTCTTCTAGTCCACTTCTCATACGGTGTGCCACCTTGCAAGCTCTTAGTCAGTGACCAGTTGAGTAAGTAGATTGAGGTGCTCACTACTTCTCCCCAGAGCTCCTTAGGCAAGTCCTTGGCTTTCAGCATGCTTCTCACCATGCCCATGACCGTCCGATTCTTCCTCTCAACAACACCGTTTTGCTGAGGAGAATAAGGAGCGGTCAACTGCCTCTTTATTCCCTATGAGGAACAGAAGTCAGAGAATTCCATCGAATAAAACTCACCACCTCTGTCAGTCCGAAGGCACTTGATCTTTAGCTCCTTCTCTGCTTCAGCTAATGCCTTAAATTTCTTAAATGCAGCAAAGGCATCAGGCTTGTGCTTGAGTAGAGACACCCACATTAATCGCGAATAATCATCGACGATGAGGAGAAAGAAGCGACTTCCCCCTAATGTGGGTGGATCAATCGGACCACATATGTCAGCATGCACAAGTTCCAGTGGTTGAGTGGCACGAAATTCACTGGCAGCAGGGAAGGAGGCACGAGTTTGCTTACCGGCAAGACAATGCTGACATAGAGTGGATGGAATGTGGAGTGGAAGGCCATGTATATGTTGCTGCGAACTTAACTCTTGCAAGCTGTGGAAATTGAGGTGACCAAATCGTCGATGCCACAGCCAACTATGACGTTCAATGTCTTGGGCAAGTAGGCAGTGGTCCACTATGTTCAGCTTGAGCAGGTACAGACGTCCCTCAAAACGCTTGACCTCAGCAAGAAGTCCGTCATCACGATCAAAGATAGTCAATCTGCCACTATGCATAACCATCTTGCAGCCTTCTTCATCTAACCTTCTGAGACTCAGTATGTTAGCACATAGCTTCGGAACATAGAGTGCATTACCAAGCTCGAAGGTCTGGCTATCACTCTGAACATAAATTGTGCCTCTGCCGGCGATATCCACCCTGGAATTGTCACCGAACTTCACATCACCGTGAGCATCTTCATCCAAGTGTGCGAAAAAACTTCTCTGCCCCATCATATGATTAGTAGCACCCGTATCCAAGTACCATAATCTGGGATCTGCTGATTCAATCACTGAGCCTTGAAGGAGAAACTCACTGGAAGCTTCATCAACAGCCAAGCAGAGTGGAGACCTCCGGTTTCTCACTTGACTCAGCCACAAAGGCTTGCTCAGTCCTATCCTTTTTAGCACCTCGACATTCATAGGCGAAGTGCTCGTATTTTTGACAATTATAGCACTGAATATGAGACTTATCAAAATTCGGCTTACTTTCATCAGAGGTAGGTGCCCGGCCACGACCTCTGCCTCTGCCACGACTGCCACGACGACCATGGCCGCGTCCTCTGCCTCTCGAGGAGGAATCCTCGGAGTGAACTGAGGCTTTGCCAAGGGCCTTTGCAAGAAGTGCCTGCTCCTCCTCACGAGCTTCACGCTCTTTGAGCCGTAGCTCATGGACAGAGAGAGAGCCGATGACCTCGTCCAAGGTAATTTTCGATAAATCACCATATTGCTCCAGTGAGAGTGTCAATGCATCGAACTTCGTTGGAGTAGCATGCAAGAACCTAGTGACAACATCCTTATTAGATAATGTCTCCCCGAGCCGTCGCAGATCAGAGACAATTGTGGTGAATTTCGTCGCAAAATCCATCACCGTGTCACTCTTGTTCATCGTGAGAATTTCGTACTCACACTTGAGGCTCTGGACGCGGGATTGAATCACTCAATCCACGCCCAAGTTCCGCGAACGAAGAATGTCCCAATTCTGTTTGGCAGTCTTCTTCGTGTCAAGGACAATCATCAGGTCTTCTGGTACGGTCGAGAAGATGGCCGAGAGAGCGGAGCGATCCTTCTTCTTCGGCACGTTGTCTGATTCGATTGCCTGCAACAAATCATGTGAGTCAAGAAATACCTCCATATTCATTGACCACACGCGATAGTTGGTCTTCGAGAGCTTGAGGGATGGCGCCAGCAGCACCATCTCCCCCCCAGGCTCACCAGACGAGCTCGCCTCGCCAGTCTTCTTCATCATCTTCAAGATTCGCCGAATCGAGTGGCTCTGATACCACTTGTTGGCTTCTTGAACTCGTAACTGCTTCAAGAAATCCTTAAAATAGCATAGGAACGGAAGAGCGCCATGGATAACAAGAAATCAAGAATCACATAAAATGGAAATCGTTCCGCACGCCCAGTGTCGAACACCTTGCGCCCCTTTTATAGGCGACCAAACAGAAGGGGAGAGAGAGGGAGAATAACCGCCGTATGATGAGCTGGCAATCCTTCTCCATTGTGGCTTCATCGCAACCGTTATAACTCCACGTGCTGGACGGTTGCGATTAAGTCCGGAATTTGAGCGTAACTACCTGCAATGGAAAATGTAAGTTTTATTGTATGTCAGAGCACATCGCCGGTGACCGCGAACTCCGACGTAACATGGTGAGGCTGGGGCACCGCCTTCATCGTCACCCTCACCCTGGAGACCCCGCACTTCCCCCGGCGACTGAAACCGCCGGCCGCGGCGCTCCTCTCTGTAAGTTTAGACATTCCGAACTCGGCCAGCTTGGGCCTATATTGTTCGTCAAGGAAGATGTTCTGGGGCTTCACATCGCAGTGGAGGACCCACTCCAGGCACTCCTTATGCAGGTAGGTGACGCCCATCGCCATCCCCACCGTGACGGCATACCTCTTCTCCCAGTCCAAAACATTGCCAGCGTCGGAGGCGAAGAGTAGCTTGTCGAGGGATCCATTCTCTAGGTACTCATAGACTAGGAGATGAATCATGCCCTTGGTGCAGAACCCCCACACTCTCACCAGGTTCATTTGGTTGATCCTATCGATGACTGTGACCTCCACCCAGAACTCAGCCTCCCCTCCTAATTTCCTCGCTAAAGTTCTTCGCCATCGCCTTGAGTTCTACGTAGGTGAACTGATGGAATCCGACTACTAGCTGGAATCTGTGGCCCATCTCCACCACTCACAATCTCCGATGGATCCTTCAGATGAACCCCTAACTCAGAATTATCATGATCACCTCCACCGCACCGAGAGCTGCGACAAATCCGACCAAGTATTTCAGGTAGGGCGTCTTGGTACCATCCCAAGGGAGTTTCCCGCTGGAAATAGGGACCAATCAGTTTGAGCATGTCAATCCTAACTTTATCAATGTCCCATCATCTCTTTCCTTGATGGCCATTGCTGGAACATTGATGTATGTCGACATAGGTTGTTAGGCGCCCGACGGCCATAGAGAAGGGCGCATTTGGGGAAACAAGTCTTCTCCCGAAAGCCAAAACTCAGGCAGCTGAAATCTTTTTGACAGGCCGTTCTGCAACAACTCAAGGAATTGAGATAGTTTCCATAGTAATCTATATGATCAAGTTTTATGAAGTTGACCGTTCCTGTGAGCTGGTTAGATTAAACTCTGGCCAACAGTCTTTGTTGAAGTTTGTTATCAAAAACTATATCGGGCCCACGTTTATTTTGGCATTAATTGATAACGAAGGCATTGATCTAGTTAGGATAAATTTTATCAAAAACTATATCATATATATGTAGATCTGAGTCACTGGTAAGCTAATCCAAAGAGGAATTCATAATAGAAAATTGTATGTCAAAATACGGAGTACTAAGGGAATTATGATTTTCCAATTTTTAGGTTCATTTTCCTTTAACATTTATAGTTCACCCATAGCCTATTCATGGCTAAATAAGGAAATAAAGAGGGCAGTGTAGCCTTCCTCATAAAAGAGACATTTCACCCAACTTATGGCAAGAAAAAGATATATAATTTTCATATGATGAAAGTTATTTCAATAGGCATTTCTTCAAGAGCTTCCAGGTCAAGTACTCTCCAGGTGACAAGCGGAGATGAGCAGAGAGATGTTGGGCATTTACGAGTTTGATTTATCTTTTGATTCCACTTTATTTTCATTATCTCTTAATCAGTCATCTAGGTGACGTGAAGACGACGAGATTAAGGCTTTATTTTATAGCCTTTTAGATCATTTCTCATTCATTTTGCAGTACTTTGTTTTTGGGTGACAGACAAGCAGAGTGACAAGGAATGCTTGCGAATACAATTTATGCTTTTATTTACTGTCTTATTCCATAATCTGGGTGACAGGGAGATTATGTGATTAAGAATTTTTTCTGCTTTTTTATCACTTTTAAATTAGTTTTTCATTCTATTTTCTTACCACGACGATACTCTGTTCTTGGGTGATTGATGCGGGACCGAAGAGAAAGGGATAGGATTTCCACATAAATCAATACTCTGTGTGCCCTTCTTGAAAATCCCAACTTATGAAAAATCAAGATTGAAGCAACGACGTGTGGGAGATGAAAGGAGGGGATGAGGATGAGAGAGAACGGAAGAGAGAATAGGACGGAGTTAATGAGAGAGGCGTGAGGGAGAGAGAGAAAAGCGGAGGGAATGAGAGAAAATGGGGGAAAGAGAGGAGAGAGAGAGAGGGAGAGAAAGGAAGAGAGAGGGAGAGAGAGGGCCAACTTGTGAGAGGGGCAAAAGAGGGTGAGTGGGGAAGAAAGGGAGAGAGAGAGGGAGAGAGAGATAGAGAGAGAGAGAGGGCACGTGTGAGGGGTGAAATAGGGCCAGCGGGGAAGAGAAAGGGAGAGATGGAGAGAGAGAGTGAGAGAGCAAGAGAGCGAGAGAGCGAGAGAAAAAGGGAGAGAGAGTGAGAAACTCAATTCTTTATCATCAAAATCATTCTTGGTTCATAACATTTTCTAGAATTCACAGATACAAAGGAGGTGTCTATAAGGAAGGACCTGGTTATGGGGAGAAAACCCCAAAGGGTGCCAAGTGGCACATTAGAGAGATGCCTCTATCAAAGGACGCCAAATGGCACTCCTTTGAGCTGGATCTTCATCAGCCTCTCCATCGTCCTCTTCTATAGTCTCTTCCTCCAATTTATGGGTCCTTAGGTGGATCATCTTATTGGATCGGAGAGCCCGAATAGCAGTTGACCCAAGTTTTTAATTGGAGTCCATTGAAGGAGGTAAATGCCAAGTGATTTGGATCAAGTTGACTCCTAAATTAGGATTAACCCTAATCCTTGCAGTCCTCATTGGCAAAGTTGACCTTGTCATTCCTTGTTGAGCCCCTTGGGTGTAGAATGGTTGACTTGTATGGGATTACGTTAGATTCCTGATTGATCCAGTTAGTGACAGATAGGGACGGGTTCAAGCATTTATTTCATTTTCTGGAGTTTTTCTTATTGCGATTTTTTCCCTGAATAATTTTAACTTGACTAAGGTCATTCTTGTTCATTTATTTTTATACATTATTCATTTTTCATAAGGATTCAAATCGAAATCATTTTCTGGTTTTCTTATTTTAATCTAGTTCTGAACTTTCGTTTCGTGATTTAATGATTTCTGATGTAATTTTATATTTTTAAGATAGCTAGGTTTATTATATTTCTGCAGATTAGTCAGTTTTTATTAAAACCTAACCCAAAATAATCTTCCGATTTCACCGTGGCGTGTTTTCTCTCTCCTCCCCATTTTTCCCGATTTTCAGTTTATCTTTATCACTTACTTTTATTTTGGTTTTAAACTGTTCTCTCCTCCCATGGAATGCTTCACAGGTATCGAGTCATCTGTCAACCCCGAAAGAGGAAACACATCGAATGGAGAAGATTATTATGATTATTATTATTATTATTATTTCTTCTTATTTCAATAAATTATTCGGAATGGAAAAAAATTGATATTGAGATTGACCATCATCTAGTGGTAGAGGAGAAGAAGATACATGCAAGCCTCGGACTCTCACCAGCAGCCAGTGATGGGGGTGAGATCCCTGCTTGTGGGAACTGAGATGGCATTAGCTGCAGCCCTGGTGATGTAGCCCAAGACACAAGTTGAAGTCCTAACTTCAAAGTCGGGCCCAATTACCCTAAATTTGGGCCATAAAGTGAAAAGTAGTAAAGAGGGAGCCCACATATGTCACTAGTGGGCTAGAGGTCCGAAAAGTAATACTTACTTTCTACTTTATGTCCTTTCACTTCTAGAAGGTACTTTATGTCTCTTTACTTCTAGAAGGGACTTTAATGTGGTTCAGTCTGTACTCAAGATATGCTCAGGATATCAGACTGTCAGAGTCTGTACCTAAGATCTACTCAGTATATCTACTTGTCAAGAGCTTGCTTTATGTCACTTCAGAGTATTTTCAAAAGATCTGTTCAAGATCTCAATCTATCATAGTTTGCTTTAAGTCATTTCAGTGTTAGTCAGAGTCTGTCATCAGGATCTGTTAGGATCCTCCTTTTATGAGCACCCTCACCCCCTTTCTAGGCCTATATAAAAGCCTCCATTGTAACCTGAGGGACTTACCTTTTGAGTTGAATCAGTTTTCTCACCTGTGAGAACCTTTCCTTTTTTTTGCTTGTGGATTCAGGCACCCCCTTGTGGACTCAAGGATTAGAGACTCCGAATCTATAGATTCAGAGGTTGGTTTCTTCTCCAAGATTAAAGTTTTGTGGATTCAAGCCGAAATCTTATTTATCTTCCGCATCACTGCTGCGTCACTGGCATCGGCAGCAACTCGGGACGACGTGGACGGTAGACTCGACAGTAGCTCCCAAGAGAGGAGGAAGAGGAGGAGAAGCGAAACAGAGTGGAAAGAAATAGGCACAGGCGGAGGAGAACAGGAGAAGAAGCTCTAGACCAGGAGCCGGGGCAGGAGAGCCTCAATCATTTTAGTTTTCAGGTCAAGATCCTCCTCTGGGAGGGTCGACAACAGACTGATAACACCGGGAAGATCCGTCCCCCTCCCGTTGGTCAATATTCGAGTTGGTATCTGAACTGACCTCAGATTGCCTTTTCGATTGCACGGGGCAAGAAGGATGCCTAGCTCGGAGCTGTTAAACACTTCACGTCGGAGAACAGAACCGTCCAAAGACTCGTCGTCCGGCGAGAGGTCGCCGAGAAGAAGCCCCACGACGGTGCTCATGGCGGGTCTCTCATCCTTGTTTCTCCTCACGCAGAGCAGGGCGACCCAGAGCACTAGCTGCGCCTGCACCTCGTCGAAGTCCCCCTTTAGCCCTTCGTCGACCAGATGGTCCATCCCATGTCGCCTCTCCATTTTCTCCTCCACCCAACGGATCAGGTGGTTCCACTGCCCCTCTGAGACGCCGGTGGCGCTCTTCCCCGTGACCAGCTCCAGCAGAACCACACCGAAGCTGTACACGTCCGCCTTGGCAGTGATCTCCTGGTTCACCATCCACTCCGGGGCCATGTACCCTCTCGTCCCCCTCGCCCTGGAGACCTCGCACTTCCCCCAGCGACTGCTACCGCCGGCGGCGGCGCCCCTCTCTGTAAGTTTGGACATTCCGAAATCGGCCAGTTTGGGCCTGTACTTGTCGTCCAGGAGGATGTTCTGGGGCTTCACGTCACAGTGAAGGACCCATTCCAGGCACTCCTCGTGCAGGTAGGCGAGGCCCATCGCCGTCCCCACCGCGACGGCGTACCTCTTCTCCCAGTCCAACACCTTGGTCGCGTTGGAGGCGAAGAGGAGCTTGTCGAGGGATCCGTTCTCCAGGTACTCGTAGATCAGAAGGCGATGCTTGCCCTCGGCGCAGAACCCCCACACTCTCACCAGGTTCATGTGGTTGATCCTACCGATGACTGCGACCTCCGCCCAGAACTCGGCTTCCCCTTGTGTGACCCCTTCGAGCCTTTTCACCGCCACCGCCGTCTTTCCGTCTTCCAGCAGGCCTCTGTAGACCGATCCGAAGCCTCCCCTCCCAATTTCCTCGCTAAAGTTCCTCGTCATCGCCTTGAGTTCCGCGTAAGTGAACCGGCGGAACCCGAAGGCAAGCTGGAATCCGTGGCCCCTCTCCACCGCACCCAGGCTCTGGTGGATCCTCCTGATGAACATCCATCCCAGGGTTATCATGATCGCCTCCACCACGCCGAGGACGCCGACAAATCCGACCAAGTATTTTAGGTAAGGCCTCCTGCTGGAAATACGAACCAATTGGTTCGAGCATGTCAACCCCGACTTTATCAGTGCCCCACCTTCTTTCCTGACAGCCATCGAAGATGGGACCTTGATGTACATCCTGTTTGCGTTATTAGGCGTCCGTCGCCCATTGAGAAGGGTGTACTTGGGGTAACAATCCCTCCCCCGCATGATAAAACCCTGGCACGTGGGATCTACTTGGCAGGCCGTTCTGCAACTATTGAAGGTAAAGTCCTTTCTGAACACGAGGTCGCTTCCGTAGTAATCTGTGTGACGAAACAATATGAAGTCGACGCTTCCCTCTGCGCTGGTCAGATTAAACTCCGGCCGACAGCCTTTGGACCAGTCCTCCGGATCGACTCGGCGGAAAAGTGGGGGGCACGTGCACATCGGCTCCGGCGAGTACGTGCAGATTCCGTACGCCCCGCACAGGCCGTGGACATCGCACACCCCAATTTTCGGCGACCACACCACCATCCAATCCCCCGTTGTCTCGTTCAGACTGTACAGCCTGAGGAGGCCATCGTGGTCCAGTGTTAACCGGCGGCTAGGTCCGCGCCCGTAATCCGACGAAGAGAAGTTTAGATGGTCGCTGGAGAGGAAGGAACCCTTGTCGTCCAGAACTGCCAGTCTACTGCTGTTGAAGTTGGTCCTACCTTGTTCATAAGGTGTGGTGTCCTGCGTCGGCCAGTAAACGCTGGATATTTCGGGGCCATTGTAAATGTGGTAAAGAATATTGTCGTCGTTAAACTTGAAGTTGTAGAAGCCTGAACGGTAGTCTTTGGCGGCTCTTTTGGACACCAGCATGGTGTTCCTGGTGAGCTTCTGGCCGGGGAGGAGGGTGTCGGTAGGTGAGGCGAAGCTCTGCCAGACCAGATCGCCAGTTCTGTTGATGAGAACCAGGTTGCCCGTCTCCAGCAGCTCCAGGGCGATCACATCCCATCCCGACCCTGCGCCAGCCTCCCACACTTTCCCCTCCCCGTCGCTTAACAAGATGAGGTTGCCGTCGTTCTGGAGCTGCAGCCTGGAGCCCTTGCCGTTGACCGGCTTATCTCTGTTCGCCATCCACACCACCGTCTTGTTCAGGTGCGGGTGTACCAGATGGAGAAGCCGTACGCGTTCTCGCCTATGGGGACGAAGCCGGCGGAGAAAGTCCCGCCCACAGAGACCAACACGTCACCTGCTCTCTCCACGGAGATGGACTCCCCGAGGTTTAGTCTCCGCAACCTCGGCAGAAACGATGACGTCGCCGGCGACGGCAGCACAAGAAGAGCACCAGCGAGCAGTGCGTGAATACCAAACGCTAGGAGAACCCCCATGACGAGCGCACAGACAATGTTCGTCTCGGAGGAGGAAGAAGCGTGGCGTTCTGCCTGTTTGTGCTTCCCATTTTATAGCTCAGCCGTGAAGGCCTGAGGGGAACCTTTTCCACTTTGTCACCATTACCAGCTCTGTTATCGGGTTAACCAATGGAGACTTGCTGTTCAGAGCGTTCCCCCTTCCATACGGCATGAGAATGGCCCGGTTTGTCCTCAGGCGGAACCAGGCCATGTAGCGACAGCCGGGCCTGCTTTGTCCATCCCCCACCTTATAAAGAGAACAACGAACATCACTGTATGCAAGATGAATGGAGAATAAATTCGAGAAAAAGATGAATAAATCAAGGAACACTTGTGGCAGACAACAGGTCAAGAATACAAAACCCTGCTGGGTCAAGTCAATGTAGATGATGACGGGAACGAACACCCGGCCTAATTTTCTTGTCTCCCCGGGGCCCGTAGATGGCCGATGGAGACTTGGGGTCAAGTCATCGCCGACGTAGGAACGACGGCTAAGAAGCTGTTAGCTCTCCAACGTTATCTCATGGGGAAGCCGACCACACAAGGACTTTCAGGCAGTACTCGAGCCACATTCGTTTATGATGGCAGCCGCGAGCGCGAACGATAGATAGATAGATAAACAATTCATTAGTTTCTCATGATTCGGAGAATCCTACCATGCCCATTGTCACATAACCCCTTGTTCTTCCCGGAGGGAGAATCATCTCTCTCACTAAAATGACAATGCCTCTCCTCACCCTTTTGTACCATGGGGTTAGGGTAACTGCATTAAGATATATAATAATAGTGCCTTTATTATTGCTTAAAGTGGTGATAGCCATATACTTATCTTCAGTTATTTTCTAAATACTTCTCTAAACTTGCCATGTGCTAGCCATAGACTTTTCTTCATGCCTTATATAGGCAAAAAACAAGAAGAAAAGGGAAAAGGCCAACTAAGGAGAAGGCCCACAATAGAAATGAAGCCTTCTAATTTTGGGCCAGTTCGGCGGCATTGGGATCAGTGGGGGACTTCTGAGCCTACGTCCTCATGTTGGCACACATCGTGTTCACTTGTCCGGGTCACCACATCTGGGCTGGGGTCTTGTCTTGTGTCAGTTGACTTTCTATAGCATTCTCAGATGGATTACTACAGCCACAACATCGCTACGTATTAGGAAGGCATGTCCATGCCGAAAAGATAGCAGGTGCAAGGGGTTTGGATTCTAAGTCAATACATGTTATCTCAAGCTCATTTGTCCTCCCTTCCTCGTTCCCATCTCATTAATCTGAGTATGCATGGAGCTGATCTGAAGGAACCCCTAGAGAGAAGAAGCTTGTGAGCTTGGTTTGAAAGCCTAACCCTAACCCTAACCCGAACAGTTGGACAATTCAGCAGCGAAATCCATGCACTGGTGTTCTTCCCTCATGATGCCATCCAACCCACTCAAGACCTCACAAGTGAATGCCGTATCTAGGTGGCAGCCATCTTGTGCTGCAAAGCTATGAAGATGGCCATAGGTGTGGAGGGAGCTATCGGCAGGGGCCTTAATCTCACCTTGCCATCCCATCTGTCACAAGGTTCCCAAGTGGCTTTGCTCGGACCCTAGTCGAATTCCGTCGAGGATCATCGCGATCTGACTTCTATACCGAAAGAGGGGTGAAAGGATCCGCTAAAACCAAGGTGACCAATTACGGAGGCGTGGGTCCCGTTAAGTAGGGCCTCGCCTCCCGTCATTCTGTTTTACAAATGGTGTGGGACTAAACGTCAACGTCAGCCATCCCATCCTCCGTCGGGGTAATGCCGTTATCCCCCTCACCCTAGTGTGGTGTCGTGGTGCCGTCTCCGTTCGTCTGTCTTGGTCACCACTCTAGCATCCTGCTCCTCCACGTGCTCCCACCACGTGTCGGGCAGCGTGGAGTTGTGTTGTCCCCAGAGTCTGGTTCGGGACCGGGCCCCGTGTGACATCCTCCCCCGCCCGAAGTGTCCGCCATCCACAACAGAATCAGCCAGTTGTGGTAGGCCTAGATGAGGGATTCGAACTGCCACAGGTCGACCTCTTGTTCCTAGGTAGCCTCGGAGGTAGGCTTGCCGGCCCACTTCACGAGATAGGATGTGACGTGGTGAGCATGGTGACGACTGCCCCCATTGACAGTGCGGTGGGCGAGTATGTCTTCCGCCTGGTCAGAGAAGTGGGCTTGGACTGTTGGTGGCGGCCGTTGGGGTTGATGCCGGGCCGGGTCTTTGCTGTCCGTGTAGTAAGGCTTGAGGAGGGACACGTGGAAGACCAGGTGCACGGGCAGGTGCGGCAGTAGGTGTAAGCAGTAGGCGAGCCAGCCGATCCATTCCACAATCCGAAATGGGCCGTCGTACCACGGGACGAGCCCGCTGTGACACTAGATGCGCTGAAGACTCTTGTGAGTGGGGAGGAGTTGAAGGAAGACTAAGTCGCCCACCTGGTAGTCGACTTCTTGTTGGTGCCGGTCGGCGATACTTCTTCATCCGCCATGCCGTGCGGCCCAGGGCTTCTCGCGCCTCCTCTAGCAGCTCCTCTTGGTGGCTGGTGTAGCAGTAGGCTGCTGGGAGTTGGCCCGGTCCACGCTGCTTAGCCGCTTCCAGCGGGGACAGCGGCTGCTAGCCGAGGACCAGCTCGAATGGCGAGTGTCCCGTGGCTGAATTGCGGTGAGAATTATGGGCGAACTAGGCTAGGTTGAGGAGGCATACCCAGTTGTCCTGTCGGGCGAAGACGTAGTGCTGGAGATATTACTCGAACATCCCGTTGACACGTTCCATCTGGCCGTTCGTTTGAGGGTGGAAGGTGGTGGAGAACTTGAGTTGTGTCCCCAACAAGGTGAAGAGTGACATCCAGAAGCGCTCGGTGAAGTGTGAGTCGTGGTCGGAGATGATGTTCCACGGAAGCCCTCACAGCTTGACGACTTGGCGCAAGAACACCTTCGCAATCTCCTCTACCGTGGTGCCCGTCCGGGTGGAGAGAACATGGCGTATTTGGAGAAGCGGTCGACGATCACGAGGATGGCATCGTGATTGTCGACCCTAGGCAGTCCAGTGATGAAATCCATGGAAATGGAGTCCCTAGGGAGCTTTAGGGGGGAGAGGTTCGAGCATACCTGGCGGGGAACACCGTTTGACCTTGTCCTGTTGGCATGTCAAGCAGGTGCGGACGTATGCCTCGACGTCCCGCTCCATACTCAGCCAGTAGTAGCTGCCGGCGAGGAGGGCTAGGGTTCGTTGCTGCCCCAGGTGCCCGGCGTGGGGAGCATCATGGACTTCGCACAGGAGATGCTGCCGGAGCTGTTCCCCACCGGGTACGTACAGGCAGCGACCTGCAGCATAGATGATGCCATCCTCGAGCCAAAAACAGCGGGTCTCGCCAGTCTCGATCTGATGTATGATCTGCTGGGCGGTGGGGTCGATCGAGTAGGTAGACCTGATATCGCTAAGGATGTCTCTCGTGGTGGTCAACGTGGCCGTGAGGCAAGCGGAGGCATCTTGACGGCTGAGGGCATCCGTCACCGCTTTTGTGTGCCCCGGTTTGTATCAAAGTGTGAAGTCAAACTCCACGAGAAGGTCTTGCCACCAGGCCTGTTTCGGTGTGAGCTTCTTTGGGTGTTGAAGCAGCTGGTCGCCACATTGTCGGTGAAGACCATGAAGTGGGCGCCGAGGAAATAGTGTCGCCAGGTCTGCAGGCAGTGGACCACCACAGTCAGCTCCTTCTCGTGTACTGAGTAGCGCTACTCGGTATCGCTGAGCTTCTGTCCCTCAAAGGCCATGGGGTGACTGTTCTACATGAGGACTCCCCCGATGGCATAGTCAGACGCGTCCGTGTGCACCTTGAAAGGAAGGGAGAAGTCAAGGAGGTGAAGGACGAGTTCGGAAGAGATACGGGCCCACACCTAGTCAAAAGCCCACTGGCAAGCAGTGCTCCATTCCCACCTCCTGTCTTTCTGAAGGAGGTCCGTCAGCGGGGCAGCGATGCGCGAGAAGTCGCGGATGAACTTCCGATAGTAGTTGGCGAGGCCGATGAATGAGTGGAGGTCGGTGGTGCTGGAGGGGGGTGGCCACCGGTCGATCGTGGCGACCTTGGCGCGGTCCATCTTGACCTGCCCGTGGCCTAAGAAGTTAACTTCCTCGAGGCTGAACGCGCATTTGGAAGGGTTGAGGTAGAGCTGGTGGTCACGTAGGGTGTTGAAGACTGTCCTCAGGTGCTCCAGGTGCTTGGCTAGTGTTCTGCTGTATATCAAGATATCATCAAGATAGACTACAACGAATTGATCTAAGAAAGGGCAAAAAATGTTGTTCATGAGATTGCAAAAGGTGGTCGGAGCGTTGGTCAGCCCAAACGGCATGACCGTGAACTCATAGGAGCCGTAGCGGGTAACGCACGCTATCTTCTCACCAGGTTCATGTGGTTGATCCTACCGATGACCGCGACCTCCGCCCAGAACTCGGCTTCCCCTTGTGTGACCCCTTCGAGCCTTTTCACCGCCACCGCCGTCTTTCCGTCTTCCAACAGGCCTCTGTAGACCGATCCGAAGCCTCCCCTCCCAATTTCCTCACTAAAGTTCCTTGTCATCGCCTGGAGTTCCGCGTAGGTAAACCGGCGGAACCCAATGGCAAGCTGGAATCTGTGGCCCCTCTCCGCCGCACCCAGACTCCGGTGGATCCTCTTGACAAATATCCAACCCAGGATTATCATGATCGCCTCCACCGCACTGAAGGCGCCGACAAATCCGACCAAGTATTTTAGGTAAGGGCTCCCACTGGAAATACGGACCAATTGGTTCGAGCATGTCAACCCCCGACTTTATCAGTGCCCCACCATCTCCTTCCTTGACTGCCATCGACGATGGGACCTTGATGTACATCCTGTTTGTGTTACTAGGCGTCCGTCGCCCATTGAGAAGGGCGTACTTGGGGTAACAATCCCTCCCCCGGATGCTAAAACCCTGTCCCGTGGGATCTCACGTGGGATCTACTTGGCAGGCCGTTCTGCAACTATTCGAGGTAGAGTCCTTTCTGAATACGAGGTCGCTTCCGTAGTAATCTGTGTGAAGAAGCAATATGAAGTCGACGCTTCCCGCCGTGCTGGTCAGATTAAACTCCGGCCGACAGCCTTTGGACCAATCCTCCGGGTCGGCTCGGCGGAAACCTGGAGGGCACGTGCACATCGGCTCCGGCGAGTACGTGCAGATTCTGTACGCCCCGCACAGGCCATGGACATCGCACACCCCAATTTTCGGCGATCACACCACCATCCAATCCCCCGTTGTCTCGTTCAGACTGTACAGCCTGAGGAGGCCATCGTGGTCCAGTGTTAACCGGCGGCTAGGTCCGCGCCCGTAATCCGACGAAGAGAAGTTTAGATGGTCGCTGGAGAGGAAGAAACCCTTGTCGTCAAGAACTGCCAGTCTACTGCTGTTGAAGTTGGTCCTATCTTGGTCATAAGGCGTGGTGTCCTGCATCGGCCAATAAACGCTGGATATTTCGGAGCCATTGTAAATGTGGTAAAGAATATTGTCGTCGTTAAACTTGAAGTTGTAGAAGCCTGAACAGTAGTCTTTGGCGGCTCTTTTGGACACCAGAATGGTGTTCCTGGTGAGCTTCTGGCCGGGGAGGAGGGTGTCGGAAGGTGAGGCGAAGCTCTGCCAGACCAGGTCACCAGTTCGGTTGGTGAGAACCAGGTTGCCCATCTCCAGCAGCTCCAGGGCGATCACATCCCATCCTGAACCTGCGCCAGCCTCCCACACTTTCCCCTCCCCACCGCTTTAAAAGATGAGGTTGCCATCGTTCTGGAGCTGAGCCTGAAGCCCTTGCCATTGGCAAGCTCATCTCTGTTCGCCATCCACACCACCAGTCTTGTTCAGGGTGCGAGTGTACCATATTGAAGATCGAAGTAAAACAGGTAAGCAGTAGATTCCTTGCTCCTTTACAAGGTAAACAAGTAAAGTGGGTGTACCAAATATACCATATTGAAGAGTTTGCCGAGTGACTTGGTCCTTCACAAGACAAAGTTCAGGGTGAAATTCAAAAAATGCATTGTTATATTTGGCAAATTTTCTTACTGATAGTAGATTTTTCTTGATGTCTAGAACATGTAAAATGTTATTCAATTTTAAATATCGTGGATGATTATGTAAGATAGATGAGCTAGTGGATAGAATTCTCAAACCTTGTCAATTACCTATGTATAGTTGTTTTGGCCTAGTATATGATGTAGATTGTTGGATGTTATTGATGTCTGCTATCACGTGATGAGAGGTTCCACTATCAGGTTATCAGTTGTTGTTTGATTGCTATTGGATGTTGATTGTGTGTGCTTGTAGCTGCTAATATGTGTTGTTGTTGAATGATTGTTGTGGTTGCTAATTGCCTTGCTGATATTGTTGATTTGACTGAAGGGGAGGTTGAAAATTCCTATTAAATCTTTCTCTGCTGTCAAAGCTTTTGTGACCGGTTTTATAGCATAGATGACACTTTGGAATGTATCTATTCCCATTATTACGTCCCCTTCTTCTATTTCTTCCTCGATTGTTTCTGTCCTAATTTTGTGTAGATTGAGAGGTTTATAGTTGGCAGAAATTCCTTGAGTGACTTATCTTCAGTTTGCTTGGATATGTGCATATCATAGGATTTGAGACTCAAGATGACTTCATCGAACGTGAGGTGATCAAGTTGTGGATTCATGCTAACATAAAATGAGTTATATTCTGGTCCTAATCCATTCAGTATGACATAGGTAAGATCTGAGTCTTCTATGTTGTAACCGCAAACAAGTAGTTCATCACCTATTGTGTGCATAATTTGGATGTATCATTCAAGAGGAAGATTCCCTTTTTCGTGCTATGTAGCCTTCCTTGAAGATTCATGATCCTTGATCTGAATTGCTAGAATAACTATTTTTCAATGCCCCCTATGCTTCTCTTGCCATTTTCTTGCCTACTATAGTGACAATGACTTATTCAGAGAGAGAGTTGTTTATGAGAGTCAAGACGGCCTGATCATTCTTGCGCCAGATCTTGTACTATGAATTCGGAATTTCTATTCCTTTTTCATTCGAGATGGTGACAGGAGGAGCTTGTTCTTCAAGAACATGAATCATGCATTTTGAGTAGAGGCAGGAGTAGAGTTTGCCATAACAGGAAATTATCTCGTATAAGTTTTGGAGAAACAGATAAACTTGTACGTCCTTGTGATTCCGATCGTTGTGGTTGATGTAATTGTTGTATTGGAAGATCCTCCGACCATTACCTTTCCTTTGCTCCCTGATTCGCCCTCATGTTGATTTTCTGAATGCCGTTAGGCTGACATCTCTAATACCATGAAAGAATTTAAGAATGAGAAAGAAGATAGAAAGAGAAAGAGAGAGAAGTAGATAAAAAAGATAAAGAGAGAGAGAGAGAGGTAGATGAAGATGGCAAAGTAAGAAAGAATGAAAGAACTTCTTACTCTCTTTCTTCGTGGGGATTGTACAGTGGTATTTATAGTGATGCTAGTTTGAATTGAGCCGTCTAGAATGGAGGGTTGGCATGCTCTGGACGTCTAGAATGGAGGAGCAAAAATATCTACCTGATCTTGCTGTTAAATAAATCACCATTTAGCAACGGAGACGCCATCATAAATGGACACTGCTCTAGTGGATGAACGCCCAAAGGCCGCTGGAGACTTACATCTCCTGAACTCTCGTCCTTGCCGCGTCAATGACCTGACCCCAAGTCTGCGTTTCTCATTGCTAGGCTCCGCCAGCGACGAATTTCAAATGCTAGACTATTCCAAGACTTGATGGTTTAATGACC
This sequence comes from Spirodela polyrhiza, assembly GCA_024713555.1. Taxonomy (NCBI): domain Eukaryota; kingdom Viridiplantae; phylum Streptophyta; class Magnoliopsida; order Alismatales; family Araceae; genus Spirodela; species Spirodela polyrhiza. Next base: position 7,707,529 of record CM046535.1, read on the forward strand.
GGAGCCGACCAACTATTCTTGCAGGCCTGGACATTGACTTCACCCGACACGGTTTCTTAGCTTGGCTTCTTGTGCACCGTTCCAGGCCTGGATGGTTTTAGTAACCGGAGCCGACCAACTAATTTCGATTGCTCCGTTCCGCTCCGTGAGTGTTTATCGCTCATGCTCTGCCTTCTCTCTCTCCTCTCCACATTAAATACGAACATTTAATGTAGTAGACTGCAAAGGTTAGCAACATTCAACGACAATTATGACACCGTAAGGAACCGGGAACGTTCTCCCAAGGTTCCCTCCGGGCCGTCCCTGCGGAGCCGGCGGAGCTATTAAATGGGAAGCACGGCCATGCTTGGCAGAAAGATATCCTTGGCGCGGCCTTCTTCCTCGAACTGTATGCTCATCATGAGGATTCTCCTGGCTTTAAGTCTTCTTGCCTTCCTCGCTGGTGCTCTTCTTGTGCTGCCGTCACCGGCGACGTCGTCGTTTCTGCCGAGGTTCCGGAGACTAACCCCCGGGGAGTCCATCTCCGTGGAGAGAGCAGACGACGTGTTGGTCTCTGTGGGTGGGACTTTCTCCGCCGGCTTCGTCCCCGTCGGCGAGAACGCGTACGGCTTCTCCATCTGGTACACCCGCACCCTGAACAAGACGGTGGTGTGGATGGCGAACAGAGATAAACCGGCCAACGGCAAGGGCTCCAGGCTGCAGCTCCAGAACGACGGCAACCTCATCTTGTTAAGCGGCGGGGAGGGGAAAGTGTGGGAGGCTGGCGCAGGGTCGGGATGGGATGTGATGGCCCTGGAGCTGCTGGAGACGGGGAACCTGGTTCTCACCAACCGAGCTGGCGACCTGGTCTGGCAGAGCTTCGCCTCACCTACCGACACCCTCCTCCCCGGCCAGAAGCTCACCAGGAACACCATTCTGGTGTCCAAAAGAGCCGCCAAAGACTACCGTTCAGGCTTCTACAACTTCAAGTTTAACGACGACAATATTCTTTACCTCATTTACAATGGCTCCGAAATATCCAGCGTTTACTGGCCGACGCAGGACACCACACCTTATGACCAAGATAGGACCAACTTCAACAGCAGTAGACTCGCAGTTCTTGACGACAAGGGTTTCTTCCTCTCCAGCGACCATCTAAACTTCTCTTCGTCGGATTACGGGCGCGGACCTAGCCGCCGGTTAACACTGGACCACGATGGCCTCCTCAGGCTGTACAGTCTGAACGAGACAACGGGGGATTGGATGGCGGTGTGGTCGCCGAAAATTGGGGTGTGCGATGTCCACGGCCTGTGCGGGGCGTACGGAATCTGCACGTACTCGCCGGAGCCGATGTGCACGTGCCCTCCAGGTTTCCGCCGAGCCGACCCGGAGGACTGGTCCAAAGGCTGTCGGCCGGAGTTTAGTCTGACCAGCGCGGCGGGAAGCGTCGACTTCATATTGCTTCTTCACACAGATTACTACGGAAGCGACCTCGTGTTCAGAAAGGACTCTACCTCGAATAGTTGCAGAACGGCCTGCCAAGTAGATCCCACGTGCCAGGGTTATAGCAGACGGGGGAGGGATTGTTACCCCAAGTACGCCCTTCTCAATGGGCGACGGACGCCTAATATCGGAAACAGGATGTACATCAAGGTCCCATCTTCGACGGCTGTCAGGAAAGAAGGTGGGGCACTGATAACGTCGGGGTTGAGATGCTCAAACCAATTGGTCCGTATTTCCAGCGGGAGACGGCCGCGGGATGGTGCCCATAGCCCTTACCTGAGATACTTGGTCGGATTTGTCGGCGCCCTCGGCGTGGTGGAGGCGATCATGATAATCCTGGGTTGGATGTTCATCAGGAGGATCCACCGGAGTCTGGGTGCGGCGGAGATGGGCCACAGAGTCCAGCTTGCCGTCGGATTCCGACGGTTCACCTACGCGGAACTCAAGGCGGTGACCAGGAACTTCAGCGAGGAAATCGGTAGGGGAGGCTTCGGGTCGGTCTACAGAGGCCTGCTGGAAGACGGAAAGACGGCGGTGGCGGTGAAAAGGCTCGAAGGGGTCACACAAGGGGAAGCCGAGTTCTGGGCGGAGGTTGCAGTCATCGGTAGGATCAACCACATTAACCTGGTGAGAGTGTGGGGGTTCTGCGCCGAGGGCAAGCATCGCCTCATAATCTACGAGTACCTGGAGAACGGATCCCTCGACAAGCTCCTCTTCCCCTCCGACGCGACCAAGGTGTTGGACTGGGAGAAGAGGTACGCCGTCGCGGTGGGGACGGCGATGGGCCTCGCCTACCTGCACGAGGAATGCCTGGAATGGGTCCTTCATTGTGACGTGAAGCCCCAGAACATCCTCCTGGACGACAAGTACAGACCCAAGCTGGCCGATTTCGGAATGTCCAAACTTACAGAGAGGGGCGCCGCCGCCGGCGGTAGCAGTCCTCGGGAGAAGTGGGTGGTCTCCAGGGCGAGGGGGACGAGAGGGTACATGGCCCCGGAGTGGATGGTGAACCAGGAGATCACTGCCAAGGCGGACGTGTACAGTTTCGGTGTTGTTCTGCTGGAACTGGTCACCGGGAAGAGCGCGACCGGCGTCTCAGAGGGGAAGTGGAACCACTTGATCCGCTTGGTGGAGGAGAAAATGAAGAGGCAACATGGGATGGACAAGCTGGTTGACGAAGGGCTAAAGGGGGACTTCGACGAGGTGCAGGCGCAGCTATTGCTACGGGTCGCCCTGCTCTGCGTGAGGAGCAACAAGGATGAGAGACCCGCCATGAGCACCGTCGTGGGGCTTCTTCTCGGCGACCTCTCGCCGGAGGACGAGCCTTCCCACGGTTCTGGCGTAACGAGTTTAACAGCTCCGGGCTAGGCAATCTGAAGTCGGTTCAGGTGCCAACTCGAGTTGGGACGGATCTTCCCGGCGTTCTCAGTCGGTTCAGGAGGATCTTGAACTGAAAATTGCTTAAATGATTGTGGTAATTTAGAAAACATTTCAGATCATTATTAAGATTTGTTTTTTAACGAACATAACTCATAATTAAACTTAATTTTTTATTTTCAAATGATATCAAGAAATCAACGTAAATCTAAGACTTATGTTTCCAAAAGTTATATCAATATATATACATATATGTGTGTGTGTGTTTTTTTAATGGAAATAAAACAAAAAGCATATCAAAATTGACATATTAACATGATAATTCAAAGAATTGCCAACCTCCTAAGAAAGCCGCTAGGCTTCAGACAACACACCCTGGAGGTTAAGTCTGTTGAGACTAGATCAGTACTAGGATAGAACCCATCTTAAGAAGTTTTTAAGCCTCAAGTTTCATGCCGTTAGATGAGGAAAAAAATGTAAAACATAGACCTGAAACCTAAAACATGAGCCTTCATAAGTGGGTGTGTTATTGCAAGACTCAATTAAGTACTTTAGAGTAAAATGTGTCTAGGTTAAACTCTACTGCCTAGATGGGTGACCTCCTTAGGAAGAAGCCAATGTCAATGGGTCACCTAGCCCACTACACTAAGATCAAGGGCCAACCGCCCTAGTCCAACAATATAAATATAGAGTTTGTCATGTTCAACATGGCATCTTAAGGCAACCATCATGTTAAGAGGTGGCATATATGACTTAGTGAAGTATCATCATTTTTTAGATTGAATTACATATACCCTAATAGTATTTAAAAAATTTAAAAATCTGAGCGACTGTTGGGGTTCTTCTCTAAGATGGGTTCATGATGCTTCAAGATCTAAGTACCCTCAATCAACCAAAGATCAAGATAGAAGAAAGAAAAGCATATAATGAAGATTACCTCTTTCTGATGCACAATAGTTATTTTTTCATCACGCTCATACACGAGTGTCCTGATGAACCAAAATAAGTAGTGGCCATTCCTACAGAGTACATCTTATCATGATAAAGACACGGTAATTTGTAGCTGAAACGAGAGAATATAGTATGATCTTATACAGCCAGGAAGCAAGACAAATAAATTTTATGTTATAATATGAGAAGACTGGAGATGTACCTTCCAAACGACTGGGAAAAACATGAACCCGTCACATTCTGTCTTTAATAGATTATACGTCATTCTATCCATCTTTAATTGTCACAATAAAATGTAAAAATAAACATTTTAACAGAATTGAGAGAATGGATCCATCAAAATTAGAAGTTTATATTAAATTCCGCTTTATCATAATAGCCATTGATATTTATGGATGGCTTTTCTGATTCTATATTTATTTTTTATCTCATCTCCCAGATGTGACACTTCTTTCAATAACGCCCTACACTGATTCATGTGCTGTAGTGTTCTTCTGTTCATCACCATAAATTCACATGAACCCATGAAAATTTATTAGTACCCACCCCTGCCAGCAATATCAGCCACTTAAATTTGACAGATACGAAGAGAGATAAATTCATGCTACATAAAATTCAACATCCTAAGAAAGGCTCACTAGTAGGTCCAGTAGAGACCCTAGGTTGAAGCACCTACTAGAAAATTTTGTATCTACCATCTTCATCTTGCAAACATAATGTATAATCATATGAGTCTGAGACCCAGAAGCTGACGTTTGCAAAGTCAGCCATTTGACCAAAAGCAACAAAGGTGAGAAATGAGTATCATTTGACAAGCCACACATCTCTCTAGAATATAGTTAATCTTTTTCAAAGCACTCTGATACTAAAAAGAGCAAATGAGGCTGGAAGAGGAAAAACTTGCTATAAGAATGAGCTAAAAATTAGTGATGAAAACAATGATCCCTTTGGATTCTATCAAGTAAAATAATGGTAGCACTCAAGCTTCAACCAACTGATGAGAAAGCCATGTCAAGTGCACAGAATCTTTTAAGATATACTATAATATTCTTCTCATTGGTTAGGAAGTATCATCCAATAAAGCTAAGTGGCTATCCTATGGTCTCTTAGAAAAAGTCATAAGAGAATATATTAAATAAACAAGATATTGAGGCATGAGGTACAAGGTTACTAGCGATATAGGGAGGTCACTTGAGATACTCTTAACTTCAAATGTTGACCATTGCCCATTTGACTAAGAAATTGACTATTGACTAGTTCACTGACCATCTATCAAATAGTTAGTAATGTCATGATCATTTGTTATTATAAGATCTAAAATGGTATTTAGGATAGAAATAATAAACACTACTTGCTACTTGGTGAATAAGCCTCCATCCAAAGTTATATGGTTGAAAATGTAAGATATGAGAGGCTATCCAAACACACTAGTATGATCTCCATAGATATCTAACTTTTCATGGGTCAAACTAGGCATAAAATACCTTGTGCTTTCTCTCAAAACCTCTCCCCTCACCACTTAATTACCTCTAGGCTTGATGAAGAGCTTGATCACAAGATATGAAAGGATGCTTTGATCATCGAGATTGTTTGAATAATAGATGAAACAGTTTGTGCATAGTTGACTTTTTTAGTTTATTATTCCTTGATCAATTTGATCTGTATTAGAATTACAGATTCATCTCTAATGTATAAACAATTTGGTGTTACATTGACATCAAATATAGATTTTAAGATAATTATTTATGTCACATAAGTAGCCAAAATATAACTATTTATTTTCCAAGTTCCAGACTCACAAAAGCTCTTTTTTTATTTAAAATATTTTTAATTTTATTTCGTGACTTAATTTAAATGGTTGCACTTTAAAAATTAGATAAAATGGATAAATAAATCAAAATAATAATTTGCATTTATTTTTTCAATAAATATTTATTTCCATAACTATTGCGTCACATGTATTCATGAAACCATTCGACCTTAGGGATTACTTTATTAGATTCAATGATTAGTCATAATTTAATAGACAAATCTATAAATTATTGCCTGAAATATATTCAATAATTATTATAAGCTCATAAAAAATTTCTAACGTTAATAAATATTTTAATAAATGTAATATCAAAATCTATGCTCAATGGTCTACACAGTAGAACTCTCAAAGAAATGCTGCCTCCTTATCTTAATAATTATTCTTATTTTACAATTTTCAGTTAACTATAATGAGTCTACGTGCATGTTATTGGTGTTATCACTTTATTGTTGCAATTATAAAGGTTATGCTTGAACGGAAAACTAATTTGCACTTGAATCTAGTTTTAGAAACTCTTGATCAAACTCTCTAAATACACTTATTGGCAAATAGTCTCAAATTCTTGTAAATTTCTAACGGGCTTCATTGCAGAATGAAAAATGTAATTTTCTCTAAGAATTACTCGAGCACATCGGTCTTTATATTGAAGCAGTTAATTAAGCTCCGGCGCAGACCAACATTCAAGGCCCCAAAGTTGGAGAACCATATGACATGTAAGAGCTGCACGGCATATGGAGCGCATTTATATTCTAACATTAAGCGGTCGTGTGTTCCCTCTTGTTGAACTCTAAGTGAAAATCTTAACCCTTGTTGAATGAGAGGAATAATGCCATACTAGGTGGACACTACCACTTAAATAAATGGGGGGCCTGCCGCCACTTCTAGTGGGTGAGGTGATTCTCTTTCCAGAGGAACAAGGGCTTGTGAGATCCTATATATAGGAAGATTCTCGAACCATGTAAATTCAACGTCTTTACCTTTACCCTCTCTCTATTTCTTGTGTTTTTATTCCTTTCAGATGTTTGAGGGAACCCTCGTCTCCTTAACAGCTGCAACAACATGGATAAGTATTCAACTTTTTTGCCCACCTAGAAGAAGTCACCAGGGGTCCACTTTGGGGTGACCAACTAGTCTTCTTTATTCTCCCCGAAGAGCGAGTTCCCAATATGAAGTCTCTCTTGTGGTCCACATGGGAGAAAAAGAGAGCTACCAAAGAGACTATCAAGGCTGTAGAAAAAAAGAACGACCATGGCAATGGAGATGACGTCTAGAATGGAGGAGCAAGAATATCACCTGATCTTACCATTAAATAAATCACCATTTAGCAACGGTGACGCCATCATAAATGGACACTGCTCTAGTGGATGAACGCCCAAAGGCCGCTGGAGACTTACATCTCCTGAGCTCTCGTCCTTGCCGCGTCAATGACCTGACCCCAGGTCTGCGTTTCTCATAGCTAGGCTCCACCGGCGACGAATTTCAAATGCTAGACTATTCCAAAACTTGATGGTTTAATGACCGGAGACGACCAAATATGTTTGCAGGCCTGGATATTGGTTCCCGTCATCATCTACATTGACTTCACTCGACAAGGTTGTCTTGGCTTCTTGTGCACCGTTCCAGGCCTGGATGGTTTAGTGACGGAGCCGACCAACTAATTTCGGGTGCTCAGTTCCGCTGCGTGAGCGTTCATCGCTCATGCCCTGCCTTCTCTCTCTGCTCTCCCCGCATTAAATGTGGACATTTAATGTGGTAGCCTGAAAAGGTTAGCAACATTCAACGACAATTATGATACCGTAAGGAACCGGGAACGTTCTCCACACCAAGGTTCCCTCCGCGCCGCCCCTGCGGAGCCGGCGGAGCTGTTAAATGGGAAACAGGGCCATGCTTGGTAGAAAGATATCCTTGGCGCGGCCTTCTTCCTCGAACTGTATGCTCATCATGAGGATTCTCCTGGCTTTAAGTCTTCTTGCCTTCCTCGCTGGTGCTCTTCTTGTGCTGCTGTCGCCGGCGACGTCGTCATTTCTGCCGAGCTTGCGGAGACTAACCCCCGGGGAGTCCATCTCCGTGGAGAGAGCAGACGACGTGTTGGTCTCTGCGGGCGGGACTTTCTCCGCCGGCTTCGTCACCGTCGGCGAGAACGCGTACGGCTTCTCCATCTGGTACACCCGCACCCTGAACAAGACGGTGGTGTGGATGGCGAACAGAGATAAGCCGGCCAACGGCACGGGCTCCAGGCTGCAGCTCCAGAACGACGGCAACCTCGTCTTGTTCAGCGGCGGCGAGGGGAAGGTGTGGGAGGCTGGCACAGGGTCGAGGTGGGATGTGATGGCCCTGGAGCTGCTGGAGACGGGAAACCTGGTTCTCACCAACCCAACTGGCGACCTGGTCTGGCAGAGCTTCGCCTCACCCACGGATACCCTCCTCCCCGGGCAGAAGCTCACCAGGAACACCATGCTGGTGTCCAAAAGAGCTGCCAGAGACTACCGTTCGGGTTTCTACAACTTCAAATTTAACGACGACAATGTTCTCTACCTCATCTATAATGGCCCCGAAATATCCAGCGTCTACTGGCCTCTCCAGGACACCACAGTTTACAGCCAAGGAAGAACCAACTTCAACAGCAGTAGACTGGCAGTTCTGGACAACAAGGGTTTCTTCCTATCCAGCGACCATCTTAGCTTCAACTCGTCAGATTACGGGAGAGGATCTGTCCGCCGGCTGACGCTGGACCCCGACGGCCTCCTCAGGCTGTACAAGCTGAACGAACCAGAGGTGGAGTGGGTGGTCGTCTGGTTGCCAGATATTGGGGTGTGCCAGGTACACGGCCTGTGCGGGAGGTACGGCATCTGCACGTACTCGCCGGAGCCGATGTGCACGTGCCTGCCAGGGTTCCGACGGGCAGACCCGGAGGACTGGTCCAAAGGCTGTCGGCCTGAGTTCAATCTGACCTGCACAGCTGAAAGCGTCGACTTCATAAAACTTCGTCACACAGATTTCTACGGAAATGAACTCGATTATTACAGCGAGAACACTACCTTGAGTAGTTGCGCAAGAGCCTGCCGGAAAGACTGCAAATGCCAGGGTTTTGGCTTCTTACGCAAGACTTGCTACCCCAAGTACGCCCTTCTCAATGGCCACCGGATGCCTGATATTCGAGTCAGACTGTATATCAAGGTCCCGGCGTCGATGGCAGTCACAGAAGGAGATCGTAGCCCAGTGATACAGTCCGGGTTGGCATGCTCAAACCGATCGGTTCCTGTTTCCAGCGGGAAGCGCCCTCGGGCCGGTGCCCATAGCCCTTACCTGAAATACTTTGTGGGATTTGTCGGGACTCTCGGCGTGGTGGAGGCGATCATGATAATCCTGGGTTGGATGTTCATCAGGAGGATCCACCGGAGCGTGGGCGCGGCGGACATGGGCCACAGATTCCAGCTTGCCGTCGGATTCCGACGGTTCACCTACGCGGAACTCAAGGCGATGACCAGGAACTTCAGCGAGGAAATCGGGAGGGGAGGCTTCGGGTCGGTCTACAGAGGCCTGCTGGAAGACGGAAAGACGGCAGTCGCGGTGAAAAGGCTCGAAGGGATCACACAAGGGGAAGCCGAGTTCTGGGCGGAGGTCGCAGTCATCGGTAGGATCAACCACATTAACCTGGTGAGAGTGTGGGGGTTCTGCGCTGAGGCCAAACATCGCCTCCTGATCTACGAGTACCTGGATAACGGATCCCTCGACAAGCTCCTCTTCGCCTCCGACGCGACCAAGGCGTTGGACTGGGAGAAGAGGTACGCCGTCGCGGTGGGGACGGCAATGGGCCTCACCTACCTGCACGAGGAGTGCCTGGAATGGGTCCTTCATTGTGACGTGAAGCCCCAGAACATCCTCCTGGACGACAAGTACAGACCCAAGCTGGCCGATTTCGGAATGTCCAAACTTACAGAGAGGGGCGCCGCCGCCGGCGGTAGCAGTCCTCGGGAGAAGTGGGTGGTGTCCAGGGCGAGGGGGACGAGAGGGTACATGGCCCCGGAGTGGATGGTGAACCAGGAGATCACTGCCAAGGCGGACGTGTACAGTTTCGGTGTTGTTCTGCTGGAACTGGTCACCGGGAAGAGCGCGACCGGCGTCTCAGAGGGGCAGTGGAACCACCTGATCCGCTGGGTAGAGGAGAAAATGAAGAGGCAACATGGGATGGACCAGCTGGTTGATGAAGGGCTAAACGGGGACTTCGACGAGGTGCAGGCGCAGCTATTGCTACGGGTCGCCCTGCTCTGCGTGAGGAGCAACAAGGATGAGAGGCCCGCCATGAGCGCCGTCGTGGGGCTTCTTCTAGGCGACCTCTTGCCAGACGACGAGCCTTCGCACGGTTCTCTGGCGTGACGAGTTTAACAGCTCCGAGCTAGGCACCATGCAATCTAAAAGGCAATCTGAAGTCGGTTCAGGTGCCAACTCGAGTTGGGACGGATCCTCCCGGTGTTCTCAGTCTGTGGTGGCCCTTCCCAGAGGAGGATCTTGAACTGAAAACTGGTTAAATGATTGAGGCTCTCCCGCTCCGGCTCCTGGCCTCCAGCTTCTTCTCCCGCTCTCCTCCGCCTTTTTCCTTGCACCCCCTTCCGCTTCTCCTCCTCCCTCCTCTCCTGGTAGCCGCTGCCGAGTCTGCCGTCCACGCCGTCTCGAGTTGCTGCCGATGCCAGTACCGCAACTAGTGCCATCTCAGTTGCTGTCACCAGGGATCTCACAGCCAGCGCTGCCTGCAAGTGAGAGTCCGAGGCCTGCATGTATCTTCTTCTCCTCTACCACTGGGTGATGGTCAAAATCAATATAAAAAAAAAATTCCGTTTCGAATAATTGATTAAAATAAGAAGAAATAGTAATAATAATAATAATAATAATCTTCTCCATTCGGTGCGTTTCCGCTTTCGGCGTTGACAGATAACTCGATACCTGCAAAGCATTCCAGGTGAGGAGAGAACAGTGCAAAAAATAAAATAAAAATAAGCGATAAAGAAAGATAAACCGAAAATCGGGAAAAACGGGGGACGAGAGAGAAATCACGCCCGAGGTGAAACCGGAAGATTAATTTGGGTTGGATTTTAATAAAAACTGAATAATCTGCAGAAATATAATAAACCCAGCTTTCTTAAAAGACTAAAATTACACCAGAAAACATAAAATTAACGAAACGAACAGCTCAGAACAAGATGAAAATAAGAAGAGCCGGAAAACGATTTCAATTCGAATCCTTATGAAAAACGCGTAATATGGACCGGAATGACCTCAGTCAAGTTAAAATTCTTCGGGAAAAAATCGCAATAAGAAGAACTCCAGAAAATTAAATAAATACACCAACCCCACTCTATGTGTCACCCAAGAACAGAGTATCGTCGAGGTAAGAAAATGGAACGAAAAACTAATTGAAAAGGGGTAAAAATGCAGAAAAATTCTTAATCTCGTCATCTTCCTGTCACCCAGACGACGAAATAAGACAAATCGAAAATAAAACAATAAATTGTATTCGTACCTGTCACTCCGCTTGTCCGTCACCCGAAAACAGAATACCGGAAAATTAATGCGAAATGATCTAAAAATATTTTTAAAAGAATCCTTAATCTCGTCGTCTTCATGTCACCCAGACGACCGATTAAGAAATAACGAAAATAAAGTGGAATCGAAAGATAGATCAAACTCGTAAATGTCCGACGTCGCTTCGCTCGTCTGCGCGTGTCACCCGGAGAGTATTCGACCCCAAAATCTCCCCTTCTTCATCAAATTTTCCGCTTTCTTTATCATCTGGAAACCTTCCTCCCCTTGCCACGGAGCCTCCTTCCGATTTTCATGCAATAATATCTCAACAATCATTCTGAAAATCCGAAATTATCTCGTTCTATTTCACCGGCCAAGAGAGGGTGCGAAAGTGGCGTACGTCTTATAGTTGATGACGTGGCCTAAAGTATTGCCTTTTCTAGTTGACTGATGCTGACGTGGCTCATAAATCCTTGTCTTGTCCTCTTTCTGATCCGGCCACAAACTGCTGCATTTGCTTCCAGTGATTTTGATGATTTATAAATTTCTAAAAAAATTTAGAATGATGTGATAAATTCACTGAAAAATCCAAATTAAATTTCATGACCAACTTCCTATAAATTGTGAGATGATGTTCCTCCACCAAAATAAACAATGGGCCACAGTGGCGGCTATGCATTGATTGAGACGTGAACCACTAATAATTAAGCTGGTTTTATTTTAAACTATTATTATAATTTGTATTATTTTCATAATAAAACCATGAAAATTAATAAAAATCTAAAAAATCACCTGAAATTTGTGGTAATTTATAAAACATTACATATCATGATTAATATTTATTTTCTAACCAATATAACTTACTTTTTTGTTTTCAAATAATATCAAGAAATCAATGAAAATACAAGACTCTATGTTTCCAAAAGTTATAACAATATACATATATGTTTTTTAAACATAAATAAAAAAACATTTAAAATTGACATATTAACATGATAATTCAAAGAATTGTCAACCTCCTAGGAAAGCTGGAGGTTAGATCTCATCCTGGAGGTTAAGTCGGTTGAGACTAGATCAGTAGTAGGATAGATCTCATCCTAATAAGCTTTTAAGCCTCAAGTTTCATGCTATTAGATCAGAAAAAAGAATATATAAAACATAGACCTTAAACCTTCAACATGAGCCTTCATAAGTGGGTGTGTTATTGCAAGACTCAATTAAGTACTTTAGAGTTAAATGTGTCTAGGTTAAACTCTACTGCCTAGATGGGTGACCTCCTTAGGAAGCCAATGTCAATGGGTCACCTAGCCCACTACACTAAGATCAAGGGCCAACCACCCTAGTCCAACAATATAAATATAGAGTTTGTCATGTTCAACAGGACATCTTAAGGCAACCATCATGTTAAGAGGTGTCATATATGACTTAGTGAAGTATCATGATAACATTATAAAAGTAAACATCAATAGTGAAATTACTTAAATGTGTGAAGGACTAAGATAGTTGACCTCCGAGCAATGGAGTGTGCATAGTATCAAGAGGTTGACCTCTTAGAAAATTCGACCCTAGTAGTGAATCCCAAAAATTAACCCTAAACCTTAAACATGAAACCCTATGTCCTAAATGTTTCATTACAATTCATTACAAATTACTAGTATATTGTTCTTTTTAAATGAGTATAAATTATTAATTTTTCTAATTCTAATATTATCAAATAACCTTAAATTGTCTTTCATATTGCTTACTATAATTTCATATGCATTTTGTCTTTCATCTTGTGTAAGGGTTACATGTTTGTCTTTCAAGAAAATTATAAACAAAAAGATTATTTAAACTTCCTCAATAGACTTTCTTATTTTGCATCAATTTTCTCGTAATGAAGTTGGTTGTTACTAATTTCTTTGTTAACCCTTTGTAGTATTTGTCACACTACCTTTCATGAACTTGTATGAGTAAATGCAACATTAGAATTTGGGCCAACCAAATTTATCAAGTGTCATTGAAATGTTGAAAGCCATCTTCACTACTTGTGAACAAATACTAAAATTATTTGTTATATTAATAGCAATGAAATGAGACATGCATCTAAGACTATAAGATATTCCTAGCAACCCTTAATCACAACATTAACCTATGAATCCTAGATTGTCCATTAAGAAAGCAAAAGCCACATTAAAGTTGATAATTAACCAGATTCATTGATGAAGGTTTCCTCATGCATTGTAGAATCTATAGAATATAATCTATGCACACCAAACATTGTAAGTTAAATGATTTACTTAGTCTGAACTTTGTCATTGAATCTATAAAATATTATATGAGTCTATATCTACATGATTGCAATACAAACTTTAATGATTATTTTTCTGAATATTCAAAAAATAGATAAAATCAAGTAAAATAAAAGTTGAAACCTCTAATATAATCAAGGTTGAATACAGCATGGTGAGTAATGTCCTATGAGGGTAATAAACCTTGGAGCTAAAAACCTACATATCCTATATCCATGAAAATCTATACTATAAGTATAAGCCTTAAATCAAATAGAGCAACCCAACCCTAGACCCAAAATCCTACTAAAAAACAAGATCACCATATTTAAATTAAAGTAAATTAAATTAAATTAGATACTTTGAATGTATGCATTGATTTAAATATTTATGTATACAGTCTCCCCTACACTAAATTTTAAATAATACTCCCCTACAATCCAAAGGAAAAACCTAGAAGTTGAACCCAAAATATACTCTACTATAAATTGTAAATCCTAAACTATAAGCACTAAAGTCCAAATAATAAGAACAAACCATAAACTAGAAACCCTCAAGCCCAAACCCATAGCCAAAAATCAGGAAAAATGGGGGAGGAGAGAGAAGACACGCCCAAGGTGAAACCTGAAGATTAATTTGGGTTGGATTTTAGTAAAAACTGAATAATCTTCAGAAATAGAATAAACCCAGCTTTCTTAAAAAATTAACTCCGTCCTATTCTCTCTTTCGTTCTCTCTCATCCTCATCCCCTCCTTTCATCTCCCACACGTCGTTGCTTCAATCTTTGATTTTTCATACATTGGGATTTTCAACAAGGGCACACATAGAGTATTGATTTATGTGGAAACCTTATCCCTTTCTCCTCCATCCCACATCAATCTCCTAAAAACAGAGTATCATTGCAGTAAGAAAATGGAATGAAAAAATATTTAAAAGCAATAAAAATGCAGAAAAAATTATTAATGACATCATCTTCTTGTGACCCAGATTATTGAATAAGACAATAAATAAAAGCATAAATTTTATTTGCAAGCATTCCTTGTCACTTTGCCTATCTATCACCCAAAAAAAAAATACCGTAAAATGAATATGAAATGATCTAAAAGGCTATAAAATAAAGCCTTAATCTCATCATCTTCACGTCACCTAGATGACTAATTAAGAAACAATGAAAATAAAGTGGAATCAAAAGATAAATCAAACTCGTAAATGCCCAACGTCGCTCTGGTCATCTCCACTTATCACTCAGGGAGACCTAAAGAACTCTTGAAGAAATGCCTATTGAAATAACTTTCATTATATGAAAATTATATATTTTTTTCTTACCTTGGGTTGGGTGAAATGTCTCTTTTATGGCGACACCACCCTCTTTTGTTCCTTATCTAGCCATGAACAGGCTATGGGTGAACTAAAATGGTTATAGGAAAATGAATGTAAAAATTGGAAAATCATAATTCTTGTAGTACTCCGAATTTTGACATACAATTTTCTATTATGAATTCCTTAATAATTTCTTTAAATTTATTTTGTTAACAATCAATGCCTAGTAATTTCATTGAAATCTATTTTTTTCAACTCATTCACATACATTTATTTTGGTAACATATGTCTATATTAGTGAAGTGATTTGATTCATAACATATAAATATTATGGCTTGTACATTTGATTATAACAATTTTTCCTAACATAGAATTTTTCTTGTATTTCTATCCATAGTCTAATAATTATATCCCTAACTGGAATTTGAAATAGTATGAGATATTTCTTACCTTATAGATTATTTATTCAATCATTTTAGACCTCTGTTCTTTTACTCAAATTTCCTTCAACATACATATTACTAATCTATAATTTTAGTATCATCCAAGATATTGATTTCTAATTAAATTTTCATTTCATATCATTAATTTCATGATTTCAGCTTAATATTTAAAAATCATCAAAATAATATGAAGTCAAGCGATTACTCAACAACCAACTTCCCAAATAGCTAGACCAAATGAATACATATTAAACTTGTTTGCCAACCAAGATGAAGCTCGTGAAGAAAGTCCTAGTCTTCTTTATTCTCATTGAAGAATGAGTCCCCAATATGAAGTTTCTCTCTCTAGTAGGCATTGGAGAAGAGAACAAAGTTGGCAAAGAGAGTATGAAGGTAGATAAAAAAACTGTCAATGGCTATGCGAATGACTTCTAGTGTTGAGGAGGAAGAAGATAACCCTTCAGCCTCATCGGCCATCATAAATGGAGGTGGCCTGAGTGAATGGATGCTTAAAGACCATTGGAGATTTACACCTCGCTGAGCCATCATCCCTACCATGATGACAGCCTAATCCCAAGTCTATTTTTCTCAATCCTGGGGTCCATGGAGACCGGAATATTCAAATGCTAGACAATTCCAAAACTTAATGGGTCAACAATTGGAGCTGATGAACTATGGTTGTGGGCTGGATATTGGTTCCCGTCATCATCTACGTTGACTTGACCCAAAAGGTTTCACAATCATGAATTCTTATGTGCCATGGTTGTACATCGAGATATTCTTTTTTTCAGTAATTATACTTCTTTTAAGAGTTTTCATGGTAAATATTGCATCCAACATGTAGTGGTGTGCAATTATCATATAGCCTTGGCCATCGCCAAATGGCCCAGTGCTGTCTAAAGAAAAATTGGGCCAATGCCGTCAAGAGGCGGGAACAGTCTCCACATTGTCACCTTTGCTTGATCTGACAACAAAGCTCGTAATGGTGAGAAAGTAGAGAAGGTTCCCCTCAGGCCATTGCGGTGGAGCGATTAAATAGAAACACAGTCATGTTTGGCAGAATAGTACCCTTAGCAGGCCTTTCTTCCTCCAACGAACCAAAAATGGTCTCTATGCTCGTGATGGGGATTCTCCTAGCTTTTGGTCTTCATGCCCTCCTCGCTAACACTCTTCTGCCGCGGCCATCATCGGCAATGTCATCATCTCTGCCTCAGTTGCTGAGACTAACCCCTTGGGAGTCCATCTCAGTAGAGAGAGCAAGCTATCTGTTGATCTCTGTGGGGGGGCGGGGGAGGGTGGGACCTTCTCCGCTGGCTTCATTCTCGTTGGCAAGAATGCATACGCCTTCTCTATCTAGTACACCTACTCTCTACACAAGACAATAGTGTGGATGGCAAATAGAGATAAGTGATAAACCCCTAATGGGTATCGGATGACATACTCATGGGATCCTCTCACCCATGTCGGGGAAACGATCTAAAAGAGTTGTGCCCTCGTATCTCCAGAATCAATAGAATGCTACAGAAGATCCAAAATATGATTGACGAATGTGACATAAGTGGGCATTCAATCGTGGGGACATCAGAATTATAAAGACTAGTCAACTCATGATAATGAGGAAGGAAAATAAAGGAAGGAAGAAGAGTCTCACCCACTCTAAGGGTCCTTGAGCCTGATCCCCTCTACGGATTGTTACTCCATCATTCCCTTATTGTTCTCACATTGTCCTATTACCGTTTGTTCTTTGAGCCTTTGATTCATCTATTCTCCACTCTCTCCCTTGTCTTTGCATTCGCTCCACTACACATTGTGTTGTTGTATTTTGTTATCCTCCATTCGGCTGAGCAGAAAACTATCATCCCATATGATGATTATTGCCCCAAACAATAATCTACAAGTAGGGGGTCCTATTAGTAAGCCGGCCAATGGCAAGTTTGTCTTGTTCAGCGGTAACAAGGGAAAGGTATGGGAGGCAGACACAAGGTCGAGATGGAATGTGATGGATGTAGTGTTGGATTTAATCTAATATGAACAAATTCTATATTATTTGTATATCATTGAGACTATCATTTAATTAATCTTATTTAAAGTGATTTACCTAAGTCTAAATCTTAAGATTATGACATTTTATGTAAGTATGGGCATAATTGAAAAAGGTCTTGTTCTAATTTTATGATGGGAAAAATTGAAAAAAGATAATAAGGGGTTAACCACTTCTTATCTATAAATAGGGGTCATGGTCCTTGGGTCACACAATAATGTGAGTTACTCTGTAGAGCATCCCATCTTTCTTGGAGTGCATATTTTGATATGACCCCTTTTATTTTTTATTTCATACATTTCATTGATCAATATAGATCATATATTAATAGTTCTAACACTTGGAACTGCTAGAGATATGAAACTTAGTCTTCAAGAACAAGATAGGAAGATCTTGTGGGAGAGCTTTGCCTCACCTATCGACACCCTCCTCCCCAGCCAAAAAGTCACTAGGAACACCATACTAGTGTTGAAAAGAGCCACCAGAGACTACCATTCTGGTTTCTACAACTTCAAGTTTAACGGTGACAATACTCTCTACCTGATCTACAATGGTCCTGAAATCTCCAACTTCTATTGGCCTCTCCCAAAAATTATACCTAACAAGTGAAGCAAGATCATCTATAATAGCAGCATATTGACAATTCTTGATGACAGGGGTTTCTTCCTATCCAACAACCTTTTAAGCTTCTTATGTCGGACTATAGGAGAGGACAGCTGTCGGCTAACACTAGACCATGCTGGCCTCCTCAAGTTATATAGTCTTGAAGAGTATATGGGGGAATGGTTGACTGTTTGGATGTCGACCATTAGGTTGTGCTAGGTACACAACATGTGTGGAAGGTACAACATTTGCACATACTCGCTAGAGCCGGTGTGCACGTGCTAGCAAGGTTTCTGGTGGCCAGATCCAGAAGATTTGTCAAAAGACTGTTGGCCAGAGTTTAATCTAACCAACTCACTAGGAACGGTCGACTTCATAAAACATGATCATATAGATTACTACGAAAACAATCTCAATTCTTACAGCGTAAAGGCTACCTTGAGTAGTTGTAGAACAGCCTGCCGAAAAAATTCTAACTACTTGGGTTTTGGTTTATAAGAGAAGACTTGTTTCCCGAAGTACGCCCTTCTCCATGGCCGTTGGGTGCCTAACAATACTGTGTCAACATACATCAAGGTTCGTCATCAAGGAGATGATTGGACACTAATAAAGTCAAGATTGGCATGCTCAAACCGACTAGTCCCTATTTCCAATAGCAAACTCCCGTGGGATGGTACCAAGTCACCCTACCTAAAATACTTGGTTGGATTGTCGTGACTCTCAACATAGTGGAGGTGATCATGATAGTTATGGGTTGGAAGTTCACGTGGAGGATTCATCGGACACTATGAGTAGTGGAGATGGGCCACAAATTCTAACTTGCAATCAAATTCCATCAATTCACCTACGCAAAACTCAAGGTGATGACGAGGAACTTTAGAGAGAAAATTGGGAGGGGAGGCTGAGTTCTAGGAGGAGATTGTAGTCATCGAAAAGATCAACCACATGAACCCAGTGAGAGTGTGGGGGTTCTACATTGAGGGCAAGCATCGTCTCCTGGTCTATGAGTACTTGGTAAATGGATCCCTCGACAAGATCCTCTTCGCCTTTGATGCCGCCAATGTTTTGGACAAGGAGAAGAGGTACATTGTTGTGGTGGGGGCAGTGATGGGTCTCGCCTACCTACATGAGGAGTGCATAGAGTCCTCCACTACAACTTGAAGCCCCATAACTGTTGGGGTAATCGCAGTCAATTCCATCGGATTTCCTTTGCTAATTTTTGACATTTCTCTCCTCTCTCTTAACAAACTTTTCCACTATCTTCATCATTTAATCATAGTTGTCTATCTGCCGAGTTATAATGGTGGAGATCATCGCCAGTCTAGCGATGTTTAGGACCTTTTCTTAGTTGACATTTTTTTATTAGACCATAAACATAGTATAAAATCTGCTACTCTACACGCGTGTTGCAAAGATTCAACTCTCTAACTTCCTCCTTAATAAATTATATGTATTTTCTTGATCTTGAAGTTTCTACACTTGGTATCAAACCCAACAACATTCTAGGAAGTCAGATCTTGATAGAGAATGCTGAAGTGAAGGGACAACTCTACTCAAGAACTAACTATTATAGAAGGAGCTAAGGGGATGAGCTAGTTGATATATATCGGCACTTTTCTAATTCTCACAAGATCAAACTATTAGGTTTGGACATTAAGGATGCGTCTGCATCTTAAGGGACTCGAGCTGTGGGACTTAACTAAGGTGGAAAATGCTTTGAAGAAGAAAGATTGACAGGTTATGTCAATAATGTTCAACACTATTTTAGATGAAATTGCGCGTGAACTTGAAGTGGAGAAAACCGCAAAAGAGATGTGACAAATTCTCAAGATCAGGGGAGGAACATCTTGTTTGCTCAAAGGAAGAATTCAGTCCTTGCATAAAGATCTTGAAAATCTCATGATGGACAATGATGAGATAATATTAGACTTTTTTGACAAAATTTCCTCAATAGTTGTTGAATTATGGAGTCTCAAAGAGAAAATCAGTGATGTTGATGTATGTGCAAAGGTACTAAGATCTATCTCAAAAAAAGTTGATTCCATTACCACATCTATTGAACAATTCTAAGATCTTGAAGCCATATGTCTCAATGATGCGATTAGGACGCTGAAACTTCATGAAGATAAGCTCAAAGATAGGTCAAAGAAGAGGGAGGAGAAGCTCTACTTGCTAGAACTCGTGGAAAAGAGAAGGTGCAAGAATCTAGAAGATCAAGTGAAAGAGGTAGAAAAAAAAATGGTTGAGGAAGAGGTAGAGGTCAAGGTAGAGGACTTGCAAAGTCAAGTGGTGATGAAGGAGAATTCAAGCCACATAGAGACAAATCTCACGTGAGGTGTTATAATTGCCAAAGGAATGGGCATTTTGCGAAAGAATGTTATAATCCAAAAAAAGAATGGCTAAAATCTAACAATTTTGATAAAGTCAACATTTCAGAGGAGGAGGCTACTGAAATTTCTTTGTTAATGGCTCGATAAGAGGAGAAAATTGAAGTGTTCATGCAAGGAGTCTCTCAAACTGACTTGCGCAAAGAATTGTGGTACCTTCATGTAGGGGTGAGTAGTCACATAACTGGAGAAAAATCACTCTTCTGCGAGCTTGACGAAGGCCATAAGGGAAAGGTAAGAATTGGTGATGACTTGAGGTTGACATAGAAGGTAAAGAGAGAATTATGTTTCATTCTAAGGATAGAACTCCAATCAGTCTTTATAATGTATAGAAGGGAAGATTCATCTCACAAGAGCTGCCACTTTTGATGAAGAAAAGGGTTGGATTTGGGAGAAATCCAACCATGAAGTTGAGTCAATGGTGAAAAACTCATATTTCCTCTTTGATGTGAGCATTGACTTGGATATCTCTAAGCATATATTAACCTTAGCTTCATCAATTGCACAAGAGCCACCTACTCAGTCCAATTCAATTAGTGGATTCAACTGATCTTCAAACTAGAAAGTTCAAGAACATTAGTGACTTATATGTAGAAACTCATCAAGTAGATTTTGAAACTAAAGATTCTTGCCATTATACTAGTAAAGAACCAAATTTTGTTGCTGAAGCACTTGGTGATCATCTGTGAAAGAAAGCTATAGATGAAGAATTTAAAGTCATTGAGAAGAATGAAACATGAGAGTTTATATCTCCTCTAAAAAACTACAAGCCTATCGAACTGAACTAGGTCTACAAGATCAAGAAAGATCAAAATTAGATGATTTTAAGATACAAAGCCCATCTAGTAGTGAAAGGCTATGTTCAGAGATAGAGGATTGACTACTTAGAGGTCTTTGCTCTTGTAGCTCAAATTGAGACAATCAGAATTTTACTGGTCGTGGCTATGTAATTCATGTGGAAGGTTTATCACCTCAATGTGAAATCTACTTTTTTAAATGGTGACTTGAAGGAAGATATATATGTCTCACAATTGGAAGGCTGTGTGAAGGGTGGAAGTGAGTTTATGGTTTATAAATTCAAGAAGATGCTCTATGAATTGATACAAGCTCTTAGAGCATGGTATTCTAAATTAGATGCATGCCTCACTAGATTAGGATTGAGAAAAAGACATTACAAACTTGCAATCTATATCCAAAATACTGATTTTATGCATATACTCATGGGGGTATATTTTGATGATTTGCTGGTGACTAGAAGCCCATAGGACAAGATTGACATTTTTATACATAGGATGATGAAGATGTTTGAAATGTTTGACCTCGATCTTCTTGCCTCATATTTGGAATTTCAAGTGAAACAGAGTAAAAATGAAATTGTAATCACTTAGAGAGTATGTGCCATGAAAGTTCTCAAAAAGTTTCATATGGCTTCTAGTAACCCCACTTTAGCTCCTCTTAAAGTGAAGTTCAAGTTCAGTTGAGACATTGAAGGAGAAGCAACTAATTCCACCTATTATCATAGGCTAAGGGATCATTGAGATATCTCACACACACATAACTTGACATATTATTTAGTGTGGGATTCTTGAGTTGTTTTATGAAAAATCTGATAGTCGAGCATATTAAATGTGCCAAGAGGTTGTTGAGGTATTGATAAGTCTTCATTATCATGAGTTAATAATTTAGTAATATGATAGTTTTAGCCTTAACTCATGATACATAGACTTATTTTTATATTAAATTGTGAAAAGTGATTTCTAGTTGGTTAATATGAAATTTTGATTAATAACATGATTTTATAATCCTATTTTTTTAAGATAAATGGAGAAAGATTAAAATAAAAAGATTTTAAAAAAAATATAAAAAACCGCCAACCAATGGGGCCTGCAAGCAAGTTGAAGGCCTAATCAAACATAGCTACGAAGTGGCTAAGAACTACAAGCTCGAGGCTCAAGCGGCTAAGGGTAGTTCGCAAGCATAAGGCTAAAGCGGTTGCAATGTATGTCATTCTCTTTCCACGTCACCAGTGGCTAGTTGGGCATGGGGCAAGGAGTGTTCGTACACTCATAGGAGAAGCACATACTCATTAGAGGAGACAAATATTTTATTGCTTAAAAAATCAATCAGAAAACCAATATGGGACTAAACCCATTGCTCCTAACTTTTCCTACAAGATTATAAATACCCAAAATACCCCTTTATTATCATGATAAAAATGTCTCTGTGACATCACATTATAAAAGTATTATCGTACCAATTTCATTTCTCTCTTACAGGCAAACAACTAACGGAGAAATCATGACTTTTGGTGAGCAATTAAATTACCAAAATCACCAAAATCTCAACAAAAACTTAGTCAACATGATTTACGGAGCATCATGGCCAAAATTGGTGGATAATTCTGGTAAAAATATCGCGAATTCAACGAGAAAATTATCTCTGATTGATCGATAAATAAGTTGTCGCCAAGAAGAGGACGATCTATCAAAAGATGAGTCACCACCTCCTGAGAGCATACCAAATGCGATAAAGGGCCTCCTCTTGTTGCGTTGACTTGAGGGTGAAGCCCTTAAGATGTGCCCTACCTTCATCTAGCTTATTTCCGTCAGGTGACAACTGTTGGGGGGTCACAAGTTATCATTTTTCTACTCTTTCGGGTGATAGCCGCTGAAAATAATTTGGTGACATATTCTACTGATTTACAAACTTTGCAAAAAGATCTAGAGATTGTCCACATCTTCTTTGTCCAAGGAGAGCCTTTGAGGCCATAGACATTACATATATGCCTTTCCGAATACGTAGAATTCTCGCGATCGCCATTGCAAAGCCGAAACTCTATTTTTTCTATTTTAAACTTTATTTAAATCAATAACATTTGGCACAATTTCAAGTTTTTATCATTCTTCATTGGGTTACGATTCTCCGGGCTTTTATAGAACTTAATTTGACCAATTAATTCAACGATAATTATTTATATAAGAATCGTAGGTCATAACTCTATTTTCACTTGATTTGTGTTCTTCAAGTGCTGACGTCACTTTGACATCATAACCTTATTTCCTTTTAGGCAAATTCTTAAATATATTATATTCATCTTTTAGTTAAAAAATCATAAAAAATTGTATTCTTTTATAAAATTCTTGAAAGGTTCATGTGGTTGATCCTCCCAAAGTTCATGAGGCTCGAAGGGGTCACCCAAGGGGAGAATCTTTCTTATTTATAATTAATTTATTCATTCTAATATATATTTAAAATTCTAAAAGTTAGTCTTTTCTAATTTTATAAATTTTAAATTTATGTGATTTATTAGGTATCTAAAAGGTACAATTGACTATGACTTGACATATAAAAGGGGTAAATTTTTTTACCTTGAAGGGTACAATGACAGTGACTATGCTAGAGATTATGAAGATGGGAAAAGGACATCCGGTGTAATTTTCTATCTAGGAGGTAATCCAATGACATAGATTTCTTAGAAGTAATGAATTGTTACATTGTCATCTTGTGAGGTTGAATATATGGCTCTGACTTTGGCTACATGCCGGGGAGTTTGGCTAAGCGATAGGTCAATGAGCTGACCAAAAATGAACAACAACTAATGAATTCCATCAAGCTGAACCTGGAAGAACACCAACTAAAGTCGTAACAAGGCACTTAATAGACTTTTTACCTGCAATCTATTGCCCAGTTTACTAGCGGGCTGACCAGTGGTGAAATGTTCATCGGCTTTTCGTCGCCAAGTAGAAGGCCCACCACGGCACTCATGGCTGGCCGCTCGTCCTTGTTGAGCTTCACGCATAATAGGCCGACCCACAGCAGCAACTCCACCTGAGCCATATCGTAGTCCCCCTGAAGCCTTGTGCTGTTCTGTCTCTGTCTCTGTTAAAGCAAGCAATCTTCATCTTTGAACTTCAAAAGACGAAGACTGTGCTTGTCTTTGAGAAACTTGTTCAGATTATGTAACTCGAACTATCTGGTGAAGCATTTAAAGCACTAGTTGGGCATTAATTTGGTTTGCTCGACCTAGTTTATGCATCTAAAAGAAATATTAGTTAGGTGATAATCGAATTTTCTAAACCAAGAGTTGTAAATCTAGAGGAAATAGCAGGGTGTTTGTTTCAATTGGCCAATTTAGAATCATTAATATATCATAGATTAGAGAAATTGTTATCGAGTTTTGCTGACCTAGATTGTAAAACAAAAAGAGGTTTTTGGGGGCAGATAAATTGACTAGCAGTTGTTTAAGTTAGTGAATAATACCTTTAAATTGTATGTTCAATATAAAAGTAGTGGTACTTAGAGAATAAATTGGGTTAGGTAAATGATATCACTTAAAACCTTGTGTGATTGGACAAAATATATTAGAAAATGTTTAAAAATTAGGAAAAGTTAAATTATCGCTCAACTTCTTGGCTCTTCATGCTTCCACATTATATTCAACAATTATATGGGTCAAGGGGGGATAACAAGAAAATGTGCCTCCAAATTAATGAGAGACGAAAGTCAAAGGACATTAGTTTATTGGATTTACAAGTTTATGGTGCACATGAAGAATGGTTATCTTGAAAACATAATCAAAGAAGCACAAGCAGCCTTCTCCCAGGCGAAAATCTCATTAGAACTATTGGCCTGGTGTAGAATAGTATTTCAGAGGACTAATCAATGGTGGTCCACGAATTCAAGTTCAAACACGACAATATTCTCTACCCCATCTACAGTTGTACCAAAATCTCCACCATGTATTGGCCTCCCTGAGAAACTCCATGCACTGCCATGGAAGGACTAACTTCAATAATAATACATCATCAGTTCTTGACGAGTTCTCAACAACAATAGATAAGCCAGCTGGCACAACCACGACAGCCTCCTTAGGTCCAGTTAAATAGCTAGCTGGTGATTGTTTGGTAGTCAAACTTTCAGGTGTGCTAGGTCTACGGCTTGTGTGGGATGTAAGGCATCTGCACCTTCAGAGTGGTTCAAAGGCGGCCGCCAGTAGCTTAATATGGGCTAAAGTTTGGCAAGCATCGACTTCCTAAGCTTCCTCAAATCGATCACTGTGGAAACGAGCTGTAATGAAACCCTGCCAAAAGACTATCGATGCTACAGTTTCGGCTTTTGAGCAGATACAGAAGCAGTAAACATTTTTGGATCAACCCACTCCAAGCTAGTTCATTTCAAATTGTCCACAGGGCACAATTCAGATCAACCCACTCCAAGCTCAGCGTCGAGTTCACAACAGTGAATTACTGAGATGCTCTGATGACTAATGTCAACTCAACACAGTCATAGGAAATTAAGGTTTCACACTTGAATTGAGAACTGATATTGTTATAAAGAGCAAGTAAAATCAAACATGTATTTCTTCAAACAATTTTTAGACCTATTTCTTTATGGAAGCTATTTCAAAGAAAAAGCAGATGTAACAGACAGCTCAAAGAAATTTGAAAAAAAACTTAAAATATTCACTCGACACAGTCAAGGAGGAGGTCATTACTTACCACAAATTTCAGGTGATTTTTGAGATTTTCATAATAAACCCATAAAAATTAATAAAAATCTCAAAAATCACCTGAAATTTGTGGTAATTTAGAAAACATTCCCAAAGTTATATCAATATATATACATATATGTGTGCGTGTGTGTTTTTTAAACGGAAATAAAACAAAAACATATCAACATTGACACATTAACATGATAATTCAAAGAATTGTCAACCTCCTAAGAAAGCAGCTAGGCTTCAGGCAACACACCCTGGAGGTTAAGTCTATTGAGACTAGATACTAGGAAATTAACACACCCTAAGAAGTTTTTATGCCTCAAGTCTCATGCCATTAGATGAGAAAAAAAATCTATAAAACATAGACCTGAAACCTACATGAGCCTTCATAAGTGGGTGCGTTATCGCAAGACTCAATTGAGAGCTGAATGTGTCCAGGTTAAACTCTACTGCCTAGATGGGTGACCTCCTTAGGAAGCCAATGTCAATGGGTCACCCAGCCCACTACACTAATATCAAGGGCCAACCGCCCTAGTCCAACAATATAAATATAGAGTTTGTCATATGGCATATATGCTTAGTGAAGTATCATGATAACGTTATAAAAGTTCAGCCCACATCAATGGTGAAATTACTTAAATCTATGAAGGACTAAGATAGGTGAGCAATAGAGTGTGCGCCAAGAGGGTTGCCCTCTTAGAAAATTGAACCCTAGTAGTGAAGTCCCAAAAATTAACCCTAAACCTTAAACATGAAACCCTATGCCCTAAATGTCTAATTACAATTCAGTACAAATTACTAGTATATGGTTCTTTTTAAATTAGTATAAATTATTAATTTCTCTAATATTAAATAATCTTAAACTGTCTTTCATATTGCTAAATCTAATTTCATATGCCCTTAATCACCTGTGAATCCTAGATTGCCCATTAAGAAAGCAAAAACCTATTTGTGCATCGTAGATTCTATAGAATATAATCTATTTGTGCATAGATTGTAAGTTAAAGGATTTACTTAGTCCGAACTTTGTAATTGAATCCGTAAAATATTAGACGAGTCTATATCTACATGATTGCAATAAAAAGTTTAAAGATTATTTTTCTGAATAGACAAAAAAATAGATAAAATCAAGTAAAATAAAAGTTGAAACCTCTAATATAATCAAGGTTGAATAAGGCATGGTGAGTAATGTCCTATGAGGGTAATAAACCTTAGCGCTAAAAACCTACAAATCCTATATCCATGAAAATCTATACTATAAGTATAAGCCTTAAATCAAATAGAGAAACCCAACCCTTGACCCAAAAACCTTAAACGAGTAATGTATACCCTTGAAACAAAACACAGTTAAAACACCCTAACCATTAGATCTATGTTCCACAAAATATGATTGAGCCTTGAGAGTTGAGGACAGCAATAAATCCTACTAAAAAACAAGATCACTATATTTAAATCAAATTAAATTAAATTTGAGATAAATGTATGCATTAATTTAAATATTTATATATACAGTCTCCCCTACACTAGATTTTAAATAATACTCCCCTACAATCCAAATGAAAAACCTAGAAATTGAACCCAAAATATACTCTACTATAGAATTGTAAATCCTAAACTATAAGCACTAAAGCCCAAATAATAAGAACAAACCATAAACTAGAAACCCTCAGGAATAAAACCTAAATAATGCATGAAAATATATCAGACTATAAATAATAAACTCTAGATTGTAAGCACTAAACCCAAAATAATAAGCCCAAATCCATAAACCAATTAATAAGAAAGCCTAAAGGGCAAACATTAAGCACTTTACTATGCACCCTAAGCAACAAAATTTAGCTCACTATAGTCTAAATGAGAACTCCTGAATGGTAAACCCCAAGCAAACCCCAACAACTAAAAGTTAAATATAGACTATGAATGATCATCATAATCTTCCTGCTGATCACTACACTATAAACCCTAACCACTAAAAGTTAAATATAGACTCTGATCCTTATAATTTTCATGCTGATCACTACAGTATAAACCCCAAGCACTAAATTATAATATAATTTTCATGCTGATCACTACAGTATAAACCCCAAGCACTAAATTATAAACCCTATGCACAAAAATTTAAGGAGCATACTTTAAAGCCTAAACCCAAATGAGGAACCAAAAAATGCACCAGAATACGTTCAACTCTAAAACTGTACTAGACTATGGAAACCATTAAACATTAAACCCAATACTCTAAGTTTCATAAATTAAAGTGCTAGACTCAAAAATATTATCTCTAAAGACCTATAGAAAATTTCTTGAACCCTAAAGTTTAAAGTGAAAATTAAAAAAAATTCAAAAATGATAAACATATTCCTAAACATATGCATTACTCTTCCTAATTCTCAAAGTGACAGCTACATGTTTGTCATTGTTACCAGAATAGAAGGCCTGGCAGAAATTATTCACCAAGGTTGCCACTTGTAATTTGTCTCTTCATCATCACTATCCCTATTAGTGTTGTAGAAGGAAGAAATCAAAAATCAGTTTGCTTGTATAAGAGGACCATAAACCATCCATATCTACTCATAATCATAGTGCTCAATCTCAGCTCTGCGACCAAAACACACACAAATGATGATAGAATACTCATTCCCAAATACCACCAGTGATGATGAGTTCCTTTAGAGAGACAAGTTAGATCAGCTTTTATGCATGTAATTGGAAGAACAACTGAGGAGGATGGGAAGAAAATCAACCAAATCAAAAAAAACTTAATATCCTGAAATTCGTTTTCTAAAAAGATATAATTTTATGAAAGACAACAAAAACGACGAAATTATTAACAAAAGGAAAAGGCAAAAGACTAGCTCCTCATGAAAGATGGGTACAAAAAAGGAAAGAAAGACAAAATCATCTAGAATTGGCTGATCTCACTAAGGCCAACTTTTCATTACGCCTCTCAAAGAGTTCCTTGTACCATCCACATAATGATTTGAAAAAAAAAAACCAAAACAAAGTGCGGTACTAGCAAAAAAGAAATGTAGTGTCACACCCCCAAAAATTGTCACAGCCCCTGGCAAAGCTGAATTGCTCATCTGACAAAATCTATATGTTAGATCCCATGGCAAGATCTGACATCCACAACGGTGTTACAAGATTCACAATGTCATAGTTGTGATTCAAAATATATATTTCTGTTGGGAAAGCTGAATTGGCCATTTGATCAGATTCCTGTGTAACATGGCACATCCAAGATCTAGCATGCACAGACATGCATAATTTGAACTGTAGATAATGATTTCTAAATGTATATTCTACTTTAGTAAAAGTGGACTTTAATTAGATTAGACACAATGAAACATAGTAAGAAATATCGAAAATTAGGACCAGCATGACCGGATACACTTTGGATAGAAGATTCACATAGGCTTTGCAAGAAAAAATTGGAAACAGAAGTTTCTAACGGCAAGGGCGAAAATCGAAGAATCAAAATTGTGGGATCCTTGAAAAAACGGAAGAAAGAACAGTAGATTGGAGGTATTTTGAATAATAATTGGCACGAAAAAGGCAGAAGGGGAACAAGACTTTGCAATATGTAATCTCAAAAAATGTGAAAAAGGAAATTAGACAATGGGGCTAAAATTTTGATGTTTTTTCCGGTTCCTGATAAATATAGATTGTATGAAAACCTCTAACGTATTAGATTTCTATGTAACTTTTTAAATTCCCCACGATCTGGCACTGCCCTTGACCCTTTCACTGCAATGGTAGCTTAGGCAATAATTACGCAAATCTTGTAAAAAAACCGTTCTCAACAAAAACATTGAGGAATTCCTCCAAATTATATGCCCCAGTAGATAGTCTAACAAGAGAAAAGATACTTACAAAGAATGTCATATTATTTATCAAATGTCACATAAAATAGATGACTCAAAATAGAAAGTTGAGCTCAACAAGCCTGTAAAGTCAACTTCAAAAGTCAAGCCTTACAAACATTAAGGATGTTATCAACTAAAAAAAACTAAGGGCACGATCAGATCTGGCTAAGTAAATAATACATGCATCACATCAATCCCATCAAAAATATTGCATCCAATTTTTACAGTTACACAGCCCAACAACCATTATGTGGCTGGTTAGGATGGCCTAAGACCTCATACAAAACAATCCCCAGGATATGGCCCATAGAGAATAGGGAG
Organism: Spirodela polyrhiza; assembly: GCA_024713555.1. Lineage (NCBI taxonomy): Eukaryota > Viridiplantae > Streptophyta > Magnoliopsida > Alismatales > Araceae > Spirodela > Spirodela polyrhiza. Next base: position 7,737,417 of record CM046535.1, read on the forward strand.
GTTGTCTCATGCATCTTAAAGCCTAGACAAACCCATACTTACATAATATTCCCCTAGATATTTTCATGAAATGTTAAAAAAATTCACTCTAGACAAAAAGAAATACAAAGCTAATATCTGATAACTCTACGGCAAGGACCCTGAAACACAAACCCAAAATTTTCAACCCCAAACTCTAAGTCTTGAGACCAACCATACACCCTAGAAAAAAAAATATGCTAATCCAAATTATAAACCCAAATCCTGGATCACAAACCATTGAACCTAGACACTGTCAAATCGTAGCAAAAAACCCATTACTCAAAAAAAACTAAAACTATAAAGGAGAAGGAAATTGAAAGTTAAAACAAGAGAAGGAAAGAGGAGGGGAGAGAAAAAAACTCACTGGAAAGAGATAGCACTGATTTGAGACAGAAAACAAAAGATACAAAGTGGAAAGGTAGATTCTTAGCAGCAAGAGAAAGGCTTAGGAGAAAGAAAGTGGACAATTTATGAAGACTTGTTTGCTGTTTTTCCTTTTCTTTCTTTCTTTTCTGGCCAGCAATAGACAAGCTCAGGAAAAGAATTCTTCATAAGCAAGTGCAAGAGGGACAGGTTTGATCTTTCATGCATCATAGTGGAAATTCTAAGACCAGGGGACAGACCCTGAAAGTGAGGAAGATGGGAAGAAGAGTTACCAATCTCAAAGAAAACACCCAAATATCCCAAAATATTTCACTAGAAAAAATAATATATTTGATCCTTCATGCATCACAGTGGAAATTCTAAGACCAGGGGACAGACCCTGAAAGTGAGGAGGATGGGAAGAAGAATTACCAATCTCAAAGAAAACACCCAAATATCCCAAAATCTTCCACTATAAAAAATAATATATTTGTCAAAAGTAATGAAAAAGATAATCCTTCATAAAAAGTAAATCCACAACTTTTTGACATTGGGTGCCACATGAAGAAAACCATAACTCTGAACGAAAATAAAATAAAATAACAGTAACAAATCAAAGGTCAAATTATGCACATAAAACTTGCCAAAATTAACGGCATTTAGGGAGTGAAAACCACACTCTCCGAAATAACCATGACGTTCATTCTACATGAGCTTGAGTAAGAAAATAGTGACACAAAGAGAAACATGATTAGGACATCACAAGAAAAACTAACAAACACTTTGCAGGTGTGGGAAGAAAAGAGCGAAAAAAACAATTAAAGCTCACTTTATTCTAGCACCAACAAACTTTATTTCCAGTTCAAACCATTTATGACTTAGTGTGAACAAACATCCAACGAAAGCCAAAAAAAATGTCCTGCCTGTTGTGAAACAATAGTAAAAACGATTGATTAAAATTCTAATTATTCTCAAGTGAAAAACTACAAAAGAAATAGAGATCTACATCTCTAGAAACCTTGCATATCGCTAGAAGGAAATGGTACCATCCTTGGTTCAAATTTAAACTTCAAAAAAATTGTAGTAAATGATGTCCTCATGTTTATATATTGAATTCTCACTGTTAATAACAAATATCTCACTCATAAGAAAAATAAATTCAAGGCTACTCACTATAGGTAATCTTATTACAACACACTATAAAATCAAGTAGAAATTTCTCAAAAAAATGCAGATTAGGTAGAAATCAATGAACTGGATTCTATAATCAATTTTAAACTTTTAATTCGATTTATTATATTTCATATTGGTTAATGTAACATTTATTATCATTTTAATTTAATTAACATATAAAAATGATGCATTGATATCCCCCCTACTTGAATCATTGCCTAAGCAATACTCATAAGAATTAAAATTCCGGACCAGTAGTGAATCAAAATGTCATGTTTAAAGTTAAAGGTATGATTGATTCTAAATATATCTACTTGGCTCAGATATGCTTCAAATTCTAAGGCCAGTATCAAAGTGAATTGTATCTCAATTGTGAAAACACTCCTCAACATTGCATTCAAAATTCCATCTTCATATTAATGCAAAGTCAACACCTATAATCAGCAGATATCACCACAAAGATATATGATAAATTTTATCCGGCACTCAAGAATGTTATCCATTCTATAAACCTCAATCTTTTTCCCATAGTTAGAGTTTGCTTGGCCTTTTTGAATAATTTGGGGACAGGTAGCTTTTTCCTCACGGTTTTTTTTTTATGACAAGAGAGTGAATAAGCACTTCTCCTATATAATAATCCAATTTTTGGAGCTTCGCTCTGTCTCCTTTTTTTCCTCATTATTTTTTCATATATAGACAGGTAGCTTTTTCCTCACGGATTTTTTCTTTTTTTGACGAGAAGACAGTGTATAAGCACTTCTCCTGTCTAACAATCCGATTTTTGGAGCTTCACTCTGTCCCTTTTCTTTCTCATCATTTTTAAATGCATAGACAGGTAGCTTTTTCCTCACGGATTTTTTCTTTTTTTGATGAGAAGACAGTGTATAAACACCTCTCCTTTCTAACAATCCGATTTTTGGAGCTTCACTCTGTCCCTTTTTTTCTCATTGTTTTTTCATATATAGACAGGCAGCTTTTTCCTCATGGATTTTTTTCTTTTTTTGATGAGAAGAGAGTGGATAAACACTTCTCCTGTCTAACAATCCGATTTTTGGAGCTTCACTCTGTCCCTTATTTACTTTAATAGCCAAGCTTTTGACCACTCCCTATGGATACTTTGACTGAGGAATTTAGAACTTCAACCACCCTCAAGTGTTCAATAGGATTCTCAATATCTTCCAGGTGATATCTACTGAAATATAGATTGCAAATTTTGCAATTCAATCACATGAAAATTTTAAATGCACTTGAGGAGTATTTTCACAGTTCTTGCATTGCTTCAGCCCAACTAGTTAGCCATAATCATTCTAGCATGATCTGAATCCAAGTAGTATATTAATTTTTCATCCCTCAAATGTACAGTTAATTGCGAGCACCATGTTGTACAAGTACAATATATAGAAAAGATGGAAAAAGACAAATTTTAATCAGAATTTTCTTGCAATCTTAAATGACATCTATTGCAATCCTAAATGGCAAAGCCAGTCAAAACAACAATTTTATATTGTTTCAATTTAACTCAGGCGATGACAAGTTAATAAAAGTTACAAGAGAAAACATAGTCCCGAAACATAAAAGAAATAACTATGACAATTTATTGGACGATAGATGCAGGCTTCAGTATAGCTGATGTTTCACATGGCTCAATAATAGATTTGTGTTCACGAGCAAAAAACAAGGATGAGCCCTAAAGTCAAGCATATCCTCTCTTGAAAAGATCGTGGAAAATATCAACTCAGATTGTATTTACAAACTCAGGTTAAAAAAAAAGCATTTTTCTCGTCTTTAGTTCAAACTTTTTTTTACCAATATTCATCAACAAGTTTCGCTTAAATAAAATGTATAAGAATACCACAACATTCTAGATCAGGCACATTACCAACCCTCCTCCGCCTGTCGGTTCCGGAGGAAGAGAAGAAGATGAAGGAAGGACGGAAGAAAGTTTAGGGTGGGTTACCGAAGAGGGTTTGATCGAAGCCATTGTTCTCGAGGTGCTCGAAGACGAGGACCCGGCTCCCCTTGTCGATGCAGCAGCCGAGGAGCTTCACCAGGGTCTGATGATGGAGACCTCTGCCAGGAACTGCATCTTCCCCTGAAGCGACATCGGGGAGAGCTACTTCATGGCCAGCGCCTTCCCGCCGGGGAGAGCTATCAGGCCATTGAAATCGGCTTCCTCTCTCTCCTCCCTCTTCTTCTTCGGATCAGGCAACGGCTCTCTGTGGATCGGGCGTGGGAACGGGAAACAACGGAGGGATCCGAATCGGACCTAAATGGGAATGACATGGAAAGTCGTTTTCAAAACCCTACAAAAAGTAGTGAAAGGAAACTCTATAATAGGAAACAGTGAATGGAAAAAACCCCCTTTCCTTTCTCACCCAGTAGATAAAATTTGGATATCTATTATCGGGCGGAGCTCAGTTGGACCGCTGCAGGCGGGGAAACCGGAGCCCCTCTCTCTCTCTCTCTCTCTCTCTCTCTCTCTCTCTCTCTCTCTCCCTCCCTCTCCCCTCTCTCTCCCTCTTGCTCTCTCTCTCTCTCTCTCTCTCTCTCTCTCTCTCTCTCTCTCTCTCTCTCTCTCTCTCTCTCTCTCTCTCTCTCTCCCTCCCTCTCCCCTCTCTCTCCCTCTTCTCTCTCTCTCTCTCTCTCTCTCTCTCTCCTCTCTCTCTCTCTCTCTCTCTCTCACCCCTCTCTCTCTCCCTCTCGCTCTCTCACCCCTCTCTCTCCCTCTCGCTCTCTCGTCTCTCTCTCTCTCCCTCCCTCTCCCTCTCTCTCTCCCTCTCGCTCTCTCTCGTCTCTCTCTCTCTCTCTCTCTCTCTCTCTCTCTCTCTCTCTCTCTCTCTCTCTCTCTCTCTCTCTCCCTCCCTCTCCCTCTCCCTCTCTCTCTCCCTCTTTCTCTCTCTCTCTCTCTCTCTCTCTCTCTCTCTCTCTCTCTCTCTCTCTCACCCCTCGCTCTCTCCCTCTCTCTCTCTCTCTCTCACCCCTCGCTCTCTCCCTCTCGCTCTCTCTCTCACCCCTCTCTCTCTCTCTCCCTCTCGCTCTCTCGTCTCTCTCTCTCCCCCTCCCTCTCCCCCTCTCTCTCTCCCTCTCGCTCTCTCTCGTCTCTCTCTCTCTCCCTCCCTCTCCCCCTCTCTCTCTCCCTCTCGCTCTCTCTCGTCTCTCTCTCTCTCCCTCCCTCTCCCCCTCTCTCTCCCTCTTGCTCTCTCTCTCTCTCTCTCTCTCTCTCTCTCTCTCTCTCCCTCCCTCTCCCTCTCTCTCTCCCTCTCGCTCTCTCTCGTCTCCCTCTCTCTCTCTCTCTCTCTCTCTCTCTCTCTCTCTCTCTCTCTCTCTCTCTCTCTCTCTCTCTCTCTCTCTCTCTCTCTCTCTCTCTCTCTCTCTCTCTCTCTCCCTCTCGCTCTCTCTCTCTCCCTCTCTCTCTCTCTCTCTCTCTCTCTCTCTCTCTCTCTCTCTCTCTCTCTCTCTCTCTCTCTCTCTCTCTCTCTCTCCTCTCTCCTCTCTCCCTCTCTCTCTCCCTCCCTCTCTCTCTCTCTCTCTCTCTCTCCCTCTCTCTCTCTCTCTCTCTCTCTCTCTCACCCCTCGCTCTCTCCTCTCTCTCTCTCTCTCTCACCCCTCTCTCTCTCTCCCTCTCGCTCTCTCTCTCACCCCTCTCTCTCTCTCTCCCTCTCGCTCTCTCGTCTCTCTCTCTCCCCCTCCCTCTCCCCCTCTCTCTCTCCCTCTCGCTCTCTCTCGTCTCTCTCTCTCTCCCTCCCTCTCCCCCTCTCTCTCCCTCTCGCTCTCTCTCTCTCTCTCTCTCTCTCCCTCTCCCCCTCTCTCTCCCTCTTGCTCTCTCTCTCTCTCTCTCTCTCTCTCTCTCTCTCTCTCTCTCTCTCTCTCTCTCTCTCTCTCTCTCTCTCTCTCTCTCTCTCTCTCTTTCTGCTTTGTCACCCTTGGAGATTTAACTCTTGGTTTTTCGCGGTGCATATTCCAGTCTTGCATTTTCAACCAGAGAGAGAGGCCGAGAGGGAAGCTACTCGCCCTCTCACTTAAAAGATTTCACCCGAGAAACGCGAGCCCCAAGTTTGTCTTCCGGCGAAAACGAGATAAGAGATAGAGAGAGAGAGAGAGAGAGAGAGAGAGAGAGGATGAAGAACGGATTCATTTGTAGTCAAATATTATCTTAGATTTCAAGAACTTACAAAATTTAATATCATCAATACTTCATTGTCTTCATATAGACAATTGTTTGTTAAGTTTTAAATTTCTACATATTTAGTATACATTTAAATTTAATTATATATTGAATATTTTACTTATTAGAGTGTTAAATCTATGATATTTTGATGATGACAAGCACACTTTAAGATCAGCTGCAACATCAAATTATACATAGACCATGATATAAATGATTTGAGATTGAACCTAAAAATGTTCAAATATAATCTAAAATAATTTATCTGGTACGAGATGGGAATTTACCAAGTATAGTTGCAACCCAACATGAGAGAGTTTTGGGTATTGAGAGAGTTTGGATGTTTTTACAGTCATTTTCTTGGGTTATTGAGAGAGTTTTCATATATGGGGCTGTCAAGGCAAAAGAAATCTTATCCATATTTTACAACTCATCTACTATCTTAGATGATTGATCCTTTAAGAGATTAAAGTGACAAATTAAATGATTTTTTCCACCTGAAAGTCATGTATTTTCACTCTAGTTTGCACAATGTTCTCTTTATGGGGCAAGCACAACCACCCCCTTTTGGTACATATCAGCTTAAATAATTGGGTTAAAGAAGACCTTAACAAACTAGGTGATGATTCTAGAAAATACACGAAAATGACTGTAAAACTTAAAAAATATCCAAACTTTCTCAATACTCCAAAGTCTGATATGCACTTCTCAGTTATTGATTCTCATTGGATCAATTTTCACTAGTCACATGCTTTTGATCTATGACATAATTCTCAAATAAAAATTATCTTAGTAAGGGTCAAATTTTGATTAAATATTTTTCCCATGTGTAAACATATTAATTTCTTATTTTTTTAAAATCAGTAATTAATCAATGCTTGGATCATGTTTGACAAAAATTAGCTCATTTTACATTTGTATTGCTTATTTAAACCCATGTATTACTAAAGCCACTTGATATAAAAATTTCTAATATCAAGGCATACACAAAGGATTATAACAAATTTACCTCGCATAGACTTTCAATTTTATGTATATCTACAATTTAATATTTCTATCACTAACAAGAATTTGAAATAACATGAGATATTTTATATAGTCTAGATCATTATTTTTTAATCCTTACTCACCCCAATTATCTTCATAAAGGATCTAGTCTTACATAATGAATCAACATCTAATTAAATTTACATCTAATATTATCAGTTTCACAATTTCATAATAATGTCTAAAAAATTACTCAAAACATAATGAATTAATCTGAAATTTTTTTTAACAAAATACATGTTTCGCTTCAACTCATTGGACTATAAGAGGGGCCACGCGGCTGACCGACAGTAGATTATGGCAGCTCCTTTAGAATCCACAACTTGAACGACTTGAACAAAGAACAAGACCTCGTATGGACTGCTCAACATTGGGGTATGAGATGTCCACAGCATCTGATGCACACACCAAGGCTGAGAGACACGTGTCCACCGAGATTCAATGGAGAAGACCCTTCAAACTGATCTAAAGGCTGTGCGCTAGAGTCTGATAGGCAATCTGCCACGCGTTGACTTTCTAAAACGCTCTCAGTATGGATTACAACAGCCACAACATCACTGGGCATCAGGAAGGCGAGTCCATGCTGAGAAGATTGCAGGTGCAAGGGGTTTGGATTCCGAGTCAGTACACGTTATCCCAAGCTCGTTCGTCCTCCCTCGTTCCCATCGCATCAGTCTGAGCGGGCATGGAGCTGATCTGAAGAGAAGCCCAGGAGAGAAGAAGCTTGTCGGCTTGCATTGAAACCCTAACCCAAACCCTAACAGTTGGACAATGCAGCAGCGAAATCCATGCACTGATGTTCTTCCCTCATGACGCCGTCCAACCCGCTCAGGACTTCACGAGCGAATGCCGCCTCTGGGTGGCGGTCGTCCTGTGCTGCAAAGCTGTGGAGACGGCCACCGGCGTGGAGGGAGCTCTCGGCGGGGGCCTTCCTCGCACCTTGCCGTTTCATGGCGACACGCACCGCCGCCACGCCATCCCACCGCCCCGTGGAGGCGTAGGCGTTGGCTAGCGGCACGTACGACGCCGAAGCCCGCGGCTCCATCTTGCGGAGCTGGCGAGCAACGTGCTCACCGAGCTCGACCTCGCGGTGGGCGCTGCAGGCGCCGAGCAGGGCCCCCCACACGCCGGCGTCGGGCTCCACAGGCATCGACTGAACGAAGCTCAGGGCGTCCTCCAGCCGGCCGCACCGCCCGAGCAAGTCGACGACGCAGGTGTAGTGCTCCAAGCGGGGGGACAGTTTGAAGACCTCGCCCATCATGGCGAAGTACTCACAGCCCTCCCTGAGGAGGCCGCCATGCGCGCAAGCTTGGAGGACGGCCAGGAAGGTGACGCCGTTCGGCGGCGCTTCCGAGTCGGCCATACGGTGGAACAGATCGAGGGCCTCGCGGAAGGCCCCATTTAGGGCGTACCCGGTGATCATCGTCGTCCAGGAGACCACGGTTCTATGGGGCATCTCGTCGAACAGGCTTCGAGCCTCCGCCGGACAGCCGCACTTCATGTACATATCCATGAGGGCGTTGCGGACGATGACCTCGGTGTCGAGCCCGTTGGCGACGGCGTATCCGCTTATCGACCGTCCGAGATCGAGGGCGCCCGAGCAGCCACAGGCGGAGAGGATGGCAGCCACGGCGAACCCGTCGGGCTTCTCTTTGGAGGCCTCCATGGCGTGGAACAATTCCAGCGCTCTTACGACGGCGCCTCTCGAAGCGTACCCGTCGATCATCGTCGACCAGGAAACGGGCGTCCTTTCGGGCATGCCGTCGAAGCAGCGGCGAGCGGCGCCGACGTCGCCGCACTTGGCGTACAGAGAGATGAGGGCGTTCCCCACGGTTGAGTCCGACTCCAAGCCTCCTCTGATGGCGAGCGAGTGCACCGCCTCGCCTTCCGGAAGAGCCGCCGATAGCGCGCAGGCAGATAGCAAGCTCACGGCGGCGCTGGCTTCCGGCGGGCCGCCGTGTAAGCGGCGCATCTCCGTGAAACAGGCGGCGGCCTCGGTGGGTCTCCCGTGACGGGCATAACCGGCTATCATTGAATTCCATGAAACGACGGTCCGGTCGCCGGGGGAGATCTCGCCGAAGACCGACTCCGCCGCGCCAAGGTCCCCGCACCTGGAGTAGGAGGAAATCCAGGTATTGGCCACGGAGACATCGCCGGCGGCTCCCGCCCGAATTGCGAGCCCGTGGGCACATCTCGCCGCCGGCAAGCTCTCCTCCGCCGCGCAGGCCTGAGCCAAGAGCATGAACGTGATGGAATCCGGCGCTAATCCCTCCAGCCTCATCTTTAGAAAAGAATCTAGTGTTCTAGAGAGAGAACCCAGCTGGGAGAACCCCATCAGCATCGCATTCCAGGCTGCGACGTCTCTCTCAGGCATCCCTCCGAACACAGCAGCGGCGCAATCCAGCCGCCTGTGCTTCAGATACATGTCCACCAGCGCCGTCTGGACGAAGACGTCAGAGCAGAAGGGGGACTTGACCACGTCCCCATGCACGGCCCGGGCACAGCCGTCGTCGGCGACCTTCGCGCAGGCCTTGACGACGAAGGGGAAGGTCAACCAGTCGGGCCGGAGGCCGGCGCGGCGCATCTGGTTGTAGAGCCGAAGGCCCCCATTGAAGCATCCCCGGTCCACGGCCTCCTTGATGCCCGAGTTCCAGGCGGCGACTGCCGGGGAAGCCGAAATGCGGCGGCGGAGGACCCCCGAAGTGGCGGAGCAGCTCATCCCTTCCTCCGCATGCCGCCCCACCCCCCTGTTTGCCTGACAGAGACTGGGGTTGACGGCACCCCAGCCGCCGGTGGCGGCGGCGGCTGCGAGGGCCGGCGACGACGAGCCAGGTTTGGGCGGAGACGCCTCATTCCCCAAAATTCCAGCCTTCCCGCTGGGAACTTCCACGTGGAGACCAAAAATGATGATTAATAAATTTTCGACCTTTAAGGAAACATATTTAATTTCAAGCCCCCTACTTTCCGCTCTCATCCGGACTTTCAATTGGCGCCGCCGTCATCAACTCGTCAGAATTATGCATCTCTTCGTGTAGAGTAATAATATTGCTATTATTCTGCATACTATTTCCACAATATTATTCAATTTTTTCTTAAAAGATGATAACCCCTCAAACAACCTTGGTCAACTCGGTCAAACTTAACCAAAGCTGAATGAAGCACTGGTCAACTAGGCAAAAATGTGAATGGATTTTCTCCATTTGAAGAACACAGAGAGAGAGAGAGAGAGGATGATAGCCTGCATCATTTATAGAACTTGCCCATCTCAAATACTAGTAGCCTCAGTCTCTGCATTTGAAAAACAGAGGATAAATATTACTAGAGAGAGAGAGAGAGAGAGAGGGGGGAAGAGAAGAGATGATGACAAGCAGCGTTATCTACAGAAATTGGTCAATCTAAAATGCTAGCAGTCTCAGTCTGCATCTGAAGGAGAGGGTAAACATTACTAGGGAGATCGATAGAGAGAGAGAGAGAGGGAGAGAGAAGAGAGAGAGAGAGAGAGAGATGCATAAGCATCAAAGAAAGTATTCAATATCTGCGTATGAGCTTCTGCAACTTGCACACAATGAGATCTCTGTACAACGTTCGGTCCACGTTAGAGTTTTCGGAGCCAATCAAGTCCATTTACATCGTGCAGAAATCCGAGTTGCAGGTCAATCCGCCGCCTCTGCGTGTTACCTTCCAAGGGTCCCGGCCCAGGCGAAGACCAAGAAGACCAAGAAGAACAGGAAGAAGGCAGCGTTGACCTGCCGGACCCAATCCCTGCATGTTTTACCTCTCAACGGCCCCACCCGGCTGAAGAAGCCGGAAAAGTCAATGCAGCTGATGATGACCTGACGAGAGGTCAAGCTCTGTACGTTACCTTCCGAGCGCCCCGCCCAGCTGAAGAAGAAGAAGAAGAAGAAGAAGAAGAAGAAGAAGCAGCAGCAGGCTATGGAGGCGTTGACCTCTTCCTGGACAGGCCGCTGTCACTGACGCTGCCCTCGGGGAGGTGCTCCCGGAGCTCTGACAAGTCCCCGGCGCGGGAACGGAGGGGAACCAGGTAGCAGTCGTCCTTGGCCTTCCTCCGCCGCCTCTCCTGCCGCCTCACGTTCTCCGAGATCTGCTGGAAGGTCTCGTTGATCCGGGCGATCCCCCTCTCCACAGGCTCCACCACGTGCGACACCGTGAACCTGACGTCGTCCACCATCTGCCCCGCTCCGAGATGTGAGGAGGCGGCGCACCAAGAACAAGCCCATACACAGAAATAGAAAATCAGGCGCGGGAAGTCGTTGACTCACGATCTCGCTGCTCCCGACGACCACGTCGCGGACGCTCTGGGGGAAGTTGAGGCGCTCCTCCCGGTCCTCGGGGCGGCAGAGCCGGACCCTCGTGAGCCGCTCGCTGTCCCTCACCTCCTCGGGGTCCGGGGGGGCGCCGAGCGCGGCGTACTCGGACATCACCGCCGTGTTCCGGATGCACCGCTCCCCCCGCTGGTACGGCCTCGCCGGGAAGACGTAGAGGTGCACCACAGCCGCCACACCCATCTGCTCACAGGAGCGCCAGCTTTAGAATAGGAGGGAGGGGCAGCGGTGGGGGGCTGCCTCCAGAGATTCGAATTGAGAGAAACAAAATCAAGACCATGTGGAGGATGGAGCGATGGAGAGGGATACCTCGATGCAGATTATGTAGTCCTGGATCCTGGTTTTGAGCTCTTGGGCCAAGAAGCCCTTGAAGATCCCCAGCGAGAAGAGAAACGCCACGATAACGCCCTGCCACCATGTGAGGAACACGATGGACTTGAAGACCAGGAACTTGGCCAGGGGCTTGATGGGCTCCAGCTTATCCTTCGTCACGGTGTAGAACTGCACGAGGCAGTACAAGGCCCACGTCTGGCTGAAGTTGAGAACGACCGCCAGATAAGGGTAGCTGCGTACCAGAAAGGAAGAGCCCATTGTTTTTTTTTTAATTTATTTTTCAATCAGCGACCTTCTGAACTAAATAGTGTGCTAAGCGATGGTAAATGGGCCAAAAAAAAAAAAGTTATGAACTAAATCGTGGGGGTCATTTTTCATCTTTCTAAAAGCATTTTTCTTATATAATTAAAGCGAATAATCAGGAAGCCTTACTATTATTGTAAGGAATGAGGAATGGAGATGATACGGAATCATGCAAATGAGAAAAAAAAAAAGAAAAAAAGAATTGAATTTGAAGAGTATGCCAAATTTGCAGAGAAACTATGCAATCGAGGGCAACAACAATGATAGAGCAGGTTAGTAGTGTACCCATATCTCCACTCAAATTTCCCTTCGCCATAGACCCCGATGAGCTCCAAAATAATAGCTACAAGGGCACACACCGTCTTCAATATCATCTGATAGATAAGAAATCATCAGATGAGGAGCTAGAAATTCTTTCATCTTCGACAAAGAAGACAAGCAATGGAGGAAAAAAAAAAAGGCAGAGATACATACATACTGTACAATGCCTATTTTTACAGACTGATAGAAGTGCGGACCGAGATACCAGTCCTTCAATAACCAGTTCAGAGGAAACGGATGCTCTACAACACCATTTACGTATGCGGCTTCCAGGAGAGGAGTGGTGGGTGAACTGATTTCAACCTGCGCCTCCATAAGCTTGATCGTGTTTTCCTCCCCACCTTTGGGAATGGAATATGCCAGTTTAAGTATAAGATCAGTGATAACAGACAATCAAATCAGAGTAGCATTCTCTGGATAGAAAGAGAGAAGAAAAACAAGCCAGCCCCCAGAGCCTCTAGGAATTGAAGGGGTGTTTCACATAAATCGCAGGCTTATATAGAAGACGCAGACAGTTTTTATATCACAAAATCTGGAAATAGACAGTAGTTCATCATAGACCCTCAAGAAGAAACCACCAGCACCCAAAGCTTCATACATTGGATCTTCTTCGCCCAGATGGTTTTCCAATGCCACTTAGATCGTAAAACCCAATAAAAAAAATGGAGACGAAATTACGCCCGTGCATGTCTGAGCTTTCCAAGATCCACAGTTGATGTTTAGAACTCCCACATTTTCCTTTGTTTTTTTTACATGCGATAGAAATAAAACAAAGCACTGAAAATTCACACTCCTCTTTTAAGATATATAACTAACTCCTTCACACCAAACTTCTTATCCGTGTTTCCCTGATAACAGTTTTTTATTCTAGAATATTTTATCCGATATATCACAATCAGGTTGTTAACGATGCTAATTTTTTTACAGCGTCTTAACTTCAACCTAGAAAATGTAATCTCACAGCATCTCATACCCACAACCATAGTTAATGTCAAAACCTCATGTACCTCGCACTATGGAATTAGATATCAACAATTATGAAAGCCTCGGGAGACAGCACATCTAAATTGAAATGATGTTACGACACCGGACCCAACAATATTTCCCCACCAATCTGACTTGCATAGATCGACGTGACCACAACACGATTCCTGTGTGAGTTGGGTCAATTCACAGTGATTCCACCCTTCTCCAAAGGATCAGAACCCTTTCAACTGCCAAACCATAAGGTGGTAGCCAGATGGGGCTCATGATGATCAGAACACGGTTAAACTAAGAAACCAAGGCACATTTAGATGTCTGTCAACCTCGGACAAACTCAGCAAACCCTGTTTAAAACACTCACTACTAGAAAAAATTCCATGAGAAAAATTATAAACATGAGGACTCAACTGCCCATATTACAGTGACCAAAGAGAACATTCAAATAGATTACGGGAATGCAACAAGAGCACCGATACTAAATAGTTATATAAAGCATATGCAAGCAATAGGAAATTTCCTTGGTTTTCACAGGTTTCGTGACTCTGTAGCTACCTAGCTTATTGTCCAAAAACATTACAAGGATCATGGAGTGTGCCGCTCAACGAAAAAACTAATTTGCATTAGCCTACAATATTCAGATTAGGCTTAAAGACAGATTGTAGTCTGTAACAAAAGAAAAGATTGATAGACTATGAGATCCAATTAGGAATGAACCACCTAAATCTTACGAGAGGATGAGCCTAGAATTTCAAGGAAATTATTGGTCCAAGACTCGTGACCTATCATAATCTGATACACAATATTAGAATCTTGGAAATAAGTACATGTCAATAGGATGCTTGCTTCTGTTTCTGCACCTAACAAGATTAAGCAAACAAATTGATCATTTTATTTCCTTGCGCAACTCTTTTTGGCTGTGGTAATCTCCCAGAAGGCAAGCCATTACAACAACAAATAATGATAAGATTACCTAAACATGCTATCAAGTATCTCTCAAAGCAATACATAGCAAAAGCTTCATAGCAGTCCCGCATCAATTCACAGACAAATGCAATATTGGAATCCAGTAGTGACAAGAACTGCAGCAGAAACATCATAGTCAGACTGATTAAGAAAACAAGAAAATATAGTCACGTTAAGTCTGAAATTTGGAAAAGATGAAACCAAAGATTCAAAAATGCAGCCATTTCAGCAATGTCTAACAGATAGTAATTATTCGCTAAAGATCAAAAATAACACTAACACAGTAAATCGATAGAAGGTGTACTTATACCCTGCACATATTTGATACTTATATATAGCATTAAATTTTGCAGATAAATTATGGCATATTAGTTTTACAATGGTAACATTCACATCAGTGTGATAAGTTATGTTAGGTGAAACTGCACTGGACACAGACTCAGTGGCTTAACCTACATGCACTCTATGGGTAATCTGGACTGAGAGAATGATATGATCCCCTTAAAGACTTATGAAAGAAAGAGAACTCGGGCCCAAGCCCGTGAGAAGGAAACCCAGCCCAACACTACCCCTAAACCCAACCACCCCCACCCCCCCAAATTTAAGACCCCATGAGGGGGGCGGAAGTGGGCACCTTTGTGAGAAGTCACAAGAGTGAGGCGCTCTAGAATCCGCCTAAAACCACCTAAGGGTTCCTGCAGGGCCCCTTCCTCTAGCCTCTATCCTGTTCTTCTCCCCTAGGGTTTCCTGTGGGACCCTCTTCTCTGTTTCTTCCCTTCCCCTCTGCTGTTCTCGGTACTCTGTCATATCCCTTTCCTCCCTGCTATTTCCTTAGTACTCCCTGGATAGAATCAGGGGTTCTATCAGAGAAACGAGCATATTTTCAGAGGAGAAGATTGTCAGCTAATCACGCATTCTTTTTGCTAGTTGGTCAGACCGTATGCGTAAAGGATTCTTCTGACCACCCTTTTCAATCAAAGGTCTATTTCTCCTATTTATAGTTATAACGTGACATTATCTACTTCAAAAAAAAAATTAAAAACCTTATGGATATTTTCTGTGCTCACTCGCACAAAATTAACTAACCAAACAGAAATATTACAAAGGATGTTGTTTCTCAAACTAGATTGTAAATATCGCAAGACAAGGGTTTATCCCCTCAAAATTTCTTTCAGTCAAACGAACCCAAGAAAAAAATGGAGTCAGCAAAAACGGTTCTGTAACACAGAAATGTCATCTTAAAAAGGAGAAACCTCCCATGATAAAATTTTCGGCAGTATCCTGTTGTAAAGATCATTCAGAGAGATACTATTCACCATGAAAGAATAGAAACACAATTCATTTTAGACATACAATGGCCACAGATTTCGACTATATTGCCCAGTACAATTGAAGTAAAAATGAGAAAATTCAATTGCACTTCGCAGGATTATAAGCAAAGCTCCGGTTCAACATACCGATTCTATAGAATAAATAGGAACCATTAGAATCAGGCCAATCAAGAACTTCTGCTCCTGAAAGAGAAAAAGAGGCACTAAATCATTATTGTAGACATCAATTTTCTATCTATACAATCCAAATTGAAAATTATTTGTAAGATATTTTTCACAGTGACTGAAAAAGGACATGAATTTACATGAATTTCATCAAGGGAATATATCATAAAAATTATTGAAATATTTCTGAATTATACATATTAAAACAATAAGAATTTTCTTTCTTTGCCAGGAATGCATATAAAAGCATACCTCAGGCTGATTGTAGGCTCCAAGATGCTCGAACATAAGATAAAATGACAGTAGAAGTGTCACAGACACAAAAATTCCAGCCGTTAAAATTGGCCAGCTGTGAAGTAAGCCTGACTCTCCAGATAGAATAAGGGACAGCATCTTTGTTGAGTGACTCAACCGGCAGAATGAGAAGAAAAAAAATCAGCAGTATCCTCCCTTCTTTGTCATTTGATTAGATATCATAACATTCTGTCAAATAAAACCACATTAATTGGCACGTCCGCAGAATCATTCCTAAACTGAATCATGCACCCAAGTGACGTAGTCGTACTCCTAATCATCCCTGTCAGAAATTTGGTGCAAATGTATAAAGCTGAAGAGATTGAATATTTATACAATCGCTATAGATGCCAGTTTAATGCTGATCGAGGTTGACACGATCTGACATAAGCAACACGTAACCAAGAGTGTGCCTGGAAAAGACAGTAGAAAAGAAAAACATGTGTAATCCAGTCGTTTAGAGAACTAATATACAGGAAAGATAAATAATGACGTATTTGAAAAAATAAGACTGTCAAAGAAAACTGTGTAAAAGTTGCCTAAGAGTATGAGATGGTTAAAAACAAATTACATAACATAAATAATGTGATACTTGTAAAGAAACCACGGTGGTTTAATACCATCCGTGCATTCAGTAACGTGGGAAAAGGAGAAGCCTCTAAACATGTGGAACAGGTGTTAAACGTCACATCCTCATGAAATTCAAATAACTTCGCAATGAAGCCATGTGATGCCTCAGCGCAAATCGGATGTTGCCACACATGAGGTCATATTCATCCCAAGCTGAGGAAGGTGAAAGTATTTCCCTGACCACTACCATCAACCCCTCACTCCCTCCCAATTCTCAAGAAATGCCATAAGCTTTAAATCCAATCACAAAAGCAGACTTTCCCATAATTCCGTTGGACAGATTTTATCAGAATATTTGTATAGAATAAGCATCATAAGAATTCATCCAGAACTGATCATGTTAAATTAATTACATGAGGGGGCTCCGGCCATCACAATATTCACGTCATGGTTTTCTTCACATTCGGAAGACTTTAACTTATTTTATCTCTAGCATGCTAATTTTCCAGTTTCCAAACGGATACTCCAGGGACACATCTGTGCTTCGACTCATGGAAAGCGTACGCACCATTGCCACTACGTAGAATCAAATTACTAAACGCTGCCCTAACCAGATTTTCCCAACCACCCATAGCAGCACCCGTCATCTCACGCCTCTGGGATTCCCATTACCATGGCCAGGAAACTAAACAGTTGGGTCAATCATAAATGGGGAATTCATGCGCCAATTCCCTTTGTCGTCACACTCCTCACGAAAAGACGCCAGCCCCATCATCTCCTCTTTTGTGTGGAAAGCAAATACTATCATTCAAACGAAAGAACGATCGCCTCAATCAGCCCATCCTCCATTCGTTCCATTCCCCCAGACCACAGGCTCCGAGAATCACCGTCCGGCCAAGAAAATGAATTATGAAAAGGGAACCATCCCACGCACGAGTAAAACGGCAATCCAGCGAACGGACGAGAGGGAAATGGATCAGAATTGTGCGTACCGCTGCTGCGCCCCCTCCTCTGGGTCCTCCCCCCGTCGGAGAACTTGCCGACGTCTCAGGCCGCCGCCGCCGACTGCACGATGGAGTGGACTGCACGTGGAGAAACGTGGACGCCCTCTGCCTCTTCAGGAGTCCTCGTCCTCTTCAACATACGTCACCCGCGCAATTCGAAACGACCCAACTACCCCCCCACATCACAGCGAAAACCCTAATTCGATGCTCTTCGCCAACGCCGTGCCTGAACAGCCGGCGTGCCTATAGAACCGGCAGCGGCAGCCCAAAGGCGGAGAAGAAGCTGGGCGCGATGACGAGGCTGTCGCCTCACACCATCGCCGGCGCCGCCGTCGCCGTGGCCGTCGCCGCCGGGAGGGGGTGAAGCCGTCGTCCCAGTTGGGGGCCAAAACCGTAATTCATCGAGGAAAAGGGAAAAGCAGTTGGTGGGAGAGCGTGTCAGTGGGGTCTTATAAAGCTCGCGGGCGGGCCCGGATGTCCGGCCCGAAACCCGTTCTCCGGGCTTTTCGTTGTGTCAGGAAGACCATCGGGCTTCACGCGTCCCCCGACCGGCCCGTTTAATAATTATATACTTCATTTTCGGCGATTGATTATTCCCCCGACGGAATTTAAAAATGAAATAACTCTCTCTCTCTCTCTCTCTCATTTAAGACGAAGGTCGTTAAAGGGGTCAATTTTTCCGTAATTTCGGCTGAAATTTTAGCGAGAGGAAAATGGGCGGCGTGGGCCGACAGACGCTGGAGGGGGAAGCCTGACGGAGACCGACGGATGGACTGATAGATGGAGAGTCAAAAGGGAACTAGAGAGAGAAGTATGGTGGATAGGAAAGAGGGCTATAGAGAGAAATATGGTAAAAAGCAAGGACGGTTAGAGAGAGAGAGAGAGAAAGAAGGAGAAATATGGTGGAGAGGAAGGAGGGTTAGAGAGAGAGAGAGAGATGGTAGAAAGGAAGGACGGTTAGAGAGAGAGAGAGAGAGATGGTAGAAAGGAAGGCTAGCGAGAGAGCGAGAGAGAGAAGGAGAAATATGGTGGAGAGGGAGGGCTAGAGAGAGAGAGAGATGGTCGAAAGGAATGAGGGTTAGAGAGAGAAATATGGTAGAAATGAATGAGGGCTAGAGAGAGAGAGTGAGATGATAGAACGGAATGAGGGCTAGATAGAGAGAGTGAGATGGTAGAAAGGAATGAGGGCTAGAGAGAGAGAGTGAGATGGTAGAAAGGAATGAGGGTTTGAGAGAGAGTGAGATGGTAGAAAGGAATGAGGGCTAGAGAGAGGGAGAGATGGTCGAAAGGAATGAGGCCTAGAGAGAGAGAAATATGGTACAAAGGAATGAGGACTAGGAGAGAGAGAGAGAGAGAGAGAGATATTGTGGAGAGGAAAGAGGGCTAGAGAGAGAGAAATTTGGTAGGAAGGATGGAACGCGAGAGAGAGAGAGAGAGAGAGAGAGAGAGAGAGAGAGAGGGGCAAACTGACCGTAGGAAAGACGATGACAGGGAAGAGAGAGAAATATGAACACACATTTCTGCCCTGCAGGGAAGCCACATACTGACTACCGCGCATCAAGCCACGCCTCGATTCATCATCGAGCACATTTTTCATTAAAAATAATCCGCATCCATTAAAAATAATTCTCGTTCATATTTTTTGTGAGATTTTTTCACACCATGGTCGACCAATTCCACGATCTGCGTGCACCCCAATTTATTGCGTTTCTCTAGCCGATCGACCGCAAGCTTTGCAGCTAAAATAATTCAGGTTCTACCAAGTTTTGGTTTGCAAAAATATACACCAAATCCAAATATAAAACAAGATTCTGATTGATATTTTTCACTAAATAATTACACGACTGATATTCTTCGAAGGTAATTCTGTTCTCCAAAATGACTCCACAATCGCAGAAACAGTATTATTCCCCGAATGGGAACCTGATACTGAAATTTTTTAGATCAGTAAGGGGATAAGATTGGTGTTTGATGTTTGTTTCTGGAATATTTTCTGACAGAAACTATAGATCACAGAACTCAACCATCGTAACCCATCCAGATCGTGATTCGAGAAGGGATGGCCTGATGGCGGTGGATAGATCGGACCAGAAATAAACTGACAGAGATGCAGATATCACGGGAAAATTGCATCAAAACGATGAACATTTTAGATGATGTTTCCGTGATGATCAGAGTCAGCACGGGAAGTGATAAGAACAGCATGATGACAGCGGATTTTGAGATTGTCCCGCAGTCGGATCGTAAAACCGGTAGATGAACACTGGCCGGAATGACGCAGGAAGAACCCCATGGAAAGGAAATCATTCATCACCATACGATTTCTAACAATAATTGAGCTTCAAGATGAATGATAAAGAAAATAGTAATCAAACACATGAACAGTCACTAAATTCGGTAATGGAACCAGAAGATTCAGAACGGATGCAAGAACAAACTCACAAAATCCTTACATATCCAGGTACCTATCAGATATTCGAAGAGACGACAAAAAAGTGGGGAGATGGCCGGAGGATACAAGCCAATCGACGGATGAATGGCAATCCAAGGCCTCTACCGGTAAGATTTCTGGAACCTGGCGCGAGCACCGCGTCCACCGAACTTCTTCGGCTCGCAGCGGCGGGGATCGGCGACGAGAAGCGTACGGTCGTACCTAATGAGGATGTCCTTGATCTCCTTCTTCGCCTGCTCGTCGACGTACTTCTGATAGAAGGCGACCAGAGCCTTGGCGATGCTCTGGCGGATGGCGTAGATCCGGGAGACGTGACCACCGCCCTTCACGCGGATGCGCATGTCGACGCCGGCAAACCGGTGGCGGCCGAGGAGGAGGATGGGCTCGTAAGCCTTGTGGCGGAGGATCTCCGGCTTCACCAGCTCGATGGGGCAACCATTGATCTTGATCAGCCCGCGGCCGCGCTTGCAGTACGTGACCGCCACCGCATTCTTCTTCCGCCCAAAACACTGCACGGACTCCACCGGCGCAGCCGCCATGGCTTCTCACTGGAACAAAGTTGGGAGAAATCCAAAAAACAGCTTCAGATGCAGATCCCAGCCCTCACGCTAAACCTTCCAGTGGCAAGAGCGACTAGAGGCAGACAGACAGGCAGAGATGGAGAGAGGAGAGGGAAGGAGGAAGAAGGGGAGTCGCCGCTGCGTACCTGTGGTGTCACGACGAGAGGAAGAGGCGCCGCCGCTCAGAAGGGAGTTTCTAGGGTTTCGAAGGGGAGAGCTAGCCAAGGAGACTTGTTTTGTTTCGGAAAATTACACAGAAGCCCCTGATATTAAATATTTCCCGCAAAGCCAATACTAATGGGCCAGCCCATTACTGGCCCGGTCCGCCCCGGTGTCTACCTTCCACCACTGCCACCTGGTGTTCTTCTTCCACAATTTTGTGTATTTTAAGTAATATTTATTTCTATTCAATAAAAAAATTCCGTTTAAATTATGATAAATTATTAAAATTATTCCATATTAGGAAAAATTATCTAGATACATGAGAAAAATGATCTAGTTTAATAATAAAAATAATACGGAGAAAAAAATAAATTATAAATAATGTAGGATGGAAAAGTTGGGATTCCATTTTTTTAGGGTATTTTTTTCAAAATAAATAAAACGAGGGACTTTCTGTGGGAAGGTTTCTATCAAATTATTTTTAAAATTAATTAATTATTCAAGGAAAATTTACAGATCTGAAAATTTTATATAAAAATATTTAAAAATATATAAGTATCAACCCTGAGATTTAAGGCAGTTTTATCTAATCATCCATAGTGGTGGGTTAATGGAGCCGTGGCCCAATTAGGCCCAGTTATGTTAATGGGCCATTTCTGGGCGGGCCGCAGCCGTAGGACCTGCTTACTGTCCGTTGCTTCAGATAGAAGGAAGTCGGTGGGCCCCATCCTCCCGCGTTCCTCAGGCTGAAGTAGAGCAGGTTAGACGAGGAGAAACCTCCCTAACACGAGTCTCTCTCTCTCTCTCTCTCTCTCTTTCTCTCTCTCTCTCTCTCTCCCCCTCTCTCTCTCTAACTCGCTCGCTAGATCGAGTATTTATTGACGCTCCGTCAGTTGCTTCCTCTCCAATCGATTGATCGCACCGTCCTCTCCAGTGGAGTCTAGGCGAGCCGTGGATCGTCGCCATGTCTGTGCTCGATGCCTTCCTCAGCAGGGGCGCCTTCAAGGGACCTAGATGGTGATTCATTCGCTCCATGTTTTTCTGTCTGTCTGATCCGTGCTGCTTCCTTTTCGGATTTGATGTCCGGCTTTAATTGAGCGTTTAAGCTAACTGGAAGTTATCATGCGATCTGCTCGCGACGTTCGGTGAAGGGGATTTCGCCCTTTCTATTCTTGTGAGTGGGGTCAAATCTGGTGCGTTATTGTGGAGGTTAATGCCTTGGTTTGTCTGCCGTGGTTGATTGTTCCAGTAAGACACTGCTGAAGCTGACGATACCGAGAATAAAGCTGCTTCGCAACCGGCGGGAGAACCAGCTGAAACAGATGCGTCGGGAAATTGCCAACCTCCTCGCGTCGGGTCAGGAGGCCACTGCCCGCATTCGTGTATGGATTGCTGCCATTTAGACTGCTGCTCCTTTATTTGTGGTAGAAATTGATACGGTACTGTATCCTGTGTCTGAAGATGTGTTTCGTTTCCTGTCCTGGTGGAGAATCACAGGTGGAGCATGTTATCAGAGAAGAAAATATGATGGCAGCCCAGGAGATCCTTGAGCTTTTTTGCGAGCTCGTTGTTGTCCGTCTTCCCATTATTGAGATCCAGAGGTACGCCATACTCTGCAGCTTACTGCTTATTAACTTCCATCCTGATTGAAAGATAAAATGGCTGATTGCGCTTCTCGTGGATGAATTGTTCTGCATGGCCCCCTTCGCCAGTTGAATGCAGTCAATAGTAAGTTAGCGTTTGCTTCTTTCTTCATAACTATTATGCATTATTTAATACAGAAAACAAGAAGGTTACATGAGCTGGGCAGCCACATTCGTTTTAAAGTAATAATATATCCTTATGGCCTTTAACCTTAAGTTCTGATTAAATAAAAATAACTCTGCTTGAAATCGGTCTTTCAAGTTCTATAGCGGGGAATTTGATGGAGGATATGATATGAAGTGAAGAGGAATCATCTGGGATGTACATCAAGATGCTCTAGCCATCGCATAGCCAAGAAACTTTCCTGGTGAAGAAAAAGGTGAATATTGAAACATGGTGTAAGCAATCATATTTCAAATGAAAGGGAAAAGGGTCGATGTAGGATGTTTCTCCTCCAACAGATATTTCGTTTGCCAAAAGTATGATAAAACTGATCAATTTACGGTAACATATTGCCCCTGTTGATTTGTGCGAGGACAAAGAGGTTAAGGGGTTGCATATTTGGAAGTCCATTCTGTCTCATGTAGGTGATTTTGGGTCAAAATGGAACCAGACGTTAAGCATTTTTGAGCATGTTTACATGAGTTTTTTGAATGTTCAATGCCTGTGAACATGCTCTCATTGATTAAGGGTAAAAAGTCAGATGTTCCTATTCCTTTACGATTTGAATCCGAATAGAAAAGTTATTGCCATCTGTGTCTGATTACTCCCTGAACCAGAGTCAACACATCTGCCCTTTGCATCTTTTTTCATAATACCTGCATGAATTTTCAAGACCAAAATGGAATGTCTATTCGACATTATCCTTTTTTTTACTTTCTCATCTTTTTTGAAAGTCTTATCATTGATAAAACAATAAAAGATTTCACAACTCGGTTGTCAGACATCTACGTGTTTAGTCAGGCACGTCATTTCATCAAGATTTCATACGTCAAAGGTAGTGAAATCTTCAAGAGGAGTACAAGCACGAAATTAGTCTAGATCTCACGTAATAGACTGAGATGCGACCCAAAATATGGAAGGAAGCCTCCCTGCATCCTTTCCTCTTCTGAACTCGCAATTCCGAAGCACATTTGAGTAGTTCATTGTGGTTTTTATGCAAGAGAGATCATCACATGCATAGATGCATAGATGTATTTTTGAATTTTTGGAATTCTTAGGGCACATTCAATCAATGTTCTTCACTTGATATAATAAGTTCCTGGTTTCTACTACCTTCAGAAGATAAAGTTTCCTGTGCTTGCATTATAGAACTATCTCTTGTTGTTCTAGATAGCAAGAAAGGTCAAAAAAGGGGAAAAATCAAGCGTTTCTGCAAGTTATACCCATGTCTCTGAGCCAACATATATATATATAGATAAATATATATTGCCTTGCATGTTAGTTACGTCCTGCACCACATTTATCCACGAGAATCAGTGTGATCAGCAAACTGGTTGAGAGGTTTTTCATTT
The DNA here is from genome assembly GCA_024713555.1 of Spirodela polyrhiza. NCBI lineage: Eukaryota > Viridiplantae > Streptophyta > Magnoliopsida > Alismatales > Araceae > Spirodela > Spirodela polyrhiza. Next base: position 7,761,129 of record CM046535.1, read on the forward strand.
CTCCTGCTTTGCCTCGGTGTCGATTCTGACTTGAATGTCAATACATGTTAAGATGAATTCCATGTTGATTAGATTTTTATTTTTATTTTGTAACATAAGTAACTCACTCATTCCACGAAAGAGCAGAGAAACAGGGCTATCACATATTTGTAGAAATTGGATTGTTTTGCTCGTTCTTCAGCTGAGTCCTACCCATGGTTTTCTAGGTTACAGAGCCAATGAAAGCCTTGATCCGCCTCCTCACTGCCTAAATTTAGCTACATTAAAAATAGTTAATATGAGAAAATAATTTGCCAATATAAAACTAAGATAAAGTACACAATCTGTTTGAAAAATGTCTAAGCTCTCATTAATAAATCTTTGTAAAATTTCTACTCATGCTCGTTCATGGGAACGCGTCCAGAATGCTTTGCTTGCCTCGAAGACAGTGTGCCTACCAAATGCCTGAGGAAATCCACGATCTGAGATGCTCTTTCTTCAATTTCATTCCCTTTTTCTATTTCGTCTACTTTCAAAGCTAAATTGAAGAGTACTCTTTTTCAATTTTTTTTTTTAAATTCAGAGAATGCCCTCTGGACCTAAAGGAGGCAATATCCAGCATATGCTTTGCAGCACCAAGGTGCGCCGACCTGCCCGAGCTTCAGCAGGCCCAGATGATGTTCGCTGCCAAATATGGTAGGGAATTCATCACTGCGGCCACCGAACTACTCCCCAATTGTGGGGTAAATCGCCAGGTTGCATCAGCATCCCGCCTCCATTTCAAAAGTTTCTGACTTCTCCTGAGCATGAAAGCCCACATGTTCATCCGCCTCGTTCTCCAATTCATACCCTTTTCTGGCCATGATCCTCTGCAGATTATCGAGCTGCTGTCCATCCGGGCCCCGCCGATCGAGGTGAAGCTCAAGCTGCTCAAGGAGATCGCCGACGAACACGAAGTCGATTGGGACCCATTCGAGACCGAGTCCGAGTTCCTGAGGCCTCATGAAGATCTACTGGTGAGCAGAGGACCGATTTCCCCAGTTCCATCAAGTTTAACTATTTCTGGGTGACCGTGGCGCTGTTTGTAATCTCAGGATGGACCCAATCACCTGATCTACCCGGCGGCAGGAGACGAGGCGCCGCCAACACCCCAAGAACAGGCCGAGTCTGACTCTGAGGAGGGCTTTGATTCTCTAGACCTCCCGGACGTCCCCAGAGGAGCCGTCGCACCCCCTCACGTGGGATCCGACCATGGATTCGGAAGATCGGCTACTTTCCCGGCGGAAGATGATCCGTCGGCGCCGCCCAAGAGGTCAGATCCCAGGGATCTGGATCTCCATCCTCTCGGCGGGGGGCAGTTCCTCCCATTCACTGCTCCGCCGCCGCAGTTGCCGGGATTCCCGGCGGAGCAGAGCGAGCCGCCGCAGCCACCACCGCCACCGCCACCGCCGCTGGCCCCCGAATCGCCGCAGCCGCCGCCCCCGGCTGCCCGATCACCACCAGCGGCCTTGATCCTGCCCTCGGCCGTGGAGGAGGCGGAGAAGCTGTGCTGCTCGGGGCCTGAGGCAGCGCCCGCCATTTCAAGCATAAAAAGTGAGATCAATATGGACTTGCAGGATGCTGTGGCTGCAGCCAATGCGGCGGCGGAGACTGCCGAGAGAGCCGCCGCCGCCGCCCGCCTGGCGGCGAGCCTTGCGCAGGTGAAGATCACAGAGCTGGTGGCGAGGACCAGCAGCGTCTCCGAGACGGGGATCGGGAGGGACCCTGCAGAAGAACCGGTGGGAGCTCGGATTGCCGGGGCTTCGTTGGAGGTGGCGCCCAAGTCCGAGGAGGCCACCGGCTCGCCGGGCTCCCTTGGCCATGCGCCGCCCGGTGGCCGCCAGACGCTTCGCTCCACTTCTCTGGAGGACGACCCCTACTTCTCCTATCCCAACCTCTTCTCCAGGCAGAACTCAGCGATCGACCCTCCCCCGGCAGCTCACTCCCCAGGCACAGGTTCTACTCATTAGTTCATACTCTCTCTCTCTCTCTCTCTCTCTCTCTCTCTCTCTCTCTCTCTCTCTCTCTCTCTCTCTCTCTCATGAGTGTGGAGTGATTCATAAGCCCGTCCAGTGGCCATGTTGTGAGAAACATATTCCCCGGTTCATTCCTGCTTATGAAGGTTTCTCTCTCTCTCTCTCTCTCTCTCTCTCTCTCTCTCTCTCTCTCTCTCTCTCCTCACAGTTTACATGGGCTCTCCTTACAAATCTACCATCTGGGTTTCTTTCTTTGGCTCGAAATGATTTATAATTCACATCTCTAACCCAAAGAATATCAATCAATCAACCAGTTCGATCCTGTACAGGAGACAAGCCCGGCAAAATAAATAAAAAAATGAAAAATAAAAAAGAGGAAAAACAGGCCCTCAGATCGCCATGGAGCAGACCTCTGCAAAGACGGCCCCCCCGTCGGGCCGCTCCCCCTCCGGCGCGACGCACCGGAGGGCCACCGCCAGCAGCTCCTCCATGGCCCCCCGGGCTTCCTCGTAGTCGCCGGGGCTGACGTCGAGGCACTCCGCTCCCCGGCCCTCCTTGGCGAACGCCTGCACCCACTCGGGGAGCTCGACCACCCCGCACCACCCGGAGATGATCTCCCCGGCGCTCCTCCCCGTCAGCAGCTCCATCGCCACCACTCCGAAGGCGTAGACGTCCGCCTCGAGCGACGGCGCCGCACTGCCCGGCGCCGCGGCGTACCCGAGCGCCGCCAGGGCGAGCGTCTGCTCCGCCGCGCCCTCCGGCACCATCAGGCGGTGCAGGCACTGCCCGGTCAGCCTGGCCGTCAGGTCGGGCCCCGTGAGGAGGATGTTGGAGGGCTTGAGGTTGCCGTGGGGGAGCCCGCCGACGCAGTGGAGGTGGCGGAGGGCCCGCGCGATGTCGGCGGCGATCCTCAGCCTCTGGTGGAAGGAAAGATGGGGATGCCGCCGGCTTGGCGAGCTCTCTGCAGACAAGTGGGGGCGGAGTGTCTCCATAAGATACCAAGATCATACAGCGTCCAATCACATAAACAGAAAGAAAATGCTCTACCAAGATCATACGAACTGGAATAATCTAGTGAGAAATTGCTAACACGGCAGGAAAATGTTCTACCAAGATCGTACTAACTGGAAGAATCCAGTAAGAAATTCCTAACACGGCAAGAAAATGTTCTACCAAGATCGTACTAACTGGAAGAATCCAGTAAGAAATTGCTAACACGACAAGAAAATGTTCTACCAAGATCATACTAATTGGAATAGTCTAGCAAGAAATTGCTAACACGACAAGAAAATGTTCTACCAAGATCATACTGACTGGAATAATCTAGTAAGAAATCGCTAACACAGCAGGAAAATGTTCTACCACGATCATACTAACTGGAATAATCCAGTGAGAAATTACTAAACAGGAAGAAAATGTTCTACCAAGATCATACTGACTGGAATAATCTAGTAAGAAATCGCTAACACAGCAGGAAAATGTTCTACCACGATCATACTGACTGGAATAATCCAGTAAGAAATTACTAAACAGAAAGAAAATGTTCTACCACGATCATACTAAATGGAATAATCCAATAATAAATTACTAAACAGGAAGAAAATGTTCTACCAAGATCATACTGACTGGAATAATCTAGTAGGAAATTGCTAACACGGCACTCAATAACAGATTTTCAGGGGAAAACAAAAAAAAAAACCTCTTACCATGGAGATGGTGCGCCAGACTATCTCCATGGACATAATCGGACAGGATCAGCCTTTCTTGCTCCCCTGGTCCCCAATAGTAGGCCCTGATGGGAATGATGTTCGGATGCTGAATAGATCCAATTCTCTTCACCTCTCTAGCAAACTCCTTTCTGTGCCTCACCAGATGAGCTCTTAACAACTTCACAGACAACATATGGCCACAATCCAGCATTGCTCTGTAGGAGATTCCGCAGCTGCTTCTACCCAGGACCTCTGCAGGGGACTGAGATAGATCTTCAACAGAAAACACCAACGACTTGTCCAAGAAGAACAACTCTCCAGCAAGCTGATCTGCTGTATCAAGAGAGCCAGAGCGAGGGGAAGACGTTGAAACGTGTGATGGCATGAGTCCACCAGGCGCCTCACAACTTCCCTGATCACAATGGTTTGGGGCCTCCGCGCTGACTTTCCTTGAATCAGGGGCACATAAATCAGCCGTCTCTGTTACGGTATCGTACCGATGAGACCCGAAAATCTTGCGAGGGATAAATCTTCCCAGTGAAACGTCTCTGCCACAAGCATTCTGTCTGGATTCGTCTCCTCCACGGGATGATGCCTGGGCCCTCATCTTATAAATGGCCATGGATATAACCAGAATAAATGCAACAGCTCCGACAGCCAAGACGATGGTAATTACCCGAATTCTGGATTTCAGATGGCCTTGTGCCTCGTCGTTAATCAATCCAGACCCACCATTTGCTGCAGGCAGATCATCCGGAAACAGCAGAAGGGAATTCCCAGGAAAAAAGGAGCCTTGACGAAATCTTCTCAGATTTTCAGGAACGAGACCGGAAAGATCATTGTAGGAGACGTTGAATGCCTTCAGACCGACCTGACGCATATTGGGAATCTTTCCCTTGAAGTGATTCATGGACAGGTCGAGAACTTCCAAGCTATCAAGCTCGCCAATTTCCTGTGGGATCTCTCCGGTTAAATAATTATTTCGAAGATCAAGCAATTTGAGCTTCTGCATCTCAACAATTTCAGGAGGTAGAGGACCAGACAAAGAGTTGTAAGATAAATCAAGGAACTGAATAAATGAAGTAAGAGGTAGAATGGGAGATTCGGTGGAATTGTGGGTTTGAAGTGGGATAGTTCCTGAGAAATGATTCCCTGACAGGTTCAAAAAGGTCAAGGTCAACGAAGTAAAAAGATTAGGCAAGAGGGGGCCCGTCAGATTATTCGTACTGAGGTCAACAACGGACACCTTAGGGTAGGTTCCTAACATTGAGGGAAGAACACCAACCAGGGAGTTATTCCTCATCTTGATGGAAGTCAGGACTTGAAACTGGGAAAAATTTGGCAGACTTCCGGACAAGATATTTGAACTGAGGTCAACGTGCTCCAGCATAGCTCCCCATTGAGAAATATAAGATACATCGCCAGAAATTCTGTTTCCGCTCAGATCCACAGCACTGCAACCGCCAATACTAAAGGGCAATGGACCCGAGAATGAATTCGAGGAAAGATTCAAGACCTTGAGAGAAGTAGAGTTGATGCTAAAAATAGGACCTGCATCAATAACCAGAGAACGAACACACTAAGAGCAGGTTAGGGAAAGCCAGAGAACTTTCATCAGTTCTACTGAAACAGTCTAAGATTATGGAAGCGAATGCAAAGACTACAGGAAGCCTCCAATCCCACATTCACGAAGAAAACTATGATCCAGTCATGAATTGAGCTCACTGATATCACTTACCGGTGAATCCATTGCCGCTGAGGTCAAGTTCCACCAGGGCCATCGAGCTCTCAAGGAGCTCCTCCGGCAGGGATCCATGAAGCTGATTATTTCGAGCTCGCAAAACCCTCAGATTGGGAGGTAAGCCGAACGACGGGAGTTCACCAGTGAGCCGGTTGTCGCCGACATCAAGAATCTCCAGGTTCCTGAACAGGGCCAGGGAATCACCCGTAAAGAAGGCCCCACTGAGCTTGTTGTAACTGAGATTAATGGATTTCGCAGTGTCTGCCAAGGACAAGAGATTTGACGAGTTCATCGGTAAACGCCCATAGAATGCATTATCACTCAGATCAAGGTGCTCCACGTTCCTAAGTTCCGACATCACGGCAGAGGCGTCTGCCCAGAGGCCATTAGAGTGCAGGTCCAGCACTCTCAGCTGCTGAAGGTTCTGAAACCCATCCGGGAGCCCACCCTTGAGGCCATTGAGGGACAGGTTGAGGTGGACAAGGCCCCGAAGATCGGTGATCCTCTGAGGAATGGGACCGTAGAACTGGTTTCCCGACAGATCCAAATGCTGCAGAGAGGTCAGAGACCCGACGGCGGGGACAAGCCTTCCGGTGAACTTATTGCCCGAGAGGCTAATGTTGCGTAGCGACTTCAACCCAGCGAGGGTCGAAAGCTTGAGATCGCCGGAGAGGCCGAGGCCGTCGAGGGTGAGAGCAACCACGGCGCCATTCCCATCACAGGCGATACCGTAAAAAGCGCTGGGGCAGCCTCCGGCCGCCATTGCCGACGAATGGTTCCACGAGGCGAGCACCAGACCGGAGGGATCCTCCCAGATGCCCTTCCTGAACTCGAGCAGAGGCCGAATCTCATCCCTGGCCGCCGCCGGCGGTGAATCCTGAGCGACGCTGGGGAGGATCAACAAGAACAGAAAGGGTACGACGCAGAAGGCCATGGCTGTCTCGCCCTCTACCCTCCCCCCGCCACGGAAGACATGGACGGAGACGAAGAATAAACCCTACCCATGGAGAGAGGGGTGGAACGAAACAGGGCGAGAGAGGAGAGAGAGAAACAGACTCTAACAGACCGTTGAAGAAGGAAAGGGAATCAGAAATCCATACCGGATACGTTTCAGTACGCAGCGTGGAAATACGCTCAAACTGTGATGCCATCATGAGAACATCAAAGCATAACCAGTAGTTACGGGCCCACCGAGATCCTGGAAATGTCTTAATAGGCCCGTAAAGCCCATCCCGGCCGGCCCATGTCTTGATGGGCACGTGTCATCTCCTACGTATGCCACGTGTATATATATATATATATATATATATATCTCTCTCTCTCTCTCTCTCTCGCTCGCCATTGCTTGCGGATCCAATGGTGAGTTGAGAAAGCTGGGCCGGAATCCACTGCCAAAGATGGAAACAGATTTGACCGGAGATTCTGAGAGATCTGCTTGTGTAGCCTCCGAAGCTGGATTCCTTGAAAGCAGTTCCTAGAAATCAGATTCTGAAAAAGGCCGGAAACAGCTGTTTGGCGCAAAAGCTATAATTTCCGAGTCCACGGGTTCAGGAAAAAGTTATTATTTCTTAAATGCAAATGGGCCCCACTCCGCCCGCACGTGCGGAGCTCACGCGCTGGCGAGGAAGAGCGCGGCGAAGGCGTCCATGTAGGCGGCGGAGAGGGCCACGGAGGCCTGAACGCCGCCCTCCTCCTCCCTCGCCGCCACCAGCACGATGTCGCCGTCGTGGTTCATGGAGACGAGCTCCACCCTCGCCGGCCGCCCGAAGCCGAAGTCCGCCTTCTCGTAGACCCGCAGGTCCGGCCACGCCTGCACGCCCACGCGGCGGGGACGGGGGAGCTTGAAGAGCTTCTCCAGCCAGGACTTGCTGTCCACGAGCGGATCCTCGAGGCAGGCGGCGATCTCCTTCTCGATGGCGGCGACGGCGACCTTCAGGCCGCCGGCGCCGAGGAGGTCCGCAGCCTTGGCGTAGATGGCGCAGGGTTTCTGGCAGTTGCCGAAGAAATTCGCGGGCACGGGGGGGTCAAGGTGGGGCCGCAGGTCGAGGAAGAAGCAGAGGGCGGCGTCTTGGTCGTCCGCGGGGACGAGCTTCGCTTTCAGCGCGCTGATCCAGCCGTGCGCCGCGAGGGCCACGAAGGCCGTCGGCGGCGCCGCCCCCCCGCTGCCGGCTCCCTCCGCCCTCAGGGCCTCCACCGCGGCGGCGCTCAGGGCGAAGGTCCTCCGGGCTGCCTTCAGACCGTCGTCCTTCGGTATCGGCAGTTTATCGTTCCGCAACTGCACACACACGCCCCCTTCTCATATGGTTAGAGAGAGAGAGAGAGAGAGAGAGAGAGAGAGAGAGAGAGAGAGAGAGAGAGAGAGAGAGAGAGAGAGAGCGAGAGAGAGAGAGAGAGAGAGAGAGAGAGAGAGCGAGAGAGAGCGAGAGCTTACACTGGGGAGGTTGGGGGTGAGGAGATTTCTGTAGTGCTTGGCGACTTCGGCGGCGCCGGGGCAGTCGACGACGGAGCGGCTCATCAGCATCGCCGCCGGGGAGGCGACTTCCACGGCGGCGCCGGCGAGGCGCTGGCACTCCGCCGTCCAAGCCTCGATGAACTGCCACACGGCCTTGCCGTCGATGGCGAGGTGGTGGACGGAGAAGCCGACGGCCACTCCCTGGCCGGGGAACTCGGTCACCTGGAGCGTGAACACCGGCGCCGGGAGCTCCTTCACGTCGGTCACCGGCACCAGCTTCATAAACAGCTCCACGTCGTGGTCGGCGGCGTCGACCAGTCGCCGGAGGTCGCCGCCCTCGCAGAGCGCCTCCACGAGGTCGACCCCGTCGTCGCCGGAGAAGGCGATGACCACGTCGTCGGCCTCGGGGAGGTAGTCGAGCTTGCCGGCGAGCGAGTAGAACCTGGGAAGAGTGCGGGACAGGGAGGTCTTGAACCTGTCCACCACGGCGGCGGCGGGGAGCTCCGTCAGGTACAGGAAGAGCCGCTGGATCGGCGGCAGCGGCATCCAGAACGTGTCGTAGAACGTCAGGCTGATGGGCTTCCGCGGCGGCGCCCCCTCTTCCGCCGCTGCCGGTATCCGGCTCACCTTGACCACGCTCACCGCCTCCATGAAGAGAGAGAAAGAGGAGAGAGATGCAGTAAATCCCTCTGAGCTTCCCGATGGATCGCTGAATAGCTGAATATAAGCTCTCCTTCTTCGCCTCCTTCACGTGTCGGCTGGCGGTGCACGTAGGCGTAGCTTCTGCCGCATAGGACAATCGGCCACGTGGCCGAAATTGTGGCCACCCGATCCACCAACTCGGGCCCGAGTCACCTACTTCGCCCCTGCCACCGTTCTCCGCCCAGCTACCCACGCGAGCGAGAGGTGTTCCTGCTGATGTGCGGATCCGATAAACGATCCCATCCATCGAGAAAAGAATAAAAAAATAACGAGATAAAAAAATTTAAAAAAATTTACACTGAAAATATCCAAAGAATAACAAGATGGGAATAAGTGAGAGGTTTGCTCATGCTTTAATCGGATTTAAAATAATTTTTGGCGTGATTTAATTTCATCAAAAATATCTGCCAAGTGGGGTCACGTTCATATGATAATCATGATAATAAAGAATATACGAGCTTCTTGAGCGCATGTGGCATGCACCGATCGTTGAAGGTTAAATAATGCGCTCGATTTTAAATTTATAACCAGGCGCTTATAAAAATACATTTATGAAATATTAGATGATTCCATGTTGAATCTACATAGATGATTTGATTTATTTTTTCATGGAAATCCTGTTTCTACCATGGTAAATAACTCTAATAGAATGATCAAATGAGAGTACCTAAGGCCATTATTTATTTTTTAAAAATAACTAATAAATGAAAACTTAAATAGAAATAAAAGCTACGTTTTAATGTGATAAAGAGAGAAGATAAAAAGAGAAGGAGAGAGAAAGAGAGAGAGGAAGGAACTCGGAAATAGAGATGGGCGATAGGAGAGAGGTGAGTAGAGAGAGGAGAGAGCTGATCTATCAACAAGTTTGACTTGTCAAAAGTTTGAAAGGGGAACCCGGAAGCGAAGCGAAGAATATGCTGGAAAAAGGAGAAAAAATGTCGGAGGAGAGAGAAACTCACTGATGAAAGAGTTTCCAACTCACGAGAGAAATCATTGACAAAATCCATATCTCCAATTAAAGAGAGACAAAACATAATGGAAAATCAATGAAAAGCTAAAGGGGAGAAATGAGGAAGAAATTGGATAGAAAATAGAGAGTGGAAATGCTTAGAAAAAGGAGAAAATTTAGTAGAAAGGGAAGAACTTGAGCTGGAGAGAGGTTTCCCGCTAGCGTGAGAAAAATCGTGATCTCTGCAAATAATAGTAATAATAATATAGAATGAGAAAATAAATGAAATAAGGGAAGAAAAGAGGGAGAAAGTGAGAAAAATAAGCTGGAAAGGAAAAAACTCATTTACCGGAGAGAACAGCAACATGATAGAGAAAATGAAAATCAAAGATAGAACAAAGGATTGGAGGACGTGATAATAAGTGCATGAGAGATTAGGAATGTGGAAAAATAAGTAAATAATACATATGAAGGCAAAGGAAGGAAGAGTATGTCGAAAAGTAATAAAAATGAAGAGCTCCTATCATTTGTCACTTAGAAAGAGAGAACAAAAAGGAGAGCAAGCAAGCAAAAAAAAACCACTAAAACATCCAAAACTAAAGATGTAAAATATTTAGAAGAAAATGGGGAATAATTTCTGGCATGTGATATATAAAAAGTTCAATAGAGAAGGGAGGAATGTAAAGGGAAAGAAGAGAAGAGGGAAAAAGAAGCAAATAGGGGAGATGAGGTACATGCAATTATATATATATATTGGCAGCTGTATCATTGCCTTACTTTTAGTTAAAAAATTCTAGGTTATCACTGTGTAACCTTGAAGCCAAACTTATAGTAATCATCGAGTTAGAATGAGGATAACTTGCATTATCTGTGTTTATCTCTAGACATACCTTTTCTAACTTCTTCAATTTCAAATTTCAAACCACCTCTATAAATATCATTAAAGGATAAAAAATAGGAAAATAAAAATAAAGGAAATTAATTAATATATTAATTACATATATTTCTTTTGGGGAAGAAGAGACCTTTTAGTTTTTAACTAATCAACTTTGATGAGGTAGGTATATCGTTATACTAGTTCAAATGATTTTATCAAGTATTTTTTATTTCACAAACATAATATATGAGATCCTTCATTAAATTAATAAAGAGCCCATATATATTTCCACAAACAAAATCTAAATTTCAAGGCTTCTAATCTTCATGAATAAATAATTTTCTAGTTCAACATTGTTCTCATGTGGGCATGACTTTTATTTTCCCAAATATTTTCATTTAGTTCACATGAAGACATTTTGTTACCATTCCATGATGTTTACCAAATTATGCATGATGAGAATTTTCAAGTGAATTAAAGTTTATATATTTTTTAATTAATTAAAAAATTCAAAAGCCAATCTCATTCAAATTTATTTCAAACAATTGATTTTATATCTCATAAATTGAGTTATAAAATGTAAGCTCTCTTTCTCATCTTCACTTGACTCAAAGGTACACTCATCAGCCCAAAGAGCAACTATCTCTCTTTTAAGGACCCATTTTTTTCTTTAAAGTTTCGATAATTGTTCACGTGAAGATCTAGCTATTGTCTCTCTTGTAGGATAGATTGTCTACCAAATGTGAGGGTGAATTGCTCCTTGTAGGGTTTTATTATTTTTAATTAATTAATATATTTTTCACTATTTACCATATCAAAGAATATTAAGCATGCCATGACAAAGAAAATCTTTGAGACATGAACAATAACATTTACTTTTATACTATGTCTATTTTCAATTCTTTGACCATTGTAATATCAAGTTTATCCAAACTTTCTAGGTAGCTTCTAACAAAATTTATTTCTTAGAATATAAACACTTGTCAAGCTTAACACAATATAGTCATAACTTTTTATACAATGCTATCAATCTTAAATTAGTGAAACCTGATTCTCATTATTATTTCACATGGCATGTGGACCAATAATAATATAATTCTAAAAATGATTGAAAATAATTACTTATAGAGAGAAATTGATAGGCATTGTCAACATTGATCTTTAGAATACTTATCTTATCACTCTTGCTCAACACTAATATCACACAATTGACAAAAATGTACATATAAAACAATCAACCATGTGCAACCTTTGGCATTAACCCAATTCCAACCAACCTTAAATTCTATGTGGATATCATAAAGATAAAAATTAATAGAAAAAATATAATATTAATTCAAAACCAAGTACAAAAGAAATAAATTTTGACCCTCTATTGCTCACTATAATAGATGTTGTAGGATTCCTCTACTTATAAAGGGATAGTGGGGTAGGCAATGAGAGTACATATGTGCCCATTGGCTTTATACTCCTCATTTATTATATCATTGTTGTCTTTTTGCATCAACTCATGTCATGCCATGCCACAACATGCATGTATATATTATTCTGATCGACCATACATCTCATGACATGTGCCATGCTACCCCTCACTATGTATCTTCACACACTCTCATACAACCATAACATATTGTTATTATGCAGCCATTATGCCTCCATCTGCCACCATATGTCACGTCATACTCTTGTACAACCATGCAACCCCAAGCATGTGTTGTGTGAGTCCTATTTTGTGTCATGTTCTCTTATGTACTAATATTACATTGAACTTCACTATGCACATATATAAGTGTATATGTGTTATCAATATTGTTATTGTGTAATCATTATACTATTACAATATGATTATAATTATATATTGTGTTACCTTGAGCTAACATATGTCAACATTGAACCTCTATTGTTCTTGTATGATGTGTTATACGATTGTATCCCTCTCCACATATATGTTACTCTATGTTGAGATACTCTCCTCCCCTCAACATCTCTAATGTAAATAGACTCACATAGTGCCACGCCAAGCAACATGAGGATAGAATTAGTACTATCCAATCAATTCTTAGATAATATGTCATTATATCAAACACAAGCAACATGAGGGAATTCCAAATTGATGATAGACCACTGGCCAAATAAAGTTTGTGAGGGCTTATAAAACATAAGTCATACCTACACATAAAAGGTAGGAAGTTTAATAGATCTCATAACATGAAAAATTGACCATCTTGAACTCAATAAATGTCCCTCTTCTTTTTCTTTCTTCACTCTCTCCTCTCTTCCACTCTTTATTGTATTATCTCATTTTTTAAACTATCAAGAAATTTAATTATTAATATAATTTTTATATAAAACTCTCATGGTTATTATTACATCTTACATTATTCTCCTATAATTCCATTTATTACAATCCTTTTCTTTAGAGGAGTCATACTCTAATATGTTTCTAAATGCACATGATACTCTTATGGCATTGTACCAAATATGTGTATGTGACATGTCCTCTCTTAGAAGATTGCTTGGCCTTATGTCAATTGTATAGATCTACTATAAGACATATCTACTAAACAAAGGGCATAACAACAAATTATAAGAAATTTTTATTAACCTTAGATAGCTTGTCTCACATGAAGATTTAGTGATTTCTATTTAGATCCTCATGTTACACACCTTAACAAAAAAATGTGTTGAAAGATCTTCTTAGAGGTGAACTTTTTGGGCCAATAATCATATTAAATTAATTCATATTATTAAATAAAATAATAAAAACTAGATGATAGTTTTCTCTGAAGCTCAAAGTAACCAAGTGATGAGAAAACAATTATAAAAATCATGTGTCCATGGTGAAAGAGTGTTTGGGGCTCTTATCATTGTGAAAAATGTTTATTCATGTCGACACACTCACATCTTTTTATCATTACATTGATCAATCTCTGCAAAAACTATTTAAGAATTGAAAATTTGACAAAATTTTTAGAAACTCAAATTCATAGCCACCTCCCTCTTAATGTTTCAAGTAACCATATTATTTTCATATTGATAATTATTTATTGCACTTGCAAATTTTACTTATCTTTTCAAAAATAATATGTCAACATCATCAACATATGAAGACTTATCATAATGGGAAGGGTTTTCTTAAAACCCCATGTGAGAGATTATTATTTCAAGAAGACCTCTAAAAAGAAATTGCCTCAACATTTTGTTCTTGAGGCCTTGATTTCTTGAGAAGGTTGTGCCCATGATATATATTTCACATAGTAGTCAATCTAATCATATCTTATTTACTACTTCCATGTCAACATTGGTTGTCTTTAGCAATATATAGTAGCTTTCTAATTGTGAAAACACTCTTCTTACCCATAGGATTATATATGCCTAAAACACACTATAATATTTGTTGGAGAAGCTTAGCCTATTCAATAAGGCTACAATCTCCTCTAAGTTATAAGATAGTGCTTCTATTGCTTTCCCCTATTTTGGTCCAAATATTAGCCCGCCCTAATCCTTAATGGAATGACTTAATAGCATAAAACAAAAGGATAGTTTATGGAACCATACTTCTAATGTGGAGGTACAGTCATTATTTTGATAAAATGATTTAATAATATGAGTTCTCAAGGTGGGCTCTATTGATAATACTCACAAAGTATAACCCTCACAATAAGGTTAATGAGTTTGTCACCACATATAATGTATTTTTGTGCCAAACTTCTTTATACAGCCATCTCATTCTACCCATAGTATTGAATGTCGTACACATATGCATACATCTCACTTGTGTCATGTTGTGTTAAAATCATACTAATGCTTTTGCATGGTTTGCTATCTTTGACTAACAACTCCTAAGATTTAAAAGATGTTTTATTAGATCTTACTCTTTTTTGACAAACTTGTCCATCTAAACCACATAATTGCCAACAATCCTTTGTGCACATTGTGAAACTCCAACACACCTTTAAATCAAAGCATCTAACACCTTTGAGGTTTATAGGACCTCTCCTATACCTTGCTCCATCTTGATAGTGTTTTCTATTTATACTCTATGCACCCACATACAAGTGCCCTATGTTTTATGCATGTTTTACCTATGTTGACAAGTACACTCACATGCATAGCCTCATGCGGGTGGTGAGGTTTTATTCTCACAACCTCATTCATTCATGCAATAGATGCCAAAGTAATACCATTTGAGTAGCAATACTTAAACACTCTCTCCAAGAAAAGTCACATAGGATAAACTATAAATATTTTAACAAGAATATTAAACTATAAGTACTTAAAACATCTTTTGAAAAAATCATAGATATTTTTATTATTTAATGTATTCCTTAAGTATTGTTTAGCCTTTTTGGAGTTTAGTGGAAACTAATTGTCTACATCTAAAGCTTTTTAGATAAAGAAGTCAACAAGCAAGGGTCTGTGTTTATTTTTGTTTAAAGTTTGAATAATATTGAGGAAATCTAATAGAGCCTTATACTTTTTTCCTCCTCAAGTCTTTAGAATAACATTGTATGCATTGTACTCGCAAGTATGCATTACTTTTTTGATAGCCGAGGCCCTATCCATACTTAGAGTAAGTCTTGGGTTTAGGTTGGCACTCTCTCTCTCTCTCTCACACACACACATACACACACACACACACTCCCTCTCTCTCTCTCTCATGGCTTCATAGTTCATATCATAACACAGGTGGGCTCATAGTAGCTGGGTCATGGCTTCATCTGGCTATGATCACAAACCAGGTAATACATTGGGCTTTATAAGTATTGGCTGAACCCATTTCCGGCTCATAACCTACCTTCTACAAGACTAATGGGCCTGCCAAGTGCTCTTTAAAGCATAATTAACCCTCTAGCTTGCCTCTACTTATCATCGTAAAATAGTAACTTGTCAAATCCCGAGCTAGCCTGGCCCAATAACTTCCCTCAGGCCCGGCCTTATTGCCCGGCCCATCCAAGACCCTAGGTTCATTTTACCCCCTTCTGGCCCATTAGTCAGGAGCCCATTAGCCACTTCTTTGCTGACGTGGCCTGGCGGCGGCGGGGCGGCGGGGCGGCTGTTCTAATTCTGACAAGGTCGGATATGCGGCGCCCCCATTCCCGAAAGCCACGTGACAGCTGGTAGCAGCTCGACGGCCGCCAATTTCGGTGCTAGTGGGGCCAACCAGAGGATGTACAGCTACGGAGATGGGAGCTGGCGATTAGATCCTCCGGCGGTCAAGTCCAGCTACTTTTCGAGCTAAGCGCCAGTAGTAGCCGCCGACGGCGGCGGCCCCACCGGCGGCCGGCCATTAGGGTTTGCCACCTAGGGTTTAGGGTTCGGCCATCCCTGACGGAGTAGAGAGAAAGAACAGAGAGGAGAAGATCCGCCACCATTATTTTCTCAGAGAATTATTCGACTGCTCGCAGGAAAACAGTACATCCATCTGCTCAGAGCAAAACTGGGGGTGCTGCCATGGCGGAAAACCCTAAAACTC
Source organism: Spirodela polyrhiza (assembly GCA_024713555.1). Lineage (NCBI taxonomy): Eukaryota > Viridiplantae > Streptophyta > Magnoliopsida > Alismatales > Araceae > Spirodela > Spirodela polyrhiza. The sequence goes on from CM046535.1 coordinate 7,777,029, forward strand.
GAGGGAGACGACGACGACGACGACGAGCCCCATCTGAGCCATCAAAGCTGCAAGCAAGAAAGGCAAACAAAAGAGGACGACTGCGCTCTCCGGCTCTTCAGACTCTCTCTCTCTCTCTCTCTCCCCCTCGCTCGCTAGAGAGAGAGAACAGCAGTACCAGCAGCACCAGATGTGGGGATGGCGGCTGCGACAAGGGGCGTCTCCATCTCCAGCGAGAGTTTGAGGACCTCGGCCATGGCGACGGGGTGTCCGTCGGCGGGCAGCCACTGGAAGCAGTGGACGAGGCGGGCGACCCAGAGCGCCACCGTGGCCATGGCCAGGCCCCTCCCCGGGCAGACCCGCCGCCCGGCACCGAAAGGGGCCAGGCGGAGGTCGCCGCCGCGGACGTCAACGGCGGTGCCGCCCTCCGCCGGCAGGAACCTCTCGGGGCGGAACTCAAATGGTTGAGCCCAGAGGCCCGGGTCGTGGGCGATGGCCCACATGTTGACCATCGCGGTGGTCCCCTCCGGTACCACCATCCCGTTGCTGAGATGGACGTCGGCGGTGGAGAGGCGGGCCCAGGAGAGCAGCGGGCCCGGCGGGTGGGCCCGCAGGGTCTCCTTGATGACCGCCTGCAGGTACGGCAGCGCCGCCGCGTCGGCGTCGGAGATGGTGCCGCCGGGCCCGGCGACGCCCTCCAGCTCCGCCCTGAGGCGGGCCTGGACCTCCTGGTGGCGCACTAGCTCCGCCATGGCCCACTCCGTCAGCAGCGCCGTCGTGTCGGTCCCACGGAACACCATCTCCTGCCGCTCAGTCAGTGTCAGATTAGCAGTGAGAAGAAGGACGAGCAAGCTGGTTTCCGTAACGTACCCACAGCACGGCCACCACGTCGTCCTCGTCGAGCTCCTGGTTGGCTTGCAGAGACAGCAGCACGTCGACGAAGTCGCCGGAGCCGCCTCCTTCTTCTTCCGGGCCGCCGGCGGCCCGGTGGCCGGCGATGAGGCGGCGGACGAGCCGCCGCACACGGGGGACGAGGGCGGCGCAGCGCCGGGTGACTCCGCTGGGGTCGTAGAAGGCGCCGAGCCAGGGGAGGTGGTCGGACCAGTTGAAGGCGCCGAGGAGCTCGAAGCCCTCTCTCACGAGGCAGTCGATCTCTGCAGCCTCGCCGGCAAGCTGGCCCTTGCCGAAGGTGGTTCCCATGACGTTGCTCAGCGCCGCCGCCTGCAGGTGCCGGCGCAGCAGCACGGCGCCGGTGGCCTTCTGCTCCGCGGCGACGGCGTTGAGAAGAGCGGCGCAGTCGGCCTGCCGGGCGGCCTCCTGCGCGGCGACGCGGCGCGGGCAGAAGAGATGGGAGGCGGCGGTGCGGCGGAGGAGGCGCCAGTGCGCGTCGCCGCCGGGGGCGAAGCCCATGGCGCGGGCGAACATGAGCTCGCGGGCCGAGCGCTTGAGCGGGCGGTCGGCGAAGCTAGGGTGGCAGAGGATCTCCCTTGCGACGGCGGGGTCGGAGGCGACGACGGCGGGGGTGGAGCCGATGGAAAAGGCTATGAGCTGCTCGCCGGCGCCGGAGGAGGCGCGGGCCAGGGCGGCGAGGGCGCGGTGGGGGAGGCCGGAGGAGAGTGCAAGCAGGTTGCCGAGGATGGGGAGCCCGCGGGGGCCGGGGATGGCGGTGGGGCCGAGGCGGGTCCGGCCGTGGCTCCAGGCGGCGCCGCCGGGGGAGAAAACCCATGTGAGGAGGAAGCCCACGAAGAGGGAGATCGCTACAACTACTGCTACGGGGAAGCCGTCAGAGAGATGATCGGAGCCCAAGATGGCCGGGAGGGCGAAGAAGAGCCAATTCGAGTCCCCGGCGCCGGAGGCCAACCTCGGCCTCGCCGTCGTCTCCATCCCCTCCCTCCTCGCTACTGCCAGACGGATGGGTGGTTCTCCGGGAGCACCCAGTACCCAGCACAGACTAATATATGAGAGAGAGAGAGAGAGCGAGGAGAGAGAAAGAGAGAGAGGCGGAAGGTTTGCGTGAAGGAGGGAGGGGGAGAGAGAGAGAGAGAGGGTGAGCGACGGGCAGGGCGTTGAGTCCTAAGGAGGGAGATGAAACGTGATACGCAGGCGGAAACGGCCTGAGGGGAGATACTTCTGGAACCGTTTTTTAGGGTTTCGACCGCTGCTAGAGAGAGAGAGAGAGAGAGGGAGATGGAGAGCAAGGCTATGGTTCCGAATGTACGGCTGTCACTGAGGGTATTAACGTAAATTAGAGTAGGGGATGGACCCACACTGACTTGCAGGAAAACCTGCATTCGTTTCTTATTTTTCTACGTGCCCAAATGTCCTCACATTTTTGACACTTTGATAGGGGTATATTTGTCATTAAAACCATACCGCGTGGTATATGCATGGTCTCCAGAAGTCTCCTAAATTGATGGGCCTGGAGTATCCGAGTGAGATATCGACTGGACGGACTGCGTGAAATACGGCCCAACGCAGTGGGCCCAGCGGGGTGAGGAGGAAGCGTCACTTTTTTACCTTTTTTTTAATTATTTTTTTGGCTCAGAAATATGTCAACTTGTTCAGATGGCTATGCCCAGTATGTTATCCTCCCCCACGCCTTTCCAATTCACTAAGATAATGGCCAAACCACTATGCTTATGGATATATTCTTTGCGTTGACTTTAAGTTGAAAATGATATAATTTTACTGGAGTAAGCTTAAACATACAAAATAATTGTTTACTAGAATCATAAAAATATTTAATTTTTGATATGATATAGCACTAACGCTTGAAATTATCTCACCGTGATTATTACTTGAATCAGAACATACAACTAGACATAAAAATACAATTATTTAGAAGTAGCCATTGTATATAAATAACTTCAAATTTTCTATAAAATGTACATAAATGATGCTGGATCTTTTTCAAAATAATAAAAAAATAAGTGTATAAAATGTTTGAATATTTTGTAATGTGAAATTATCATTTTATTTGAGAGTACATTTAACTCCATTTTTTTGATTTTTCTTATTTCATATGATTTACTCAAATATATAAGATATTTTAACATTTTAAAACTACAATATTACACTTTTGAAGTATTTTTCTAGCCATGAATATGTAACTCATATAGTTAGGTGGGTCATCTCGTGTGTCATTTCAACTTCCTTGAAATAGAAAGAGATACCCCTCATTATGCAATTAATCTCAAAATTGCATCAAACTAGTCTAAGGTTTAGCAAATATTATTTCAGTAATTTTCTAATATATCAAAATAATATTTGGTGAAAATGATCATTTTAATCTTATGCTCATTTGTGTTAGTATCAAAATTATCAAGCTCTTGAAGCCAAAACTTGGGTCATTGAAGAGTCATGCATTCTTCACATACAATGAATAAACTCACTCTCATAATACCACCTGGTCATTTTTCTTAACTAGTGATTCAATTCACTTCTTATAAAGAAGTGAATGGAGAAATCTCATAAGCTCAAATAGGAAAGATATTTTAGTGAAAGAAATGGGTTATTCACAAGGTAGTCCCCAAAACCACATGGCACTTTTTATAATTTTAGTAAAAATATTTTGACAATATTTTCATAAGCTCAACATTGTTAAGATAAAATTATTATTTTAGTTTTTTATGTACTTTGTCAATATCAAAAAGTATAAAAGCTCCAAACATCTAATACAACTTTAGACGAAAATTTCAAAGTCCTAGTCAGCAAATCACAAATTGAGTTCCATAAGTTTCCTTGATAATTCTCTTCATAGTGATGGATATCAACTAGTGGCAAGTGCTTGTGGGCATGAGCATCTATATAAGCAAAAATTTAGAACAATGAGTTAATATCATGTGCGTGTTTCAAACACAATTGTGTTCACCACAATTTGGCAACGCTAACTAATGTTGCTAATTCAAGTTTAGTGAATGTATTACTTTACACTAGCAATCAATATTTTTTCAAAAAATTACTCTTCAATACTCCTAATATTCTAGACAGAGTTAGCTTTAAGTTTCCTGCATCTGTAAGGGTTGTTGATTTGTTGGCTGATGATTGACTCTTTTTGTAGATGACTTAAATCTTTGTAAAATTGATGCATGACATTTTATATTTTCTTGCCACACTTGATCATTATAAAATGAGTAGTTTCTAACTCTATCTAAAGATATATGGTGAAACCATTGTTTGACTCATACATCTTTCAACAAAATGTTGTTTTGAAGCTTGTAGCCACTCATTTAGGAGGTTCAATACCTTTCCCATCCCAATGAGATGTTCCCACAATCACTTTGTCTTACGACATTTAGACCTACATTGAGGTTCAAAGGAGACATATATTCCACATATTAACATATTTTGCTTAAATCCCATCAAAGCTCTATTTGGCACACTAATAATAGCATGCCATCCCCCACCCTCTATAAAAAGGCATGATTTAAGTAGAATAAAAATGATGCCATGAGACACAATAACAAAAACAAAAAGTAGTCATTATACCTAATAGAGGATCTATGAGCTTTGTTGGCCCTTCCCTAATATAATATGTCACCTAGAATTAATTTGGACCCTCATGCTTACCTTAAGCTTGATCACAGTGTTTGAGCTCAATTTATTTGGCTCAACTACTCCTCATATAGATATATGTTAGGTTAAAACATTGTTGCCATATGCACTATTCCTTATCTCCTTTTATGGTTGGGCCCATTCATGCACAAAAGGGGTATGATCCTCTCAAAAGTTAATATCTTTCACATCTTCAGTATGATGGTTGCAGATGTCTCCACCATAAATAATGCAACCAATTAGCACACTTTGTTATGAGTGGGAAAAAAGAAAGGTGGCTTGACCTTTTTGAAAAATATTCCCAATAGTGATCCCGTTGACCACTGTCTCATGCAACAAGCAACCTTCCAACATAAGATGCGTTAAACTCGTGCATGAAGAAAGTCAAAGGATCGAGAATTTCAACTATTTTTTTTTTGAAAAAAATCCAAATCCGATAGATATGATAATTTTGAAAACAAGATTCAAACTCTTCTAAAGGATAAGTTGATTCAATCTTGGTCAAACAACCTCTCGAGATGGCTGATTTTATGTTCATTTTAAAGAAAAGACCGGATTTAAGCACATATCCAAGCGCAATAATCTATACTCTTTTATTAAGAGCTTGGGAAATTATCTAAACTATTTCCCAAATGCAAGCACACGTTATTATTTTTTTATTAACAAAGGGGGTATTCTTGCTATAATATATATATCATTAAAAAACCTCGAAGAAATTCTAAAAAGTCAGCGGTGTCAAGGGGCTGGGCCCAGGGTTCGATTAGTTCTGACCCAAAGCAAAGCCCTCATCAAGCCCAAATGGGTGCAGCAAGGCAGGTCGTAATCAAGTTAGGGCCCGAAGAGAAGCGTCCGTCCAATCCAGATCAGTTGGCAACCTTCCACACGATGCCACGTGGGTGATCATGGAACAGCCACGTAGAACAAGATCTATCCGGTCCACTCCGAAACCCCAAAAAAAAGGAAAAGAAAAAAGAGAGAAAAATGTGACATTTTTTTTAATTATTATTCGTCGACGGCGGTTCAGACAGTCCACCAACTCTCCAGGAGAGGCGAAGCCTGTGGCTATCAGCTCCCGAGGTCGACGGGCTCGAACCCTCTCCCGATGGACGCCGTCACGGCGTCCACCACCAGCTGGGTCTTCCTCGTGATCTCAGGCCACTTCTTCTCCGGCTTCCCCCCGGCCCCCCTGATGCCGCCGACGAGCCTCGAGAATTCCGCCACCATCTGCGCCTCCTGCGGGAGGTCGGAGCTCACGACGTGCCGGCTGGGCGGCGGCCCCCAGCTGTTGTGGAGGTCGGCGAACTCGGCGCCGGAGGAGAGGGAGAAGGCGGCGGACCGCTCCTCCAAGGGGATGACGAAGTCGCCGGCGCGCAGCGTGCCGGCGGAGCCCACCGCCGTGAGCTCCATAGTGAGATTGGCGAGGAAGGAGCAGTGGAAGGTGGCGGAGCGGCCGTCCTTCCACGCCAGGGAGGCCCCGCAGGAGAGGATGACGCCGGCAGCGTTGGTGACGGGGCGGCGGAGCGCCACCACCGACTCCGGCAGCTCGTAGTCGACCGCCCAGAGGATGCCGCGGATGCAGTACCAACCCAGGTCGCCGAGCGCCCCCAGCCCGTCCAGCTCGGGCTTCACCCGGATGTCGTTCTCCAGGAAGCCCGAGCTGCCGACGATGGTGAAGATGATGTCCACCTGCCCACCGAAGAAGAAGAAGAAGAAGATGATGATGATGATGACGATGACGATGGTCAAGAAGATGAAGAAGAAGCAGAAGAAGAAGAAGAAGAAGAAGAAGAAGAAGAAGATGATGATGATGATGATGATGATGATGATGACTAGAATGAAGTAGCTATGTCGACGGAATCAAACCCATGAACCATCATCATCATCATCATAATGCAGAATATTTCGATCGACGAGATTACTGCAGCGAACTAAATCGACACGATCTGGGCTAAAAGTGGAGAGGGAACATCATCAGGGAAATTCGACGCCGAAGGACCCTGATTCGTGATATAATCAAGAAATAATAATGATATCCTGCCTGTCGTGAAAATTTTCCTCACTCGGGGAGTAAGAATTGAGTGTTCGCACCGTTCTGAGCTTGCCGAAGCGGACGGGGTCGGAGAGGAGCTCCCTCATGGCGGCGGTGCGGGGGTGGTGCATCCACATGGTGGAGTCCATGAACTGGACGCCAGCGGCGTCGCAGGCGGCGAGGATCTCATCGAGGTCGGCGGTGCAGAGCGCCGCCGGCTTCTCTAGGAGGAGATGCTTCCCGCTCGCCGCGGCCGCCACCGCCCAGCGCAGGTGGAGGCTGGTGGGGAGGGGGAGGTAGACGGCGTCCACGCGCGAGTCGGAGAGGACCTCCTCGTAGCTCCCGTAGGCGGCGACGGCGGCGCCGTCGAGGCCGTTGTCGGAGACGAAGCGGCGGGACTTCTCCAGCGAGCGGCTGCCGACGGCGACCACGGCGGCGTTGGGGGCCAGCCCGATGGCCCGCGACACCTTCCGGGCTATCCTCGCGCACCCGATTATCCCGAACCTCACAGTCCCCTCCCCCCCCGCGGCGGCGGCCATTATCCCTGCCCCCCCTGCTCTCTCTCTCTCTCTCTCTCTCTCTCTCTCTCTCTCTCACCCCACTCTCTGCATACATATATACAGATCTCTCCCTCCCTGTCTCTCCATCTGCATACAGATCTCCTTCCTGGGCTGATGTGCATGCAGGCCTACTGGGCCTGGCGGGCTTCTCCTTCCTCTCTCTCTCTCTCTCTCTCTCTCCACCCCCTTCCCCGGCTCTCTGCATATCTGCATATATGCAGATCTCCCTGTCTATCTTCTTCCTGGGCTGATCTGAGAGAGAGAGAGAGAGAGAGAGAGAGAGAGAGATATATCAGTATGTCAGAATAGAATGGTACACGGATTCATTACCCAGATTGTAGAAGAAATCGTGGAAGATGGGCTCTTCAGACTGAACCTCGCCCCTCGGACAGCCACCCTGCTCATCATCATCGGAAGAAATAATCCACGGCAACAAGGCAAAAGAGCCAGCTACAAAAAATGGTCCAGAATTTCATACACCGTGGAACAATGTGTTTCATCCGCATCACTATCTATGAGCCTATACATCCGGGGGAGGGTTGCTATACATCGGATCCAAGCCCTTTTTTGCCGCAGAGCAACAGCAAAAAAAGAAAAAAAAGAAAAAAAATGAAATTGGGGTTTGTAGAGATCAATTTATTCCCAATCTGGGGTTTCAGGGAGATGTCAGGGTCCAAAAGAGAGTAGCTGGCATCTTGCTCAGTGGAACAGCCTGGGAACCGACTGCCTGGGTATCTTGCCTTCGAGCTTCAGCCTCCTGTATGCCTCCCTGATGTGGCAGGGTCTGAGGGGCCCGCTCTCCTTCCGCTCAGTCATGATTATCCGGCCTGCTGTTCCACGTAAACGAAGTTAAAACAGTGCGCCAGAGAAGAACCCATCTCGTCTGCAGCTCAATCCCAGACTGACCCAGTCTGACCCAGCCTTGATGTTTGACCACAAAAAAGGAGTGAAGAGCAGCACTTATGCCATGAGAATGCCTGAGTTTTCGTTTCATGCGTGGATAAAGGAGCGGTAAAATTCCTAGGGCCAGTGCTGGAATCTAGCATGAATGAAAATCAGATATATCAGCAGCACCACTTCAAGAGGAGAAGAAATGCCCACTTGCCTATCTCAACGAGCTCCCCAACGAACATTTTCGCCATTCCACACACGACAATGGTCATGGGGACGGAAACCTTTTGACTTCCAGTCACATTGGTCAACAGCTGCAGCAGGAGGAGTTCTCTTAGTCGAAAGATAAAATATACTGGCGAAAGAGCATAGTCAAATACCATGGCACATCTGCTGAGCTGGCGACAATACAGAATCATTTGGCTGTCACATGATGTACCGAGAATAAAATAAATTATTGGGAAATGATATATTTTGGTACCTTCTTCATGTTGGATCTCTGGAAATTAGACCTTCGAAATGACTCGTATCTGTTCATTTGTTCCTTTGTAAATTGGGCCAATAATCCCCTGTAGCAGTGAAAGCCAAAATCAGATAGAGATCCTTTGAACGGGAAAACCTAATAATAACTATCTACACCTCATTTCCTAGCTCTCGAAGTACCATACAGTTGGTCCTTTGACTAAGTGATGGGGAGCTTAGCTCTCGAATAATTTCTCCTATCCCTGTAAGCATGGTGCCTTATGAATAAATTGATAATAGTTTCCCATTAGAGTAACCCGTTGGTTGTTTTTAATGTTATGAAACACGTACCCTTTTAGAGGGGACGATCCTCATAATGACAGCCTAACAAAACAATCTCTTGATTCCAAATGAACTATGATTAGTCTCATGCTGAACCTGCGACTTAATGATATACAGAGAAAATTGAAAAGACTACTCACGAATAACATGATTGAAGCAAGAGTTCCCCAAAAAAAAAACCCAAAAAATGTTAAACTGAATTTTTGTTGATGAGAAGGTTAAGAGTGGTCATAATTTCTCAAAAGGTAGGGTGCAATCCAAGATGATGTAAGAAAAGGACTGGTGTTGCAGCATTGTTCTCGGGAAAAAAAATTACGGGGAAGATCACGAATTAATCAGATGCTTTGGCCTTGGAAAATTAGGAACTCGTTTCCCGGCGAATTTTCCGAAATTGGAAAGGCAATTCCCTCGGGAATGAGCATCGACAGGGCAAACAACATGGTAATCAAGCGCAAACTCGTCGTCAAATATCGCACCGGTGAAAATTATGAGGGAAACAGATCCGAAGCAATGAAAAAACTCAAACAAAACTAACGAGCAAACGAATTCTGCAGTACCAGGGAACATGGAAATTTATCAAACGGCGTAGCTTCATCCACGAAAAACGGTATCCGGGGAGTTTTATCATATGCATGCTCAGAAAAAAAACACAAGGTGAGGGGAACAAATCTTGCAAAAAGGGAAGGGAAACAATTCCTTCATGAATCGTCATGCAGAGTAAGAACCATTCATCACCGAATCTGCTCGAAGAAAACAAAATCTATCCCCCATTTTTAAAACGACACTCCTTATCCGTTTCCTTCTTTCTAAGGTTTGCTCTCTCGGCAGGGGTGACGAGAATCACGGAGAGAGCACCACTCACTTTATCTTGTCAACCTTCTGAAGATCGCCAGAGTGGAGCCTCCCAATGTCCACCTCCACATTATCCTCCTCCTCGTCCTCCTCATCCTCCTCCTTACCTCCCCCCTCCCCTCCTCCCCCCAAATCCCCGGAAGCTGCCCTCACCCCGCGAGATGAGACGGCCGGGGCGGAGAACGACGCCGCGCCCCGCTGCGACGGCCCCCCGACGTCATCCTCGTACTCGCCGGAATCTTCTTGGGAGCCGCCGCCCTCCTCCTCTGGCGGCGCCGCCGGCGTCCCCGGCGGGGAAGCTTCCAACTCCGCCTCGATCGCCGCCTCGAAAGGGTCCCTCATCACCTCCCGCGCCCCTCGGAGGAACGAACGAGAAACTAATCAGCTTCGACGAGCCCTCTCTCTCTCTCTCTCTCTCTATATATATATAGATACACACTCCTGGAAGGGCCCATATCGAACGTGTAGGGCCCACTAAAATGGGCTTATGGGGCTAATGGGCCAATATCCAACCAAAACAGGCCCACCAGGAGCTGCCCGACACGATATGGGCCGATATTATTTATCGGCTCGGGGTTTTTTAGGTCCAGTTTTTTAAAAAGCATTTAAATTTTAAAAAATATTTTTTAAATATGGATGGACATTACATTTAAAGATATTATACAAATAATTTATTTATAATGGCCGAAAAACAGGGACCACCATGTCCCAGTTGTTTTAATCCATTTAAATTTATTAAAATATGGTTAAATATGGACAAGAATTACATTTCAAGATATTATACGAATAATAAATTTTTTTCTAGAAAAGATCCTACTTTTTCCACCGGCCGGGGCTGTGGGCGCGAGAGGCTCGTGGCCCCACCGCATCAAGTACGGCCGCAGAAATCGGCACGTGGCGGAATCCGAGTGGGGAAATGGTCGTGGGATGATCTGGAGGCCCCCGACCCACACGTTCGCACCCCAGCGTTATCTCCCGCCCAGACGGGGACAGTACCAAATGCCCCCTCGAATTGAACATATTTTCCAGACTGCCCTCGATCGGCGCCCAGCCGAGCACACCGTAGGAGCAATTTTGTTATTTATGTATTATGTTGAGGGTGTTTTAGGTATTTAAAACTTTGGGGTGGGGAGGAATTCAGGAAAAATGGCAAATGGAGAGGTGGGATTATAGATTTTAGATAAATATCCTTCCTTCCGGAGTGTTCCGCCCCACACAATACAATCTCTGGTTTCTCTGCGGCGGCGCTTCTCGCCGGCGGGAGAGGAGGGGGAGAGCTGCTCCGGTAGCGGAGGGGGAGAGAGGGGGAGAGGGGGAGAGGGAGAGGGAGGGGGAGGGTTGCCTGGATGTGGTAGGGGTTCTCCACGGGGTGTCATCTATGGATCTGACGGCGAAGCTCTGCCGGATGAAGCTGCGGTCGTCTGCCTTCCTTGCGGGGCCGCCCATTTTGGACGCCCATGCGCCTCAGGTCAGGGGATGCCGCGGGGTGTCGGTGCCGTTCAGGCGGGTGCAGGTCTCGGCGTCGAGGGGCGCCGGTGGAGGATTGTCTAGAGGGAAGAATCCCAGGCTCGCTGCTCGAGTTCTGCCGCCTGCGGCGACGGTCGATGCGGTGGTCGCCGAGGTCGAGACGGATGATGCTGCCGTGGATATTGAGTCTCTTTTCTCGGAGTCCGGTGGGGGGGAAAGCAGCGGGCAAAGGAGGCAGGGGAAGAAGAAACAGAGCGTCGGCGCGTCGGGTGTGTCGTCGGGGGTGCGGCTGGAGAACATCAGAAAGAGTTTCAAGGGGGTGACGGTGCTTAAGGATGTGAGCTGGGAGGTGAAGAAGGGGGAGAAGGTGGGGCTGGTTGGTGTGAACGGGGCTGGGAAGACTACGCAAATGAGGATTATCGCGGGGCTGGAGGAGCCCGACTCGGGCAATTTGATCAAAGCCAGGGAAAACATGAAGATTGCATTCTTGAGCCAGGAATTCGCCGTGTGCCAGAGCAATACGGTGAAGGAAGAGTTTTTGACTGCATTCAAGGAAGAGATGGAGGTTGCACAGAGGCTGGAGAAGGTGCAGAAAGCCCTGGAGAACACGGTGGAGGACTTGGAACTGATGGGGCGGTTGTTGGACGAACTGGACTTGCTTCAAAGACGATCAAAAGACGTGAATCTCGGAGAGGTGGATATAAAAATTAGCAAATTGATGCCTGAGCTTGGTTTTTCGCCAGAGGACTCTGACCGCCTGGTGGCATCATTCAGTGGCGGTTGGCAAATGAGAATGTGCCTTGGAAAAATTCTTCTTCAGGTATGTTCGTCTGTTGATGCTTCGTAAGTTATTTTTGAATAATTTGGCTCTTTTATTTGGGTTATGGCGGAGTTTGGTACACCTTGGCTGTTCTTCTGTAATATCTCTGTTGGCACCCCATCTAATTTTGTTTGATTCAACGTTCTGTGATAGTGGAAGACGGTTGACTTGTCTATGCAAGATGCCCTTCGTCAGAATAATTTTTTGATCGACAAGAATCATCTTATTGCAGAAATAATCATCAGTGATGAAAACCTATTTCTTTGCTTGGTTCCATTTATTGGTTGGTTAGTATTCATGACTAGCATTTTTTCCCCATCGCATCGCATCTAACTAGCTACCTTTGTATTCACTTTGTGCGAATTAGATATTTATTTTACGCTCAGATAGGAAAGACGAAAACTTCAGATATTTACCCTCAGATTATACGTTATCTTTTTTTGTAATCTTCGTATTCTTTCAACCATCTGATATGGTGACCCATGTCATGTTCGATTGGTTTACTGCTTCTCCACATTTTTCATTGGCCCTTGTTTTACCTGTCCACTGCTGATGGGCTGTTTTAAATTTGGGATAGGATGATAAGGTATAGAAGAAGAGAGATTTTACTACCCACCCACTATTGATTCCGAAAGTGCAAAATGAGCTCTTTTTTGCTGATAACTGATTTTGGATTTGTTTTAGAGATTGACTTGGTCTTGAACTGGATCTCTTTAATGAGTGAGGGAATAAATTTGAGCAACGTGTGTTTACTTTTGCATGTGTTGGTCACAGGGGATTGTTTTGGAATACACGTACAGCTATGTTCTTCTACATAATTTTCTATCACTTTTATCGGCCATTTGCGATTCTACTGACTTTGTTAAGAGATACTGTTTTTGCTTCTTAACTAAAGAGAATTGATGTGCAGGAACCTGATCTTTTACTTCTGGATGAACCTACAAATCACCTTGATCTGGACACAATTGAGTGGCTGGAAGGTTATCTTACAAAGCAGGTCGTGCCCATGGTCATCATCTCACATGACAGGGCCTTCCTCGATCAATTATGCACAAAGATTGTTGAAACTGACATGGGAGTTTCTAGAACCTTCATGGGAAATTATTCTGAGTATGTTTTGGCAAAAGCAACGTGGGTAGAAGCCCAATATGCAGCATGGGAGAAGCAACAGAAAGAAATTGATCACACCAAGGACTTGATTAGCAGACTGGGAGCAGGAGCGAATTCTGGCCGTGCATCCAGTGAAGAAAAGGTACATGCCTCTGTCATAACCTTATTCTCTTAGAGAGTTACATGCGCCATGGTCCACTCCCCTCCACCAGTGAATTTAAATTGGCCTTGCGGTCAATTTTTTTGTGCAATATCTATACGACTCTGTTATTTTAACAGTATTGCTTTCTCGACAGAAACTGGAAAAACTCCAAGAGGAAGGGCAAATTGAGAAACCCTTCCAACGGAAACAAATGAAGATCAGATTCCCTGAACGTGGAAGGAGTGGCAGAGATGTAGTAATGATAAACAACCTTGAATTTTCTTATGGTGACGAGGTCTGTGAAAGAGAACATTGTCTAATTATATTGTCTCCATACAAAACTTAAATATCTCAATTCCTGTTACCGATTTCTTTTTCAGACTCTGTTTAAGAGTGCAAATCTACTGGTTGAGAGAGGTGAAAAAATAGCCATCATCGGTCCGAATGGATGTGGGAAGAGCACACTACTAAAACTGATCATGGGTTATGAGAAGCCCAGTAGCGGCGAAGTTGTGCTTGGTGATCATAATGTCTTGCCAAACTATTTTGAGCAGAATCAGGTACCTATGCCTTTTTCCTAATTTTGTTTCCAATTGCTGTAATCATGAGCCATTTCTTTCAGTCATCATCTGCTGGTCACGGTACCACCTGTGTTCAGATAATATATCCTCATGAAAATTTTCGGAATGCACCAACATTGTCACTTCAAACGAGGGAACATAAAACAGAAAATTAAATTGATGCCTGAACAAAAGCTGCAACCCCAATTTTCTGAGGTGATTTTAGAACTGTTCACTGAGACAAAGGCCTTGCCCTAATGCTGCATCACCAGGCGGAAGCTCTCGATCTGGATAAAACAGTTCTTGAGACAGTCGAAGATGCTGCAGAGGACTGGAGAATCGACGATATCAAGGGTCTCCTCGGCCGTTGCAATTTCAAAGCTGACATGCTTGATAGGAAGGTCTCTCTCTTGAGTGGAGGAGAGAAGGTAAGCACTCATCTTTCTTTGTCCATTTCTCTTACAATTCGAAGGACGGACAATGATTGATGATCACATTCGTCTGTGCTGTGCCATGTAGGCAAGGCTTGCCTTCTGCAAGTTCATGGTGAAGCCATCCACATTACTGGTGCTCGATGAGCCCACCAACCACTTGGACATCCCATCAAAGGAGATGCTGGAGGTACCGTGGGTTGACTTTTCTTCATCTGTAAGTCAGCTGCGCTATCCTTCGGCTTGACTCATTCTCTTTGTCTGGACAGGAAGCCATCTCCGAATACAAGGGCACCGTCATAACCGTCTCCCATGACCGATATTTCATAAGGCAGATTGTCAACAGAGTGGTGGAGGTCAACGACGGGCACCTCGAAGACTATAACGGTGACTACAATGTAAGTTATTTTATCAGCACCTTTTGTCTTTCATGATTTATACATATATATATGCCATTTATTAGAGCTTAAATCTCTTTTTCATGTCTGAATTGCAATGGCCAGCTGACTCTCTCTCTCTCTCTCTCTCTCTCTCTCTAGTATTACCTGGAAAAGAACTTGGAGGCTAGGGAAAGAGACTTGGAGCGGGAGGCCGAGCTTGAGGCCAAGGCCCCCAAGGTTAAAGCCAAGTCCAAGATGTCTAAGGTGACCACAAGCTCCTCTCTCTCTCTCTCTCGCTCTCTCTCTCTCTCTCTCTCTCCTCTCTCTCTCTGATGGCGTGATGGGTGGCATGAATTCATGCAGGAGGAGAAAGAAGCCAGGAAGAAGCAGAAGATGCTGGCGTTCCAGCAGTCCAAGGCAAAGTCAAAGGGCCTGAAGAACGCAAAGCGCTGGAAGTAAGAAACAGCCCCCCTCTCCTTCCTTCATCTGTAAATCCTCGCGTAAGTTTAAGTTATTTCAAGGAAGGCGCGGCTGGTCTTCTTCTCCTGCCTCCTTGCGCTCTGTACATAATTCGATCTTCTTCCCGCTGGTACAGAGGAAACTAGTAGAAAACCATCGCCTCTCTCTCTCTCTCTGCTGCAGCTAGACACACACACAGCCCCGTTAGAGGATGGAGGAACAGAACCTAGTTCATAGGGACCGCCCTCACCAGCTCTTCGGATTATCGTTGACCTGTAAGTCAAACGCTTTTTGAATATATTTCAAGCATGGTGTAGAAGAGCTTCATTATCCCGGTCTCTAGTTTGGGGAGGGGGGAGGGACGGAGGGGAGTTGCTCCATCCCTAACCAGTGCCAGGAGTCGAATAATTTTCTCAATCTTGGCAAGAAATATGTGCCAAAACTAATTGAAAGAACCCATCGGTGTTCTTGAAGCCCCCCAGACTGAGAATTTGGTCAATTGTGGGTTCATTAGGATGATTTTTAGAAGATATATATATATATATATATATCCTGCCCGGGTTATCCATTATCCGTGTGCAAGAAAATAATTTGGGGCTTTGCTTGCCTAGCTTTAGCCTGAAGCTGCTTGCTTTTTTTAGTTATCTTTGCAGAATTATTATAGAGTGATTTTAAGAGAAACAATATAAGATGGCAAATATTTGGTTCTAATGTTTGTTTGTGAAATTAATCCCCAATAAATGGGAAAAAATGGAAAAATAAATGAGATATATTCGATGATATGGGATTTATTTAAATTATTTGTCTCAGGGGTTTTTAATTATAATCATCGCTGGACCACCAGGATAAAAATTATATAATATAGTTATATACACTTTGAGCCTAATTTCCTTATAATTACTTGCTTTTCATTTTACCTCTTTATCATCATTTTCTGTTCATCAGATGAAAATTTATGAACGCGCCTTTAACTTCATTATAGAAAACTTCAACTATTTCCTAGATAAACCCCCCAAGAAAATGGTTGAGATTGACGAGGCATGGCGGATGACCAAGCTGGGCTGGGCCGGGCCCGAACTTCAGGCTACCGTCTCGGGCCCGATGGGAAGTAGGCCCATTTATATGAAATAACAGTTATTAAGGCTTCCCATTAACTGATAATATCACTGGGCTTCACGGATTACCAAGCAAAAAATGGCAAAAATATAAAATAAATAATCTTTTTTTAGTGATCATCATAGGTTTCCAATGGTGGTGGAGGAAATTTGGGAATAATCTGAGCACTTGAAGCGGGCCGGGCCCCGGCCCGGTTTCTAAGCTGCCGGGCCCACCGGACCAGTCCGGAGGGGAGCTCTCCTCTTCCTCACCTCTCCAGGATGAACTCCTGGATCTCTATTCCCGTGTGCCTGGCGCCGCCTTGGATTCTGAAGAGGACCTCGTCCCCCACCTTCAAGGAGGTCACTGCAATTGACGTCCCCTGGGACTCCCCTGCAGAAGACAGCACCCATAACTAAGTCAACGCTACAAATCTCTCTCCCTCTTTCTCTCTCTCTCTCTTCTTTCTTTCTCTCTCTCTGTGTTCTCTCTGTTCTCTCTCTCTCTCTCTCCCTCCCTCTTCTCTCTCTTCTTTCTCTCTCTCTCTCTCTCTCTAACCTCCAAGTGGGCGAACCAGGCCGACAGTCTCGGCATTTTGTAGGAAGATGCTGTAAGATACATCGCCATCTGGGTCATCCTGTCGAAGAAGAAGATGGCACCATCAGGCGCTGTGAGGACGAAACAATAATAAAATCCCCGGACCCTTGTGCATGAATATATATTTATATATAGTTTCACTATATATATAAGTAACCAGGGAATAATAGAGAGAGAGAGAGAGAGAGAGAGAGAGAGAGAGAGAGAGAGAGCCCAGAAGAATAAAAAAAGCCCCTTTTTGGATGGTAATAATGGCGGACCTTCGCTTCCACAAGGACGAGGGGCCTCGACTCTACTTTGACACGGCCCACGATGGCCACACGCTGCCGCCCTCCTTGGTCAACGACGATCACCTCCTTGCCTGCATGTAGCTCGGACAGGTAGCAGGTCTTCCCTCCTGGAACAGCCACATATGCATGCACCGGGCCCTGAAAGTTCTCATCAGCTCTCTCTCTCTCTCTCTCTCTCTCTCTCTCTCTCTCTCTCTCTCTCTCTATTTTCATAATGTAATATTTCTCTATGCATGTAATATTGGGCTCACCGCATTGACTCGAAATGGCCGGCTGGCTATGTAGTTTGACTCCAAGCATTCTGAGTGGACTAGAAACAGGCCTCGGGCGAAGGACCCAACCTGCAAAAGTCAACGGGTAACAAGAAAAAACTGATTAATTGTACATGGTTTTGACAAAAAACAATTTTTTCGGCCAGACCCACCAGGAGGCCTTCGCCAGGCAGCATGATACTGCAGAGGTCAACGCACACGCGGTCGCCCATCCCAGCCACCTGGACCCGCGTCACGGTGGCCTTGCTCAAGCCCACGCTGTTCTTCACCTCTTGGGTTCTATCAAAATATTCCTGAGATACCATCACCGCCATTAACTTGCAGAGATCAAAAACTGCCGATTAAAGCAAACGCAAAGAGAGAGCGCGTTGAGAAAATAAACGGCCATCTTCTTCACTAACACGCTCAAATGTCATGAGAAAATAAAATCGAATTAAACTATCTTCTCAATCGAGCAACACTGATCAGCCATGCCCATGCGTCCCATTAATAAATATCATGCTGTTGACAATGGTAATTATGATGGCGATGATGATGATGATGATGATGGGAACAATACAAATATCACACTGAAATAATGGATAATAATCGTTTCAAGCATATAAATGGTAGAAATATCAAACGTAGCGCACATGGATCAAACTTAATCACGATCAGATCTTTGAAGATGTGCAGCAGATGACCAGAAGATACCTTCAATTCGAGAATTTGATGGGCATCGTCCACTTTCAGAACCACCCCGCCAAGCCCATGCTCCAGTGCCTGTACGAACACATCAAGAAATCTTGATGAACGCAGCGGGCGGCCTGCATCTGGGATCTCTTTATCTACTTCAATACTAGTTTGAGGAAGCTGCTACCTCAAGGAAGACTTGAGCTTCATTGGATGAAGAGGCAATGGCAAGAACAGTCTTTGAACAGCCTTGGAATGCTGCGACGATGTTCTCGGCGGGTATCACCTTCGGAAGTGAAGATTCACGCTCATCAAGAAGGAGAACAGACGTAAATTGGAGCAAAAATAGGGACTTGAGCTCAGATTAATGGGAGGAGATTTGGGCAGCATTTAAATCGAAGAGTGACGGTTGTTGCTGCTCAATTTCAATCGAAGATTAACATCTAAATCCCTTCCACCCAAAAGTATGTGGCATTCTTCTGATACCCAACCATTTATGGGCCCACAGAAATCTCATAATCTGAGAAATCTTCAAAAAATTTTGAACCACTTGATCATGATCCTATCCTCCATAAGAAATTCATAATTAAACTATTGTCTATAATGATCATTAAGATCAACGTTGAACATCACTGTATTATTACATTTACTGTTAGAAAAAGCATTCTAGATATGAGATCAGAGATGATAGAGCAAAGAACCAGAGAATCACAGACAAAAAAAAAGCCCTCTCTGTGAACATCGGAGTTTGCACAAATCATTGACAAGATGTTGCTTGAGCAATTCAGGGGATGGTCACCTAAATAAGCTCATTATTTCAACACATCCGCCTAACATGGATGAATAAACACTGGCGAATATATTGAACTTTAATAAGACCGTGAGTGAGCTTACACCTGCCATCCTCCCTGCAGGTGGATCACCACATGCCCATCTCTCTCATCAGGTTGGAGCTGATCTAGCTGCTGGGGGGAAGAAATCTCATGAAATGATGCGACCCTTTTGTTTTCTCCATCGAAAATATCAGATCCTTGGAGGGCGAGAGGATTTATAAGCGCGATGGCTGCGACATATAAATCAAGAACGTCAAGCTAGTACGAGTCACAAAATAAAGAGCCAGTGATGAAGAGAACCACAGAGTAATGTGGATTATTATCAACATTCTCATGAGCAATTAACTTCATCGTTGCTGGAGTCTGAGCCATGCTAAATCTTTTCCCCGACCCAATAAAATCTGATCAGCAGAAGAAAATGATGGTGACTATCAAATAAATGCCGCCATGAAAAACTCAGACCGACTCCAAACCCAGCTGTTCGGTGTATTATCCCCATGATTTCATCCCCAATGAACAGCCCTCATTAATGTAGTCGGCTAATCAAGCTAAACAAGGAAATCAGAGATGATTGATTACAATAATAGGCGATAGAATCTTTCATATCCGCAAGAAAACGATTTGAGCACGCGAAAATGGTTGAAGAAAGATCGATAAGCAAGAAAAAAAAATATATATATATATATAGTTGATTGAAGCATAAAATTCTCAGCAGGTAAGGGGGGCATGGGAGCGTACAAGACCACTCATCCGCGAGGCCTCGTCTGTCGCCGGGAAACACAAAGGTGCTCCAGCCCCTCTCGACGGCGGCGGTCATCACCTGCTTGCTCTCAGTCCAAACCCACACGAGCTTCTCTCTCCGGGAGCCCATGGCCGAGCACACCGCCGAGTTAAAGCCCACTCGCCGAACGGACGAGCCGGAAGCCGTTTTGCTCCAGGAACATCGACCACCTGAGCGGGGAGCCGGTGAGCGGCGGCACGGGAACGGGAGCCGGAAGACAAAGGAAACCCCTGAAGTTCACCCGGCCCTCCCCAGAGAGTGCTCGCCCGAGTCACCTCCTGAGGCAGGTCCTCTCTGCTCCACCCACGGCGCAGTCTCTAGCAACACCCGGCAAAAGAAGAGAAGAGGAGAGGAGAGGAGAGGAGAGCGGAGGGGGCAGGGGAGACGAAGGTGGCAGTGGAAAATAGGAGCGGGTCAGCTCTCCATCTCATCTCTTACCTCCTCCGCCGGGCGGCGCCGCCGAGCGCGGTGGGCTCGCGGCGGCGCAGAGCGACCACCGCAGCGCCATGCCTCGCCTTCCCAGCGGGAACTATCCTCGCCGCTGCGGAGGGTCTCCCACTCTCCCTCCATTATCCTGTTATATCCACACCGCAAGTCCCCAATGTCCGCCTCCCCTATAGAAGAATTAATCTCCACGCGCCGAGGCCATCCTGAGGAGGGTGGACCGAAAAAGGTACCCGTGGGGGTGACTGTAGCATCCAGCACGCAAATATTCATGTGTAAAAAAGCCCACTATTTATCCGGGCCGGGCCCAGATGAAAGCCCGGTAAAGACGGTCACCACTCACCACTCACCACCAAGAGAGAGAGAGAGAGAGAGAGAGAGAGAGAGAGATGATCTGACCCATTGACCCAAGTTTACTAAAATTCAATTTCCAGAAATAAGAAAATGGGTTTTTAAATACTTTTTGATATCCAAAAGACCCATTTACGAACAACATAATCGATGAGGGAATTTATAAATGAGATTTTTCAAGTCATAATATCGCGCTTATTATCTATATATATAAACAAGTATGCATATACTTTCATGATTTTCAGAAATCATCATGTGATGGGTTTTTTTTATGAAAAAAAGAGCTGATTTTGGGAAGATTGGCGTTTCGGGTCGAGCTCGGGCAATGATCATGAGAGGTACGAGAGGGGGACATTCTCCGTTTATTAGGTGCGGGGGCGGGGGAGATTTGAGAAAAAGTCCTCAAAAAATCTGAGAATAGCCCGACAAGTCCTCAGCTGGTCTTCTTTTCCCCCCCGAGATCAGTCTGTTTATTAGGTGCGCTCCATCCTGGGACGGCGCCGCCGCCGTGGGGGGAGCGCGGAGCCTCCAGAAGGTGGCGGATGGAGCAGAAAGAATTAGGAGGAGATGGGGTGGGGGTGGGGGTGCGGGAACGGGGCCTTACTAGTCTTCGGGGCAGATGAGGGCGAACACCGGCAGCCGCCGCCAGCGGCGAGGCCCGTAGAGGATCCGCTCCAGTTCCGCCTCCTCCTCCTCTGACGGCGGCCAATCGAAGGTGGAAGTCGATGGGGGTGGCGGCGGCGGCGGCGGCGGCGGCGTGTTCTCGCTAGCCATGAACGGCCTCTCGTCGCCCTCCGTCGTCCGCATCCTGCGGGGGTGGACCTCCGCGCCGGTATTAATGGCGCACATTGGGAACGGATCTTCGGAGGCGGAGCTCTGCGGCTGCAGACACAAGTAGTACTCTGTGTAAAAGTCGAGGGTAGAAGAACTCCGCGTGATCGGGAGACGAGGCATGGATAGAAGGGTTCGTCACCGGCGATGGAGAAGGGAGGGGGCGGTTCCTGCTGAATTGCTTGATCTGAGAAGCGTTCGACAGCCACCCCATCATCTGCTCGGAGAAGGTGAGACCAAGGGTAGATTTCGGGGACGTGAAAGCAGAGATATCCAGGGGGAGGTGTACCTGGTAATCCATGGCGTACCCTTCGTCGTCGAAGGATCTGCGGCCCTGCACCCTGTGCAAGTACCCGCCTCCGCCGCCGCTGCGGACGTTGTTGGTGTTGCTGTTGCCGGAGCAGGGGCCTACCGCCAGGAGACGCCTGGTGGCGGCGTGGCAGACCCGGTTGTCTCCCTGCGGGTCGTCGTTGATCACCAAGACGCCGTCCTCCAGCACGGCGCCCTTCGCCGGCGTGCAGAAAACCGTGGGGGACCTGCCCGGCGGAGTCGGGGTCATCCCCGCGGGAGACAGGGAGGAGTCCGAGGTGGGGACGGGTGTATCGTAGGAGGGAGGCGTCGACGTCGGTGGGGCTGCTGCCGTTGGAGTTGGGCCCGGTGGCGCAGGCGTTGAAGGCAGGAACCAGGTAGGCGCTGGCGGAGAACTGCTGTGACAGGCGGCGGCCCCGGATGGCGTATCCAGACGAGGAGCCATCGGTCTGGGAGTCGCTACCTCCGCCACCGCTGCCGATCGTCGGCTTGCTGTTGTTTCCCTCGCTGCCGAGATGCTCCATGAGTAGACCGCAGAACTTTTACCGGCTACGGAGCAGACTGACAGGGCCGGCGACGGTTTGCTAAGGAAAAAACAAGGGTAAAAAATTGATAATTTGCGGTCACGGAGGGAGTGATAGCGGCCTTTTAAAGCAAAAATTGACAGAAAGTTAGTGAAAAGGGTTTCCTGTTAAAAGCCAAGGAAATAAAGAACTCTCCACAGATACAATTTATTTTTGCTCAATCTTAGTGACCTCAAGTTCTTGAACGACGTGCCCAGGGAAAACGCCCATGAGAAACGCGGAGCGACCTGCCGCAACAGACTCCGACTCTCCGGGATATTGAAGCATTCAAATCCAAGGAAATTCAGGAAGAGTCCATACATTAAAAATAATAATAATAAAGCACGTTCGATCGCCGGCTTTTTAATAGTTGCTCTGAGTGGTAGATCTCCGTTCTCAAAGGCAAAAACAATTCCATGTTAAGAGATATAACACAAGCGGCAGCGAAGGGCAAAAACCGTATCGGAATTCATTTGCATATAATTATCAGATTAAATGCTTCCTCAAAGCCGAATAAGGAAACGACCGAAAAAATCGGTAACGGCGTTGCGCGAAGATCGCGGACAAGGAAGGCTGCTTCTCTCATCAAGCCACGCCACAACAAAGATTCGCAGGAAGAAGAGAAACACAAAAACATGGCGATGTGACACCAATCAATCGTCTCCTCACCGGAGCTCTGCAAGACGCTGAATCGCCTCTGATCTCTGGAAGGAGAATCAGCTTCTGATCACATTATTTTTCTTCAGAGCTGGGAAGCCGGGAGAGAAAAACCTGAAACCCCAGACATCACGATGAGATGGGAGATGAAAAATCAGATTCGATGTGGACGCGGAGACGGGATGGGACGCAGATGCCTGCTACTCACCGCCGACGCGCCGGTCTCCGCAGCTCGACGGCGCCGGAGACCGCCACCGCCCCCGGTCGCTCCCCCGCCTTCAAGATCGGATCTCCTTCTCCCGAGAGACTCTCTCCTTCCTTTCCTAGCCTCCCCTCGCGGGAAAGCCAGCTCTGAACCGAGAAAGTAGCCTGAAGGGCGACCAGGGAGGAGATATATAGGCGATCCGACGCGGCGGCCCGAGTCAACTCACTCGGTCCACTTACCAGATGTGTCGTCCACGTGGCACAACTCGCGTCCTGCTAATGGGCGGTAAATTGATGACATCATCTCGCCGATCGGCGGAGAGCGCGGGGGATCCGGGGAGTCGTTGAGCCCGGCGGAGATCCGACTGGCCGGCGAACCGCTTTTCCTGCCACGTCATGTCCACGTCGTGATTCCTTGATCCCAGAAGATTCCTAATGAAGACAGCCCAGCGGTTGTGATCCTTCCACGTGGCAGACGGCAGTCCCGAAGATATGACGTCATCTCTATCTCTCTCTCTCTCTCTCTCTCTCTCTCGCAGAGGAGGAATATTGAATTGTTTTAACCTTGGAGGCGGCGGATGGGGCAGTGGGAGGCCGCTCTACAGAGGTGCTCGTCCTTCTCCCACATCCGGCAGCTCCACGGCCACCTCATCGCTGCCGGACTCTTCCAGACACTCCCTTCGGCCCGCTGCAAGCTCGTCGAGCTCTGCGCCGTCTCCCCGTTCGGGGAGCTCGCCCACGCCCTCGCGACCTTCAATCAGATCCGCCGCCCGGCCACCAACGACTGGAACGCCGTCCTCCGCGGCCTCGCCCGTGGAGACGACCCGCTCGCCGCCGTCTCCCTTTTCGCCGCCATGGCGCGCCTCGCCGGCGCCGCCCGCGACGACGCCCTAACCTGCTCCTTCGTCCTCCAGGCCTGCGGCCGCGCCAACGCCCTGCGAGAGATCACGCAGCTCCACGCCCGCGTCCTCCACCGCGGGTTCGCTGCCGACTTCCGCCTTCAAACGACGCTCGTTGACTCCTACGCCAAGGCCGGGGACGTCTCCGCCGCCGGGAAGATATTCGACGAAATGCCCTACCGGGACGTTCCCACGTGGAATGCCCTCATCAATGGGTTCGCCGCCGGGAGCCGCCCCCACGACGCGGTGGCGCTATTCCGCCGGATGGCGGCCTCCCCGGCGTGTCCGCCCGACGTTGTCACCATCCTCGGAGCTCTCTCCGCCTGCGCGCAGCTCGGGGACCTCGCGGAGGGCGAGTCCGTGCGCGCATACGCACGGGAGGCCGGCCTGGAAAGCAACGTGCGCGTGCGCAACGCTCTCATGGACATGTACGCCAAGTGCGGCTCCGTCGGTGGTGCCGTCGAGGTCTTCCGGGGAACCGCCACCGGGGCCCGGTCGCTGGTCTCCTGGAACACCGTCATCATGGCGCTTGCTCTGCACGGGCACGGCGATCATGCCCTGAAGCTGTTCGAGGAAATGTCTGCAGCGGGAGGGGTCCGACCGGACGCCGTCACCTACCTCGCCGTGCTCTCCGGCTGCAACCACGCAGGGCTGGTGGAGGAGGGCCTCCGCATCTTCCGGGCTATGGCGGAGGGGGAGCTGAACGTGAAGCACTACGGCTGCGTGGTGGACATGCTGGGGAGGGCAGGGAGGTTGCAGGAGGCCTACGAGGTCGTAGCAACCATGCCGATTCCGCCGGACGTGGTCCTCTGGCAGACGCTTCTGGGAGCCTGCAAGACCTACGGCGACGTCCCCCTGGCGGAGCGCGTCTCCGGCGAGCTCTTCGCGATGGGCTCCCGCGGGGACGGCGACTACGTGCTCCTCTCGAACGTGTACGCGGCGGCGGAGCGGTGGGGCGACGTGGGCCGCGTGCGGGCGGCCATGGTGGAGCAGGACGTGCGCAAGGTGCCCGGTTTCAGCTTCATCCAGGTGGGCGGGAAGGCGCACCGATTCCTCAACGGGGGACTTGGGGAGCACCCGCGGTGGCGGGAGATCCAGCGGGCGCTGGAGGAGGTGCGGGGGAAGGTGCGGGCGCTGGGGTACGCGCCGGAGACTGCCGGGAATGTCCTGCACGACGTGCTGGAGGAGGACAAGGAGGAGGCGCTGTGGCAGCACAGCGAGAGGCTGGCGGTGGCGCTGGGGCTGGCGGCGGCGGCGGCGGCGGGGCAAGCGAAGGAGATACGGGTGGTGAAGAACCTGCGGATCTGCGGGGACTGTCACGCGGTGGCGAAGCTGGTGTCGCGGGCGTACGGATGCGTGGTGGTGGTGCGCGACCGCGCCCGCTTCCACCGCTTCGAACAGGGGAGCTGCTCCTGCGGCGACTACTGGTGACGAGGAAGGCAGCTCCCATTCTTTCTTCCTCTCGGGCTTCCCATCCTCATGTTTCTGAGCCCACCCTACTCACTGATCTCAGGCAGCTCTCGCGCCCACCTCTCTCGCCCTCCTCCCTCGGTGCCACGGTGAGCTCCCTCTCTCTCTCTCTCTCTCTCTCTCTCTCTCTCTCTCTCTCTCTCTCTCTCTCTCTCTCTCTCTCTCTCTCTCTCTCTGTGAATGGTTTCATGGTTTGATCGATCTATACCAGGATCTCTGCCATGGCCGCGCTGTCCAGGAGGACGGGCTCGCTGGGAGAACGCTGAAAGCTTGTTGATCGCACGTCCAGTTAGGTTTCCGGGCATCATCGGTGGAACCTGGGCAGCATCAGTATGCGACCACAACGCTGCTGCGGAGTATAGACAGGTCAGGGAGCCGGCCTAGAGAGAGAAAGGTCCATTCTTGGATCGATTCCCACGGAAGGGGAAGGCCCAGTTCCGGGACCGCTTCTTCATTGGCTCGCTGGGTATCATGCAAGGCCATTGGCGTCCCTATAAACAGAGTTCCCTCTCTACCTCATGCTGTCATTTCATTTGATGGTGTTCTTGGGGATGCTTCAAGGAGGGAGGGAGAGAGAGAGAGAGAGAGAGAGAGAGAGAGAGAGAGAGAGAAATCTCACAGGTTTCTTGATGAGAGTCTTGATGGGCAAGAGTGAGAATTTGTTAAGTTATGGATGAAAGGATCAACTTCTCTACAACTAGTGAAGTTCTGATGTCTTGTGTGATTGATTCGTTTTTCTCTTTTTTTCCTTTTAATTAGGAAATCAAGGTTCTTGATTTGTATTATCCGTCAAAGTGATGTTCGTTTCAACAAACTAATATAAGAGCTTGTTTAGATTTTGTGTCCTTTGTTGATGATGACAAAGTCAACGTCAACTATGAAATTCAACATAGAAGTATTTGGATAAAATAATTAATGATATCGACATTTGATGGGTACAGGCCTAGTGCATGTTGGTTCAACCAAAATATAGCAAGACAATTAAGAAAAATGATGCTCATGTGATTTTCATGTGCTTAGATGGAGTTAAGAGAGGTGCTTGATGAAGAAACTTCAACAAAATTTTGGTTCAAGTCTAAATCAAGGTATGTGAGCAGGTCATTTTTAGACTATAAGTAATAATTATTTATTTGGATGAAAGAAGTGATGCCATTTTGGATTAAATGAATGAATTTATTAAATTTTATATGAATCTTAAAATTTTTAGTGTTAAAATTTAGGCTGACAATCAAGTTCTTGCATTTTTTATATTCATTATCGACTTTATATGAGTATTCTTGTTGATACTCTATTATATAGGAGATGTAATATCTATGTTAAGGTTTCCTTAAACTCTAAAGATTTCAAATGACAAGTACTAGAAAATCATAAAAATGATCAGGCAAATGATATGAGAGTGAGAGGGAGAATAGAAAAAAAAAGAGTAAAAAGGGTATGACTAGATCAAAGTTTAGGTGACTTAAGATAGTGAAGTGTTATACTAATGATCAAAAGTCAACATGAAGAAAAATTGTCTAGATTCTTTGTTCTTGTAGTACTTTCCACATATGTCCTTGTGAGGACAAATTTTATACTTACATATTAGGTTCTATCACTTTAGGAGATAATAAAACTCTTAAAGACAATTTGACACAATAAGAATTTAAAATTTGATGACATCATCAAAACCTTAGAAGCACAATACATCTTAGAACTAAAGTAGAGTTTTGTTTGTTTGAGCATTTATTATGTGCATGGATATCAATTCTCACTAGAGAATGAAATCTTAAAAATTTTTAAGCCGGCATTAACTGAAATGAATGAAAAATTGCTTAGTCCCCTTTATCATCCATAAGGTAACATTGTGATGAAATGTGCATTAGTTTTATGTTATTAATGATGCTACCAAATATCTTTATTTTCGTTGTATTAACTCAATAATTTTATATTTTATATTTTATATTTTTTCCTAAAGTGACATTACCACTTATAAATGAGTTGTTGATGACAATAATAGAAGTCACCTTGTACTTTTTGTTATCATGATTCAAACTCCAAATGTAGTGAATTAAAAGATTTATTACATCTCATCTTCATAGTCAACTGTCAAAGATATGATGATGATAGATTTTCCTTGAGAAATGTTAACAATGCCAAATGACAACCTCTAAATATCATGAATTAAATTTGGTCATAGTCTCTTCTTTATATCTTAAATCTTTATTTGCGGATAAGTTCTTAATCATTTTTTACATCCATTTCAAAATGTGGCCCTTGAATTCACCTTCAATTTTGGGCCAACAAGATCATTAATAGTAAACATGTTTGTTTTTAGATAATGGAATAAATTCTTGATGATCTTTATGTTATCAAAATATGTATCTCTAGTCGTCATCTAATATAGTAGATCAAAGTAACCAATTGATCCCACCACTATTTCCATTTCAAGTCATTATTTTACAATTTTTTCATTCATTTTTACATTTTTATAAGATTTTTCTTTTTTTTTCTAGCACATGTCATTGTTTCCTCTCACCTAAGATGTCCTTTTTCATAGATTTCTTTACTTTGATGTCCAACTTTCCCTACCTAATTGTGTAAAAGAACATGTCATTCTTATCTCATGCTCTCATGATTGAGCTTATGACCATGAATCCTCCCTCTCACATTTATCTATGAACATTTCCATAAGTGACTCTTTATTTCAAAGGGTTGTTATAGACATCTCTTAGTCTTTATACACTGTTGAAACTCTTCCCATTTCTCTTCATACCTTCTCTAACTTTCTCAACATTTTGGTTTTGATTTCAAATGCCATAAATCTTGAAAAAATACAAGCCCTAATATCAATTTGGTAGGGCACCAATTGGAATGAAGAATTAATTTAGAAATTAATTTAACAACATTGAGGAAGCAAAAAACAAAGAGGACAAGAAGAACATGATTCTAGCTATTAATCTAATTGTGTGAAAACTATTTGTGAGTGTTGTCACTCTCCACTTAACACCCAATGGCTCAATATCCTCATGTACTTTTTCATTTCCCTCTTTTTTCATGTCTCTCATTAGACACATTATTTAAAAAACATCTTACACTTTTACCTTTTTCTCTCTTATCATGTGAAAATTGCATTGATGGGCTATCAATTCAAAGATAACATTTTTTATATTCACAAACAATAATAATAATATCATCATTAAATATAGAGACATTGATTATTTCACCCAAAACCTAAGAAATAAATCCGTAATCTAGTACTTTAGAATTTTAACCAAAATATTTCAAAGATCTCTCTTTGAAACTTCTCCAAGAACTCTCAAATAATTCACAAGATGAGGTGCATAGGGCTCTCTACATGTATGGACATCAAAGGACCCTATAACCTCAAATGAGTTTTTACTCTTCTTAGAATATGTTAACGCTTTCAACAAACGTTAGACACTTTTATGATGAAATGATATATCCATTTGTTATGAAAGTTGGTCGTAACTTTTCATAAGAATTAGTTTATGAATCAACCTTTCGTTCTCACATTTATTTTTCTCCTCTACATTAAAAAACTATTTGAAAAACATGAGCTGCATTATTAATCCTCTTCTTTGCTTAGCTTCTCAAGTCAAGTCCAATATCAAATTTCACTGCATTGTAATTGTCAATACCCTTCTAAACACTTGTGATATAATTTGTAAGCTTACCAAATAATGTCTAAATCTCTCAAAAGAAATAGTTTTTGTGATGTCATTTTACATGGTACAATTATTGTGAACCATGTTGATGTTGTCATGAATACTAAATGTCAATGCATGTCAACATCAAAGTCAATGATCAAAGTGTTGTTGTAGAGTATTGACTAGTGAAAGACTTTCTCAAGTATCTAGTAGAGGAACTTCTTATCACACATTCAACTTCTACACAATCATGATCAATCACCAAAAAAAAAAAAAAAGAAGAGAGGAAGAAAATTTTGCATGTGAATTTTAAGAATAAATGGTGAAAGAAACTTGATGGTCTACTGATCAAGTGATGAGCTTTGAATAAGCCAACCTTCCTTGTCATCATGGGCATTATCTAACATAATTTTGTTGTGATGATTGTGTCATGCTCCCTACCACCCAGGCCTTTATGTTTCCTACAATCAATTGAGAGAGAGAGAGAGAGAGAGAGAGAGAGGAGAGAGACGGGTGAATATTTATTTGGGAAAAGTATGAGCCCTCTCTCTCTCTCTCTCTCTCTCTCTCTCTCTCTCTCTCTCCGTAACCTGGGAAGTCGGTTATACTGGGTCGGACCAGATTATCGGGCCGAAGCTTGGTCCGTTTCCTCTCCCCCATTTAAACCCTAGCGGGAGTTTTCTCTCTCCTCCGCCGCCGAGAGGGTCGGGTTCTCGCGCGACGCCGCTCGGAGGGACGATCCTCCGGACCTTCCTACGGGCTTAGAAGCAGAGGAGGGAAAAATATGCCGCGGCCAGAGGTGCAGGCGCCGCCGGAGATCTTCTACGGTGAGACAGAGGCCCGCAAGTATACTACATCATCTCGGATAATTGAGATTCAGGTTATCTTCTGTTTCCTTGCCTATTATTTGTTCGTTCGAAGTGGTACTCGTGATTTTAGCAGCGGATACTTTGTGCCGGTAGCATGGGGCATTTACTTCGTTAACACGGCTCTTCTCATTTCGTTTATCTTTTAATGGTTTTGATTCAACATGCAGAACAGGATCTCTGAGAGGGCGCTCGAGCTGTTGGCGCTGCCAGATGACGGTATCCCCAGGCTCCTGCTTGATATAGGTGACTTTTACATTTAACTCTGCTTTTTTTTTTGCTGGTTATTAGCTTCTTTTGCATCAGTAGCTAAGTTTATTTTTTTCTTTATTTCTGAATCAATTTGAAGCTTACTCTTTTAAGTGCTAGTCTCAAAATTCTTAATGCGAGGGAGGCGAGTAGCATCTTGTGACAAAATCTCCTCGCTGTCCCTTACTTGCTGAGGAGCTCCTTTCAAGAAGATCTTAAAACAAATTGTGCATAGAGCATCCTCTTACGCAGTAATTTTCACCGGCATTGTGTGTATGGAACTGTGGACAATATGATTACAGCATTAATGAAAATCAAGCGGACAACTTATCCTCAGTTACCCGTAATGCAATCTCTCTTGTCGTGTAAATACTCTAGAATTTGGTGTCTAAACTAAACCATAGATGTAATGTTTATTATCCTCTAGTTTGATGTTAAATCTTTTTTTTCCCGTTGAAGCTTTTGCTATGCAATGGATGTCTGCCTCGTCAGATTTTCATTGTTTGTTTTTCTCCCTAGTTTCTGAGTTTTTTCATGGAAATGTGTAGCCTTTACACCTATTTATCGTTTCATAAGCAGTATGAATTTTTTCTTAAAACACTGAATGATTATTCATCATATTTTTGTCATAATCTGGGTTTAACTGTACTAGGAAACACGACAGTCATTTTTATCTTCTTATCCGTTATTTATACAAAATAAAACTAACAAGAGCTGTTAATTTTCATAGAATTTCGTAATTTAACTATATTCCAGGCCTCAAGAATTCAATAGAACGAAACTCTTTTGTGGATATGCACTCTTGACATTTATTTTTCTCGTCACTATTTCTATATTCTGCGGGAAACCTGATTGTAAGGGGTTCCATTATTTCGCACGTCATATAATTCTTTATTTAAGATCTACAGCTCAATGAACACCTACATGCAGGGTGTAGCTTTTTCCAATATTGAAAATATATAGATACCTTCAATGTGTTTTTTTGTGCTTCTTTCTATTATAAAGGTTGTGGATCAGGACTCAGTGGGGAGACAATTTCTGAGAATGGACATCATTGGATTGGACTTGATATTTCTGAAGCCATGCTGGGTAAGCTATGCGATAATTTGTTTGATGTACGAAGGTGTGTTGGAACGCCTTCCTTGTTTAATAATACACAGTTAGACACATTTTTATGGTTTGATTGTTCCAGATGTGGCATTGGAACGTGAAGTGGAGGGCGATCTCGTTCTTGCAGACATGGGCCAGGTAGAGCACGAATGCAGAGCCAACAGTAAAATGTTTCTGCGCATTATCTCTTCTGCTGGCATCAATATCTCCTTGGATATAGTTTCAGCGAACCAGAAATATTTTCGTGTATCATCTTAGTTTTAAGAACGCATGTGCCCAGATAGTTCTTTAATTCTCCATCTGAAGAGGGGAGATTCGCATCAGGCCAGTATTTTGGGCCAATGTCAGTTATGTATATTTTTTCCCTGAAAAACAAGTGGGATTGTACTGTTTCAGTCATGTTGACAATCAAGATGCAATTCACCTTGAATTCAGTCTCTGATGATTAAAATTTTAGGCCTTACCACTCAATTTGGGGGGGCGGGCATAATTGAATTTAGCAACATCGGAACCAGTTGGGGGGGGGGGGGGGGATGGTTCTGATAAATTGGTCAATTCTCTTTCGATTTAAGTCAGATATCTTCCCCTCACCCTGCACTCGGCTATCAAGTGGTATTTTTTACTGCCTTTTATTCGTGTCATTCAGCATCTTCTTTATCGTTGTGCAGGGTCTGGGCTTGCGGCCTGGTTGTATTGATGGTGCCATTAGTATCTCTGCTGTCCAGGTTTCTTACTGCCCACTGATATTTTGGATTATATTGGTTTTGAACGTCGAATCATACAACATATTTAACTGTCCACCTAAATGCGTTGACTGCCTGCCGTGCATTTTGAATATCTAATGCCGAGTCAACGTGCAGTGGCTGTGCTATGCCGACAAGTCCTCTCACGAACCGAGACTGCGACTAAAGTAGGTCCATTTGCTCCAGCGGATAGATCCGATATGCGGCCATCGTTTTTCCTCTTTCGTGGGTCTCTTCCAAATGGAGGGGCTACGCGTAGTGGTGCTGATTATGCGGCGTGATGTGTGGCAGGGCCTTCTTTGGAACCCTCTACAGATGCTTGGCGAGGGGAGCGAGAGCCGTTCTTCAGCTCTATGCCGAGAATATGGACCAGAGTGAGATGATAATGTCCTATGCCATGCGTTCTGGGTTCGCCGGCGGAATGGTCGTTGACTGGCCCCACAGGTATGGCGTTCTAGCCATGTTGATGCTGGCGCTTTGGTTTCACTTCACCTGGAAGGATCCGAGTTCCCAGCCCAAATTCGTCGGCTTTGGGTCAACGTAGTCGTCCTCTTTTCTAGCTTCGATCTCATCTTATCCAGAGGGAGGCCTTGTCCCGGTGAAATCATCAATCAGGATTTGGGGCGTAGTTTTATTATTATTATTATTATTATTATTATTCATCCTCATCTTGCTGTTGTCCCAAGAACCCAGTGGAATATTAGGGCGTCTCCAGCTGAAACATTGAAAGACCAAGCATGCGGCATGAGTTATTTCATAGAACCTCTGAACCCCGCCAAGCATAGGGTCTGATTGGGAATTTCTTGCCGGGCACATGAGGAAATCTCCCCTGAATAGCAGAGTCAATCCAGCCACATTCTGGCCGTGCCTTTATTTGGGAAACTTGACATAAGTCAGAGTCCAGGTGGTTGACTAATTATATATTTGGGAACAGACTTGAATGCCTCCGCTGATGTGCACGCATGCTTCTTCTTCTTATTTTCCGCTGTTGAACAGCACAAAGGCCAGGAAGGCTTACATAGTTCTCACTTGCGGCCCGCCTTCCCTCTCCGGGGCCCTCCCAAAGGGCAAAGGCGACGACGGCGAGAGCTGCTCCGAGAGTGACGAGGAAGGAAGTCAGACGGTAAGCTGGTCGCAGACCCTCCGCCATCTCTACGTATTAGAGAGAGAGAGAGAGAGAGAGAGAGAGAGAGAGTGAAAATTGTTGGCTGGTTTGGTCGTGTGCAGGTTCAGATTTCAGACAGGAACCGGCCCAGGAAGAGGCTGAAGACGTCGAAGAAGGCGAGAGGGAAGGAGTGGGTGCTGAGGAACAAGGAGAAGAGGGTGAGGAGGGGCAAGGACGTGCCCCACGACTCCAAGTACACCGCTCGGAAGAGGAAGTCTTATTTTTGATCCTCTCTCGGTCAGCTCTGTGGATGCTGATTACTTTCTGAGTCAACTCAGAGGTGCTTCTTCTTCTTCTATTCTTATTTGCCAATGAATCAATGAATGAATCAACGTATTAATTAATTAATGGCCAATGTTTGTATTTTTAGAGGCCCTGGTCAAGAAATTTTGAAAACCCTTTTAAGAAACCTGGAAAAGAATGGCAAAAATGGGTAGATTGCTCAATGCAGGAGTTCTTGAGCAGGTCAATTCATCCACGGCAGTCTTTGTTTTACTAAAACCCATTCTCAGGGCCAAGATTCCTCATGCTCTGTGGAGTTTGTTCCGATCTGATGGCGATGTTTGACCTCGTGTTTGTGGGCACCATAGTTGACCTTCATGAGCATTGTTTATCACCTGATAGTCAGCTAGATGAGGGCAGGGCTAGATGCCGATGACCACATCCGTCTGACAGCGCCTGTCCTAGAGAGAGAGAGAGAGAGAGAGAGAGATGGGCCAAGAACGCCATCTTTCCAGGTTAATTGGATGTAGCTTCCAGAAAATCACTATATTTTGGAATACGCTTCGGAGTGAGCTTAAAATGGACTCTGGAGAACACAGACCCCGCCATTCCTTCATATTCTTCTTTAGATTTATGTTCAGATATGAATACTTAGAGAGAGAGAGAGAGAGAGAGTCATGGGCCTGCATTTGCCAATTGAGGCGGGTCTTCGCTCCAATCATACAGTTCCGATGCTCCTCAGAATTCTGATGGGTCCATGCCATACAATATTTACAACCACATACATATATATATGTGCTGATGCACCATTGAGACTCCGAGAGAGAGAGGGGGCTCTGTCTTCATTTCTCATCGCCGTGGTGGGCGCCGCCGCTGCCGCCGAAGCTGGCCGCGGCGTTGGCAGCCTTGGCGAGGGCGTCGGAGACGAGGATGGCCCCGGCGGAGAAGTAGCTGCTGTTGACAACGGCGCTGGCCGCCGCCGCCGCCGTCCTCCCGGTGGCGGAGACCGCCGCCATGGTCGTCTCGGAGACGTGGTACTGCCCGTCCACCACCCGCACGGCCTCCACGCCGGCGGCGATCTTCCCCGCGAGCCCGATCCTCTGGCTCAGCTCCGCAATCTTCTCCGCCGCCGTGGCCGACACCCCGTGGGACTCGTCCAGCGCCCTCGCCTTCGCCAAGGCGTCCCGGCTGAGCACGAAGCCCTTCGACAGCATCGCCTTCACCATGTCCTGCGCCATCGTCACCGCTTCTCCCGGGCTGATGGCCGGCAGCAGCCCCCCTTCACCCCCCTGCAAGCCACAAAGCGTTCATCAAGCTCTCTCTCTCTCTCTCTCTCTCTCTCCTCCTGTTTTTCTCAACATCACCATCACCCAGACAGCACAAGCTGACCAAATCTACCGGAGAAGAGATGATGCATGCATGCATACATGCATATATGCATACATACATACATACATACATACATGCGTATACATATGTATGTATGCTGGCACATATATTTCGCGAATCTACCAAAATGAATCGACCAATTTCGCCCAACTTGGGCTAGAATCGTCCCTTAAATTCTGGGAAACTGCGTGATATTTTTCCTCTATGATCATTACCAACGAATGCATGTATTCGGACGGTAAATGCATGCATGTACCGTATGGTCGGCATGGTCGTGGATGTTCCAGGGCGCCCCGGACCAAAAATCATACGAGTCGTCCTCGTTGCTTCCCCACCGGTTTATGTAGATGCGCTGGTCGGCTATGGTGGCTCCCTGGACCAGCAAAGACGATGATGATTCACTCATTAGAAGAAACACAAATAATAATAATAATAATTAAAAACCCTTATCATGAAACTTGACAAATATTGGATCAAATGCAGTTTCTCTAAGAGAGAGAGACAGATAGATAGATAGATAGAGAGAGAGAGAGAGTAAACAAAAAACCCCAAAAAAAAAAAAGAGGACAGATGGGGGGGTTGAATAGACCTCAACCATATACAGTTTCATTGAAAAAATGAACAAGTTCCATGCATCAAGCTTCTCTTTGGAGCTTCCCTTCGTCCAGCCCGCGAATCCAATCCGTATAGAATAATATCATGAAAGCATTGGGCATGCATGCTCATAGTAGATTAGATAGAACAGCCGTCGATATCCAGATAAAGGGGGGAAAAACTAAAA
This sequence comes from Spirodela polyrhiza, assembly GCA_024713555.1. NCBI lineage: Eukaryota > Viridiplantae > Streptophyta > Magnoliopsida > Alismatales > Araceae > Spirodela > Spirodela polyrhiza. Next base: position 7,812,507 of record CM046535.1, read on the forward strand.
GAATGGCAATAGAGAAAAGGAAATAGACAGGCCGAATCTCTAGCATTTAAGTGGAAGTGGTTGGAGCGTACGCTGAGCAAGCAGGCGGTCTCCAAGGCGTGAGCTTCTTTGAAGGTCACATATGCGGTGGAGGAGTAGTCCCCAGATCTGCTCGGAAAGATTTGAGTTCAAGAGAGTGGATCGGGTGAGATCAGAGTAGCCGGTCGTGCCCATTTCTTGACATAAAACAGCAAATCAATTTTTTTACAGCCATTTTGTCACCTTGAAATCCATCGCAAGCGAATATTTATACCCACTTCTCAACATCATAAGAAGATTTAGAGCAAGTTTTCACATGAAAAAAACACGAATATATCCATTCTTAGGAATCAACAGTTATCTTCAGCATCTCTTGTTGACATCAAAGGGGAGTTGATCCGTGCAAGACAAACAATAGACAGAAGCCCCCCACGAGGGGGGCCTGAACTCAATGCCTGAAGAACAGGGATGAACAAATCGGTCACCCCTCTTCAAAGAACAGGGATGAACATTTTTACATTTCTTATCGCGATGAAAAAAAATAAAAATAACAGGCGGATTTACCTCATTATCTCAATGTGTTCGATCTGGCCTGAGAAAGAAAAGAAGTCGTAGACATCCTTCTCAGTCGCATTGGGTGAGAGATTGGTGACTTCCACCGTGAGGCCAGAGTTCATGATTCCCCAATATGGCAGCCGATGCAGCTGTAAATCTCTCCACACTGGAATGCAAACAACATGCAGGCAATGTCGCCAAAATTAGAAATAAGATCCCAGCATGCAGCAAGCACTGAGAAGATGAAGCTTGGAAGATGGGGCGAGATGTGTGACAGGAGATCATCTCTCCGTGGGGAAATCTCAGAAACAGCAGACTGAATTTTATCAGCTGATTCGTGTCGTGACAAGATGAGATCATGAGATCATTCGTGAGCTCTCGCCACAATCATTCATGCTCGGAGAAATGTGATGGAAGTCATATGGCGGGAGGGATTGATTCACAGCCCCGAAATTAGCCACTGATTACGGGGCAAAACCAGACAAACCACTCTGGATTTTTCATCTATTTTCGTGAAATTGATGGTCGTAATTAATTACTTCATCACGCCGTCGATTCAAAAATTTCACACATGCAGGGTTTGGACTATGATTCCTGCAAGAATATAGGCCCAATTTTAGGAGATTTCAGACATAATCCATCCAGTCATCTCTCGAGCGCTGAACAAACCAGCACAGGTATTAATCAATAATTCGTCCATGCACTGCATTTTTAGCGGTCCTGATGCTTGCGGATCGAGTAGGCGAAGAGGAGGAAAACCTGATAGAAATTAAAAGGAAAGTCCAAACCTCGTAACCAGAGATTGCGGGCGCGCTTCAGATTCCGCACGAATCAAAAAACGATGAAGCTCCGGCAGATCGCTCTACCAGGAGAAAAGACGATGTATCGAGAAGACCGATTCCCCCGCACAACAGACAAAGATTAACCCCATGCAGAGCCCCATCATCCCCCGATGAAAAAGACGACCGGAAATCCTCGAACCACGCACTCTAATGCATCAACAGTGCCGCCAATTGGTGAGGGAAAGAGAGCGAACCACCACAATTACCTATACCCGCACAGAAAACAGTATACAGAGCATAGAGCAGAGCGAGAGCGAGAGAGAGCGAGAGAGAGAGAGAGAGAGAGAGGACTCAGCAACAGACCTGGAATTCAAGAAGAGGAATAGGGCAAAGGAGGGATGCGATGGCCTGGAGTAGAGATCCGTAACGCAGCAGTTCCAATGGCTTCGAGCGGACAGGCCAACAGAGGCCGAGAGAGAGAGAGAGAGAGAGAGATGGACAGAGACCGAATGGATGGGGGGGGGAGAGGGAGAGAGAGAGAGCGAGAGACAGTGGAGGAGAGAGACAACCGACCGACTTTTGTAAATTACCGAAAGATCCCTATCTACTGTGTTGTCGTGGCGTAGAGCCACGTGTCGACGAGCCCATTAAACCCAATTACAACGCATTTACTTCCAGGCTAATGTGGGCCATAGATGGGCTTTGACCAAAAAATCTTGGCCCCGCCTTCCTCGTAGGGTTTTGATAATTCGCAAGTAGACGTCCACTTGGGGCCCCAAACAGGCTACCGGGGGCCCAGTTTTCTGATAAGTCTGGGAAGAAAGGTAGACTCGAACCATCTTTGCGTTGACATGACCTCTCTCTCTCTCTCTCTCTCTTGCTTGCTCAAATAGATGGACGGTCATTTTCTCTCACCGTTGACCGTCCTACCCCTCTCTCCGCCCCCCCTCTCTCTCTCTCTGTATAAATCCGACCTTCACTGTCTATCTCTCACCCAAATAGATGGACAGTCATTTTCTCACACCGTTGACCATCCTACCTCCTCTCTCTCTCTCTCTCTCTCTCTCTTTCTCTCTCTTTATGTATATATCCTACCCTCTCTCTCTCTCTCTCTCTATCTCTCACCCAAATAGATGGACAGTCATTTTCTCTCACCGTTGACCATCCTACCTCTCTCTCTCTCTCTCTCTCTCTCTCTCAAATAGATGGACAGTCATTTTCTCTCACCGTTGACCATCCTACCCCCTCTCCCTCTCCTCTATCTATCCAGTTCACGTTCAACATGAAAAGGCACCAATGAATCCTGAGCCCTTTTTTACCCCAATCAATGAGCAAAATTCATCGATTTAGTTGAGACATTCGGCTTCTTTTCTCGAAATAAGCCGGGGGCTGGCCCGGAATAGAACACCTGATATTTTCCGAAAATTTGTGGGCATTTCCCGAAATTTCTACAAATAAAGCCTTCTGCTTCCTGTCAGAAAATAAGTTCTACTAAAAAAAAAGAAAAAAAATCCGTGCTTACTGGATGATCATAAACTGCAGTGATACATGGGAAGCAGTTCCTCCTGTCCCTGAAAAAATCACAGAACTGAATCGTATATATATATATATATAATCTGTGAGTAATATATTGGATGAAAAATGTAAAGTAATGCATCAGACTGAGGTTTCTAGTTCACCTCTTCTTCGGAGGGAGACATTTCTGGCCCTGAGAAATAAAAATAAAAATAAAAATAACGCATTTACTTGGAGGAGAACCCATAGGCTGAGGTTTCTGCTTCACCTGTTCTTCTTCCCGGGGAAAATTCCGCCACCGAAAGGAAAAAAGAAAAACGAAAAAAAGAAAAAAAACACCCTTTTTTCTGTGAGGAAAACCATTATGGAAAAAAAAATTTAAAAGCATGGACTGAGTTTCTGGGTCACCTGTTCTTCACGGGAAACATTTCTGCCTCTGAAAAGAAATGAAAAAAAAAAAAATTAAAAAACCCATTTAGTTTGAGGACAATCTCTTTCTGGGACAAAGCGTTCAAGAAAAGGGAGCCCATTCACCTGTCTCTCTATTTCAACGGCGGCCTCAGCAAGCTTCCTCTTCAGCATGAACCGTTCTTCATCACAGCTCTCATTGGTCGTGTCTACAGCTCGAAAAGGAAATTAAAATCAGCACACCAGAGCTTCTGGGGCACAATCAAGATCCAGGTAGCCTGTTGAATGATGCTCTGATGCATTCAAACTCTGGACGGTGGAAGCTCAGAAAGATTGAAGGCCCAAGTCGGGCTATGCCAACCGGGCTGCGATCAGCTATTAATGGGCAGGTTTCCTGCATGGCTCTGGCCTAGATGATGTGTATGCATACCACAAACGCTAGAACATATTGTAAGAAAAAAAAATAAAAAATTTATGTCTCTCAACCCGATTTATTCACAGTGCAGCACCATAAAACTATGCGATGATTTAATTAATCAATCTGCTGCAAGCAAGAACACTAAAAGGTTGACGAGCGAGATCAAGATATCACCTGAAATCTGCTCATTCCGTGCAGGAATATGACAGTTATGCTGTTCTACTAAATCTCAGCTAATTGAAAAAAAAAAATTTCCATCAGAAAGATCTTGTAAGGATCATATGTAAAACTTATTCCCGTCTAGACTAAAGTTTAGAGAGAAGACCACATCTACTGATCGCAATAGAGTGAGAATGTTGGCCGGGAACTAGCACATCAATGCAGCGTAAAAATAAATAAATATGAAGATCTTAACAAAATATATGTTTCGGAGATTTTATTGTGGTTACTTAGAAAAGTGAAGGAATCTCATTCTCACCATAATAGTATGTCGACAAAATTGTGATCCGTTCGACTGGCTGCAAGCAGAAAAGTATTGTCGTATTAGTTAAGATTTTGGGGAATACTGGACGAAGAAACATAAGCATATAGAATCATAAAAATAAGAATAATAAGAAAAAAAAACTATAACGGATAGTGTTCTTCTGAAAAATATGAAAAACAACATACCATCACGAAAATCCCTTCCTTACGAGTTGGAAGCTCTTCAAGCTTTTTCAATGTCTCATCACCTTTAGTGATCCTTCCGAAAATGGCATACTGAATATGGCCAATTTCATATAAATAGAGAGCCTAAAATGCAAAAGAAATCTAGATAGGAAGACCAAAACGACAAAAATCTACCTGACCGTCAAGATGAGGTGCATCTCCGAGAAGGATTGAAAAAGACGATCCGCCACTATTTGGATCGGAATATCTAAGAAAATAATTATATGATGTTACCAACTATTAATCACAAGAAACCAGAAGGATCTGTTCTGAAGAAAAGTTATGATTAAGGAATCAGTGGTCTTCCTGAAGGTGCTGCATATTCAAATTACAACGTCTTGAATGATATATATGTTCAGATAGGTAAAGAAACGAAGGCATCACTATAAAGAAAAAGACAGTGCTATTATATGAATTATTTGCATTAAAGGGTTCAACATAAATTACCTTCCCATTGAAAGAACTCCTCTCACGTGCTTGACACTACTGAATTCACCAATAACTGTCTTCTCGGCCTCGATCTTTTGTTTGTCATTCAATGGAGCAGACCTTCCCCCCACAACGTCAGCAACTTGGGCAACAAAACCTTTGTCGACCTACAAACAGACAGATTCTCCACGATCAAAAACGAGGAGTAGGAGGAAGAGAAGCAGTTAAAAGGTCAATTACCCGGAAGAAATGGTTGGTGTTGTAGCACCCTAGGCGGACAAGCCTGAAAATGTGCTCAACTGTTCTGGGAGCAACGCGAGGGAAAAATCCAAACTCGATATCACCATAATTTGTCTGTAAAATAGAGAAAATTTATAAAATGTTTATTTTAATGAAATTTATTCATTCTCACATCCACAGACCACAATGAACAGTGTAGATCATGACAAATTATGATCTTCAATCAGTTCTCATGTCATGTGCAAGTGATTTCTCAGGTCTTCATTGATAAAATTGACTTATAACGTTTCCCAGTGATCTGTACACACATTATTCATTTTCAAGCCGTCAAAACAAACCCATTGGTGCCAAAACTAATAATTGAGCAACCCCACAGAGAAGAAGGTTTACCTAAGTCAGAACCATCATACGCAGTTCTGATACACACAATCCCAGATTTAAAAGTACCTTCATGAAATGAGACATTGAATCGACAGAAGAGTGGAATCAGAACTCTGTTGTAAGAAAATGATTCCGGAAACCTTAATAATTGTCTCTGACAATCAGGCCATAAATTGAGGCATATGTTCAAGGGGTGGAGCGTAGATGGCAAATAAGATTCTTGGCGTAGGGCAACATAAGACGGAGCAGAAGTTGAAACTAGGGGACCTGAACAAACCAATGATTCCGCCATATTATTCACCGTTTATCAGAAAGCACTGATCTCGGAATCACAACCGAGGTTGTGTCACACAATCATCTCGCGTGAAAAACGAGACTTGGGAAAGTAGGAGGAGGAACCAGTATCTCGGTTTCATGGAGCAGTTTGCATCTCTAAGTGAGCTGATATAAGAGAGATTCTCAAGGGTTCCAACTGGGACAATATATGAAATATTATACATATTTAGTCATTAACTATTTCTTACATTAATAAAAAATTACCCAAATGTTCCCTTCTGCCATTTATTTTATGCACTAAATCAATCAGTAGACACCTTGTCTTGGTGAAAGAAAATTCCAGTTCAACCGTCATCGGAACTCTCTATTCGTTGGCCAAACATGGTAGTCCTTACACTATAGAATAATGATGATTTATAATTTCCATCTACGAAGGCATAATTCAACACTCCAAGATAACCAATGTTTTTCCTACATTTCGCTGGAGGGTTCTGTTTAGTTACAGCTTACATGTAAAAAAAAAAAATTGACAATGAGAGAAGGTGGTACATCCTAAACGAGAGATTCATACTGCCTAGAAAATGAACAGGGAAATCAATAGTGGATATGCGATTCTCGTCTCAAAATAAAACATTTTACATTGGTTCGAGGAGCAGGGCATTTTATGAACCATGATATCCACAGTCGGCAGAAAAAATTTTCCGAGATCACCAAAATAACAAGAAAAAACACAGAGCTCAAGTTTCAAAAATAACACAACTAAAATTTGGTCTTAAACCGTCATACCACAACAGGATGTAAAATCCAACAGAACATGACAATCGGCATGCCAATTTGAAGAAATAAGAAAATTCATGCTGCAGAAACAAAAGATGATTGATGCCCCGTCCCTCCTAAAACAACAGAAGACACAATACAGAACTAAATCGGCGGAGTCCGACATCATTCGACCGAACTGGCACGTCGCCGTGACAACGAAGATGAACGCTTAGGAAAGAACCGTGCATCTCCAAACGATGCGATCGAGAAAAACGGGGGATGAGAATAACCTGGAAGACCACGCGAATCGACCCGAGATCGGTGTCTTCGTACGAAGCCCCGGCCCGACCAGAAGACGACGCCAGGACGACGAAAACTAGGACAAACAGAGAGATCAGGCCCCCGCCGCCCCCAATGGCCCCAGCGCCACCTCCACAACTCCTTCCCATCGTCGTCCCCTCCGCCAGCCTCCGCTTCCCCCATCCCCGCCCTCCGAGAGTAGGAAGGGAATGGACTTCCCCTCTGATCGCGTGATCCCGAACGGACTCCCTAACCCCGAATCGATGTCCCACCGGACAGTAGGCCCCACACCTTCAGACGCCCGCCATTGGACACGACAGGGGGTCACGATATCTTAAACTTCTCCCGACAGTACATGTGAACTGACACTCCCACTGCTCACAGGGCTCACCTTGACTGTACCCAAGTCAACGTTGATGACGTGTCACTGTGGCATGTCCGCTTGAAAAAGATCCGAGCCTCGAATTTGGGTCGGATCCTACCACTCCCCTAGCAGCCTGAGTCGGATCGATAGACCAGATCACCGCCGTTGAATCTGACCCCCTCACTCACGCCCCAGGGCCCACCACTTGGAGCAAAAACCAGGCCTAATATATATTTATAGAGATATTTCGTAATGATAAAAGCATAAACCAAAAATAGTAATTTGAGTGGCATTTATTAAAATATTTATGAATAAATATAATTAAGTCCCCCAAATAGAAATAAAAATACGCGAATTTTATTGAGGTGAAACGTGTATTATGAAAAGTGTTTAAATTGCTTTGAAAATAAGCCAGCTAATCGGATCGGCCTCCTTGACTCGGCCAGCCGGACAGTCCGTTGGCGCCAGCTGGGGGCAGTGACCCAAAACTCTCTCTCTCCCTCTCTCTCTCTCTCTCTCTCTCTCTCTCTCTCTCTCTCCCTCTCTCTCGCTCTCTCGCTCCTCAAATAACGCGTACCGCCTGTCGTTACACTTATCCCCCCCCTGCCGCTTTCAGAAACAGGTATGAAAAGTCAACCCAGCCGCGAAAAACAATACCGCACTCACCCGGTAACCCCCCCCCCCCCCACCCGCCAAAGCAGCCAGCCACTCACCCACACGGGCTCACAGACTATATTAACTTCAGAGGTCTCTCCCTCTCTCTCTGACTCCAACACTTTCTCTCTCTACAGAGGGGGGGGGGTAGGTGACTTTTAATGGGATCGTATCGTGCCCTTAAACCGGCACCATTAAATATTGCTGCTGTGGCAGCTTTTCCTCACCGGCGGTGACCGTATGCACAGAGTATTCTTCTCTCTCTCCCTCCCTCTCTCTCTCGCTCGCTCGCTCGCTCGCAAGGGCGGGTATCTTTCCGGAAGGGAGGAGATAAAAGGTCCACGTCGGATCCGGCGGACGCAGCTCTCCCTCACCAGGGGGGTGACCGTATGCTGTATTACCGTCCGAGAAAGGCATATCTCGCGGTACAACGCGGGCCAAACTTGTCGCGATATTTTTTTTTGGGGAGGTGGGGGTGTACGTGTCGCATGGTGACTGGTGCATCTGCAGTTTACCTCCTCCGGAACAAGGGACTTCTCTTTGCACGTGCGCTGTCAGGCGCTGCACGGGAGTCGTCCAGGTCGCACGTGCGGGAGATTGTGGGTCCCGCCGCATGCTGTCCCAACCAGCTCGCCGACGTGGCATCACCGTCCTTGGAGGCGGTTGTTTTGTCGTCTTCACTTCTTTGTCGTATAGCCCGCCGGGACCACCACGCCGAAGAGAAGCTTGGGCGGGGAACCAAATCCGCGCCAATTGCGGGCCCACCGGCCCGTGTCGGGTCGCCGTCGCCTGACGGTGCCTGGAGCCGCGCGCGTGAGTTGGCCCCTGCGACCGAGCCCGGTGGCTCATCTCTCTCTCTCTCTCTCTCTCTCTCTTCTCTGTCTCTCTCTCTCTGATCATCGGCGGGGTGGACTTACTAACAATAGAAAAGTCGTACCCTTTACGGATTACAGCATCGGATCGTCAGCCATACGTGATGGGGCACATTTTTATTATTTTTTTAATATTTTTTTGCGAGCTGGTCCGCAAACACGAAGATGCCGCGGGATGCTCCGTTGACATTGCCGACGATTTGCTTATAAAAATAAAAATTTATTTTTATTTGCACGGCTGGAAAAATGTTTGAAAAAATCCATTCTTTTTTTAGGCGGGTGAGAAATATTATTTTTTTATTTTTTGCGGCTGGAAAACAAGTTATTTTAATGGATAAAACAGCAGCGATCCCTGAGCCGTCAGATCCATGAGCCTTCTTCGGACAGCCAGGATCCGCCGCCCGATCTCTGGAACTTCAATCCTTCGTACGACCCTGGGGAGACATCTGCGGCCGGCGAAGATCCAACGGCTCGAAATGTCGGGAACGAACGGGGACCGTTGGATCGCCCTCCTGCTCGGTAAAGCATGCATCCGGTCGGTGCTCTTACGTGACGGGTTGTTACGCGTGACGATAAATGGATAGCGCGTACGAACGAGATAACGACGATAATTTCAATTTTGCGTTCGGCAAACAAATGAATACATTTCTGATATTTCCTTTTTTACGTTATTTTATTTATATTCTATTATTCATGCATTAATATTATTTTATCTTTCTCGATCCATATAATATTATGCTCAACAGAGGAGAGAAAAATATTCGGGATCTACCTTTTTCCAACGTGGACATGCAGAGAGCGGCGGAGAGAGAAAATCATTAATTATCCGAGTATAACGCTAAAATATTTAAAATACGAATATTCATCTAAAATAATAATTAAATTCAGAGGACTCCCATAACGTGCGTTAACAAAGTGCGGGACACAGTCGTCAATTTGATAAGATCACAATCCTTTTGATTATTTCAGCCATTTTCAGGGGTTTATATAATTAATTTATTTTTTCGGCATAAGAAAATAGAGAGCGGGGGCAGCTAATGATGGGTATCAGGGGGAGGGGATAACTGGGAAAAGGGGGGTTGATTCATGGTGATTAAGGGGGAGAGAGAGATAATTATATTAAATAATAAAAAGTAGGAATTAATGCAGTAAAAAAATAGAAAAGAAGCGCGACCGGAGATGCTGTTCACCTCCGGGCGGGCCCCACATAAAAGTTGGGGAAAAAAAAAAATCAGATAAACAGTGTGGACAGATGGGGTCGGAAAAAGAGAAAGAAGGAAAGTCTAGAGAGAGAGAGAGAGAGAGAGAGAGAGAGCAAATCGGAGCTGCGCCTCTGTAAGATGCGTCTTCCCTCGCCCCAAGTCCCCTTCTTCTTTCTCTGTGCGTCTCTCTCTTCTCTCTCCTCTCTCTCTCTCTCATCGGGGTGGGCTGCTCGCAGAGAGAAGACGGAGGGGGGAGGGAGAAGAATCCAAGGGGGGCAGGGGGAGGCATTAACGAACGCAGGAAATTGAAGTATTAATAGCAGCAGGCGGCGAGGAGGGGGAGGGTGATATAGAATAGGGGAAGAGGGAGGGAGGTCGCCCCTTGGGAGGTGGAAGGGGAAGGGGGGTGGAGGGGATTCTCCGATCCGCTTGACGTCGGTCCTGCTCGCTGCCCTCCGGCGTCGTCCCTTGTTCGTTTCCCCCCCCCAAATCCGTACGTCCGCCAGCGAACGCGGCCATTGATGCGGGCTGGAAGGAGGAGAGAGGGGGCGCGGGGCGCGGTGCTCGATCTCGGGGCGGGGGGAGGTTCGTGTCGGGAGATTCTTCATCTCGCCTTTTATTTTGTGATTCCGTTGGTCTGATTTTCGCGAGATTTGTTCGTCCTGAGCCGCGCCGCAGGTCTGGTTTGATTCGATTTCCGGTTTCTCGATTCTCCGATGCGTTTCGATCGGGCGGCGGCGCTCTGGTGTGGGAGGATTTGATCGGGCCTGGGCTGCGGCCGCCGCCTGCCTGGACAAATCGCCATCCAGAGACAGAAAGAGAGAGAGAGAGAGAGAGAGAGATTTGGATCTTCATGTGGATCTTCTCCGGCTAGACATCAGATCGTCAATTGCTCCCATCTTGCCGCCCATTCTTCGGAGCTCCGTGTTCGTCTGTGCGCCTCTGTTTCCGCCTCCCCGGAGAGATGTTCGAGGGCCAGCCCTGCTTGATCTCGAGGGCCTTGCGGAGCTCCTGCGAGCAGGAATCCAAGTGGGCCTATATGCAGTACCATCTGCTGCAGATCGCCAAGAAGCCGAGGCTCCTGGATTTCCCTTCCTCCCCGGAGGAGGAGGAGGAATCCGATGGGGGAAATGGTGACGGGGAGCAGGGCAATTACCACTCCGGCTCCCTCATTCAGGCCCTCGGCCGGGACATCTCCATCAACTGCCTGCTCCACTGCTCGAGGTCCGACTACGGCGCCCTCGCCTCCCTGAACCGGAGCTTCCGCTCCCTGATCCGCGGCGGCGAGCTCTACAGGCTGCGGCAGCAGAATGGGATCGTCGAGCACTGGGTCTACTTCTCCTGCAACGTCCTGGAATGGGAGGCCTTCGACCCCCACCGGCGCCGCTGGTTCCACCTCCCCCGGATGCCCCAGCCGAACGAGTGCTTCATGTGGTCGGACAAGGAGTCTCTCGCCGTCGGCACGGAGCTCCTGGTCTTCGGCAAGGAGGTCACCTCCCACATCGTCCTCCGGTACAGCATTTTATCGAACACCTGGTCGCCGGGGGCGGAGATGAACAACCCGCGGTGCCTCTTCGGCTCCGCCAGCCTGGGAGGGATCGCCATTGTCGCAGGAGGCTGCAGCGTCCAGGGCACCATCTACAACTCCGCAGAGCTCTACAACTCGGAGACCCAGGAGTGGACGACTCTCCCCAGCATGCACACGCCGAGGAAGATGTGCTCGGGGGTGTTCATGGACAAGAAGTTCTACGTCATCGGCGGGATGAGCCCGGACGGGCTGCTGACCTGCGGGGAGGAGTTCGATCTGGAGACGGGGAGTTGGCGCCTCATCCCCAACATGTTCCCCGCCCAAGGGGGCGCGAGGGGGGCTCCGCCGCTGGTGGCGGTGGTCAACGACGAGCTCTACGCCGCCGACTACGCCGAGAAGGCCCTGCGCAAGTACGACAAGAGGAGCAACCTGTGGATCAAGCTGGGGAATCTGCCCGAGAGGCCCGTCTCGGTCAACGGCTGGGGGCTCGCCTTCCGGGCCTGCGGCGACCGGCTCATAGTCATCGGCGGGCCGCGGGCGATGAACGGGGGGAACATCGAGATCAACTCCTGGATCCCCCAGGACGGCCTCCCCGAGTGGGAGCTGATCGACAGGAAGCCCTCGGGAGGCTTCGTCTACAACTGCGCGGTGATGGGCTGCTGACTCTGCAGATTAGAGAAACTCTGATTCGCTCGGGGGGTAATATCTGCTATTTTTAGTCAACGATTCGATCATTCTGCCATTCATCCTGTTCTTGACATTTTTATCTTGTCTGCTCATTTCCAATTTTTCCCCACGACGAGATTCATCAAGTTCTGGGGCAAATTATTACCTGTTTCTGGCCTCACATCCACAGATTCAACGGGATTCCCCCCGCCTGGGAACCTTTTAAATCCGCATGATCTGTGTAATGCCCAAAACAAAAAACCAAAAAAAAAAAAAATTTGTTCTCCTGTTTTAGTCGGAACCGTCATCTTATCTCCAAGAAAAATCAGGAACCAGAGAAATCCATGCTGTTTGAATCCCCAACGATGGGTTGCTTCCGTGCGCACTTAATTCATAAATGCCTTTCTTTTCTTCGTTTTTCTGTTATTTTCTCTGGAGCATCTGAAGAGAGAAAGCGGGTAACTCAGAATCATCTGGAAACTATTGGATGGTAGAAGAGAACAATGCTGCAAGCCGTTGACTTCCATGCTCCACCGAAGATGCAGGCGCCATCCGATCGATGATTGGCGCTCTTGAACCGTTGTGTGCCCTCCTATCCCTCAAAGATTCATTTTCCACGCCCAAAATCATATTCATACGCGTTACCATTTACAGAAAAGTTGATGCATTATTGAATCCTGCAAAAAATTTGCTGTTCTGATGAAGGAACAGCCCTCTTCCAGCCTGACTGAACCCTGATCAGCTCCAGCTTCAGTTCTTGTTCTAAGAGCCTGCGAATATATATTGTTTGCGTATATAAACATCCAATGATCGTGAATTTTTGCTCTCTTTTTTCCTCGAAGTTAATTGTTTAGTTAGACGAACCAGTGATGAGATTTGAAGCAGTAGAATGCAGCGAAACTCTATCTGTACTTACGTCTCTGTTCTTGATCATTAAAGTTTTCAACTTTGGTTTTGGTTCCTCAATGCCGTCGATGAAGATCACTTATTTTCATCTGTTCGGTGCAATCTTTTGGATTTCTTCCGTGTTCTTGGGTTCCCAGATCTGAGCAGGCGCTCAGAATAATTCTTTCTTATCTGGGGATGGTAAATCCTGAATTTTTCAATCTAAATAATCTCTTGAAAAAAATCGATGCCGTGGAAATATGCATGAAAATGTATGTTGTTAGCATTCAAAGGGGTGATCATATGCCCATGTCAACCCAGCCTCTCTCTCTCTCTCTCTCTCTCTCTATCTCTCTCTCTCTCTATATATATATATATATATATATATATATACATTCATATATCTCTCTTTCTCTCTCTAAAATAAAGGGGTTGGTCATGTGCTCACAAGAATAAATACATCATATGTAATGTGGCTTATAATATTGTGTCCCCTGAAAATGTCAATATTTCTCCCCACGCCTCCTTTTCTTCCCTCCCTCGTTAATCAATCCGGGTACTATTGGGCCGGATAAATAAGCCTGGTTGGCATCAGCCCAACTAGGCCCATCTATCCCGATAATCGATGTAAACGGATATTATCCGACCCGTTATATCATTGAGTCCGAAACAACATTATTATCGGATCGTCTCATCTCCATCTTCAGATCGGAGCAGTTGAGAGAGAGAGAGAGAGAGCTCCGATGGGGGAAGCGGGAGTGCGGCTGCGGCGGGGGGCGGAGGTGGCGCCGTCGGTGCGTCGGTTCCTCGACGAGAGGTTCCGGGATGGGGAGGATCTGCGGGGAGCGGCTGCTCTCCAGGCGGAGTTGCAGGGGCGATGCTCCGACCTCGAGGCGGCTGTCGTCGATCTGGATTCTCGTCTCCGCCAGCAGCTGGCGGCGTACGCCTTGCACTCCGACGCCGTCGTGGAACTGCTCGGGAAGGTCCGGGCCGGGCTGTTCAAGCTGGGGTCCTCTGCCGCCGGATCGTCACCAGGTCCCACTCCCTCCCCTATCCCCTCCTCTCTTTTGCGATCATCGGCTTTTCACCATCGTTTTCATCCCTTGGAATGCTTCGATCTGACAGATGGTGGTTTTAGAGGAGGGAGCAAAGAGGGATCGACGAGAGGCGACCAGATCACGGCGGACGCGCTGCTTGCTCTCGCCAGAGAGGTGGCCAGGGTCGAGACAGTTCGTACATATGCCGGTGAGAATCCAAATCAAATCCCCCCGATAATCAGACCTCTCAGGCGTATTCTTATCAGTTGGCGCCTTCGTTCAATGTTCCTCGCGCGATCAGTCTCATCTAATTCCGATAATTGGCCGCATCACGCCACCGATTTATCCGTTACAAAATCTGTAGCGACGACTATTTTCTGCGAATCCGGGGTTCTTGAAGAGCTCCATCTTGTTTACAGCATGGGGAGGTTCCGCAGGGGGAAAATAAGGAGTCATACGGCGTTTGAATTATTTTCATCCTAATTCATAAATCCCAGCTAAATTTTCTTTTCCGCGCCTTAGATTTATGGTTATAATATGTTTGGTCAATGTTAGTTCAGATTAGTAAACCCTACAATGGTATCTTGCTTGTCATCCGTGAATGGCATGTGCCTGCTCAAAAGGGAATCGGAGCCTATCATCCGTTGACTTCATTATCGGCTAGTTATTTGTAGCAATTGGAAGAATGTAGGATTGAATACAGTTTTTTCTTGAAAATATTCTTAAACCACGATTTTAACTGTTCTTGGAACTTCCAAAAGTCAGCTCGGTCTCTCCGTGTGGTCCCCCTTTGAGCTTTTGTTCAAATGGGTTCTCTACGGTTGGGGATGAATATTATTGTTATTCGGTGCCCACTTATATCCAAATTCCGCGAGGTCAACTATATTTTTCTAGTCTGAGTTTCTATTTTTTTCTTTGTATAATTTTTTTCTTGATTTCTGTTCATCTATTGTTTGCAGCAATCGCACTGCATCCTCATTAATATTTTATTTCCTTGGACTGTATATATAGATCCTTTTTTTTATTTCGGTAACTGGGCAATATTTGTGACGGATTAATCAATCTGGCGATGAACACGTTACAGAAACGGCGCTGAAGCTTGATAGCCTCATCGGTGACGTTGAAGATGCAGTCTCTTCTACCATGACCGGGAAGATCAGACTGCCGCCGTCGTCAGGAAATTCAGAGGTGAGCGCGTGCCACCATCTGGGTAAAGTTTTTTCAGAAAGAAAAAAGTCAACCCGAGAGGTTGACTTTAAGGATCTCGCTCAATGCAAGGCACTCTGGGTGATGTAATCTCAGGGACTGCGGCTGACGGCCATTGACCACCTCAGGAAGACCGAAAATATCCTCGCCTCTATTGCAAGATCACAGCCCCAGTGGGGCCGGCTTCTCTCCGCTGCGGACGACAGAGTTGACCGAGCCCTGGCCGTGCTGAGGCCGCAGGCGATCGCCGACCACCGCTCCCTGCTCGTCTCCCTCGGATGGCCGCCGCCGCTTTCCCCGTCCAGTGCAGAGAACCCCATCGCCGCCAAGTCAACGGGCTCTGGCAACCCTCTCTTGGCCATGAAGGCTGACGTGAAGGGCAGGTACTGCGAGAGCTTCCTCGCCCTCTGTCACCTGCAGGAATTCCAGAGCCGGCGGAGGTCCCGCCATCTCGCCGCCGCCGCCGCCGCCGCGGCCCTCCGCCAGCCGCTGTGGGGGATCGAGGAGCTGGCGACCCCCATATTCCTGGCATCGCAGAGGCACTTCCCCACGTGGATCCAGAAGCCAGAATTCATCTTCGCCCTCGTCTACAAGATCGTGAGGGACTTCGCCGCCGCCATGGACGAGGTCCTGCAGCCGCTGGTGGACAGAGCCAGGCTCGCCGGTTACAGTTGCAGGGAGGAGTGGGTCGCCGCCATGGCCTCCTCCCTGTCCACGTACCTGTCCAAGGAGGTCTTCCCCAGCTACGTCGAAGATCTAGAGAGAGAAAGCTCCGGCGGGGCCGTCCCCTCTGAGGTGAGGACCTCCTGGCTCCACCTCCTCGACCAGATGATGATGTTCGACAAAAGAGCCCACTCTCTGATGAGGAGCTCCGGAGTTCCCGTCTCCACCGGCGCGGAGGACGAGGAGCACTTGCAGAGGGTCTCGTCCATGGCGGTCTTCTGCGATCGGCCAGACTGGCTCGACCTGTGGGCGGAGATGGAGCTCGCCGACGCCCTCGAGAAGCTGAAGCCGGAGTTGCAGGACGCGAGGAACTGGAAGACCAATAATATCCAGGCGGCGCCGCCGTCATTGCCGCCGCTGCTTCCGGGGCTCGAAGAGTACAAGTCTCCGGCGGCGACCGGCGCTGCTCTCCGCCGCCTGTCGGGGCTGGTAGACCGGTGCCGGCCTCTCCCAAGCATCCCTCTGAGGGCGAGGTTCATCAGGCTGGCGGCGGCGCCGGTGGTGAGGGAGTTCGCCGACGCGCTGCTGTGCCGGTGCCAGGAGGCGGAGGGGCTCACCGCCCTGGTGGACGACGACGCGCTTGCCAAGGTCTGCGACGCCATTAATGGGGCCCGCTGCTGCGAGTCGGTGCTGGCGGACTGGTGCGAGGACGTCTTCTTCCTCGAGATGGCCGCCAACGCTGGTGACTCCTCCAGCGAGGGCGGTGGCGTGTTGCAGACGGAGATGGAGGCGCTGAGGCGGCTGCGGGCGGAGTGGCTGGAGAAGGTCTCCGCGGCGGTGCTGCGGGGGTTCGAGGCCCTCTGCCGAGACCACCTCAGGAACAAGAAACAGTGGCAGGAGGCGGCGCCGGCGGAGGAGGGGGGCTGGAGCACCTCCAGGTCCTTCGTCGGAGCTCTGGATTATCTGCAGGGGAAGCTCCGCCGGCTGGAGGCGGAGCTCAACGAGGAGGACTTCGCCCCGCTGTGGAGGGGCCTGGCGGCGGCGGTGGACCGTCTGCTATTCAACGGCGCCCTCCTGAGCGGCGCCCGGATCTCCAGCGGTGGCGCGGCGAGGTTCGCCGGGGACCTGGCGGCGCTGTGCGGGGTCTTCGGCGTCTGGTGCCTTCGGCCGGAGGGGTTCTTCCCAAGGGCCGGCGAGGGCCTGAAGCTGCTGAGGGCCGACGACGGGGAGGTGGAGGAGGCCCTCAGGAGGGGCCTGGAGCGGTGGCTCAGGGAGAAGGGCCTGAGGCACCTCACCGCCGCCGACGCGGAGAGGATGATCAGGAACAGGGTGTTGGCCAACGCCGCCATCTCCTCCTGACGAACTCCGGCGTTGACTCCGGCGGCGGTGGGCCGTCCACTTCAGCGTCTGCGGGGCATTAAAAGTCAACTCACGGGATCAACAACTGTTAGCTGCCTCGTCTACCAAAAGTCAACGTCCTCTGATCCTTTCCCATTGCTCGGGGGTTATAAATATCTCTATATATTGGACACAATATCTCCGGCGATTGATTGCCCTCCGGAGATTTTTTTTTTTTAATCTTTTCAAAGAAAAAAAGAAATGAAGAGCAGAGAGAGAGAGAGGGGCAGTCAAACATGGCTGCGGGTTCCAAATCTGGCCAGTTGACCGGCTCCTTCTTTTTCCACGACGTCATCTTCTCACGTGTCATGTCGGCGGCCACCGACCCTCTCCGAACAGTGGACACGCTCTCTCTCTCTCTCTCTCTCTCTCTCTCTCTCTATCCCTCGAGTCCCTCTCCTCACATCATGCACTCTCTTTCTATCTCCTTGCACCTGCTCTGCCCTATATCTCTCTACTTTCTCTCCCCACTGTTTGCTCTCTCTCTCCCTCCCTCCCCTTCACTCTACAAATATGCCTCCTACTTTGTTGCGCACACATTATCTCTCTATATCTCTGCTTTCTTTCGTCCACTCTCTCTCTCTCTCTCTCTCTCTCTCTAGAGTAGGGCAAGCAATCTACTGTCCCACACGCCGATCCTCTCTCTTCCACCGGGGCCGCCTCCACGTCGGCCTCGAATGTGCTGAGGTGTCTTAGCACGGACCCCCACGATAAGCCACCCAAGAGCTTGCCTTCTCCCCGTGATCCCCCGAATAGAAGGAAAATGCAAGTGTCTACGTGTCACTCACCCACCCTCCATTCGCACGTGTGGAGGATCTCGCACCAAATCCTCTCTCTCTCTCTACTGCGTCGAGGGGCCCAGTTGGGCCCGGATTGGGCCCGAGATGGAAAGAAGGTGGGGGTGGAATTTCGTGACTAGTCCCTTATTTCAGAAACATTTGAGGCCCATACCCATAAAACATGGGCCGGATGGGCTCATAGGGGGCCCATTAATGGCCCTGGTGCAATCTGTAACTTTTGATATAAACGCTCTGGACACCTTTGTAGCTTATTATCTAATAATATGTGTATGTATATATATAGCAAGTAGAGAAAGAGGAGGGGGAGAGAGAGAGAGAGAGAGAGAATACGATGTGGTCAGAGATCTAAGTTCATACATAAAGCCTGCATGGGGCTTTATTATAATGACACAATTATGCCTAAAACTATGCCGTCTCAGCTGTTACTAGATCTGACTGGTAGAGAGAGAGAGAGAGAGAGAGAGAGAGAGAGATAAAGAGATTGGGGGGGGGTGGGGTTGGGAACAACTCAGGAGCCAAATAAGGTAATGCACGTAAACAGCTGAGAGAGAGAGAGAGAGATAGATAACCTAAAGTTTAGAGAGAGAGAGAGAGAGAGAGAGAGAGATAGAGAGAGGATGGAGAGGGGGAGAATAAATCTATATGTATACAGGAGGAAGTGAGGGAACCTGAACACCTCTGTAGTTTCGTCCGGAAGAAGGGGGGAGGGGGGTGGGTGGTGGCGCTCCGCCTCCACTCCTCCGGCGGCGGCGCCGCCGTGGGGGGCGGCTACCGGAGGAGGCTGCGGACGATCTCGGCCTGGGGGCTGTCGTTCTCCATGGTGGACATGAGCGCCGCCAGCCGCTCGCTCAGGTCCTCCACCTCCCTCTTCAGGCTCTTTATGTAGCTGCACGTCTCCTTCAGCAGCTTCCCCGCCGATGCCTGCCACCACCCTCCCCCTCCTCCCCCGTTAGAGAGAGAAAGATAGCGAGTAGAGAGAGAGAGAGAGAGAGAGAAAGAGAGAGCCCACCCTGCCCATGTTCCGGCGGCGGGATTCCGGCAGCAGAGACTGGAGCTTGGTGATGAGCTCGTTGATCTCGTCCTCGCTGATCCTCCCCCCGGTCGTCCTCCGGCTCGACATTAGAGAGAGAAAGAGAGAAGGTAGAGAGAGAAGGGTTGTAGAGATGGAGAGAGAAGGGAGTTGGGAGGGAGGAAAAAGTCGAGCTTGTGGGAACATATATTGAGGAAGATAATGGGGCCCACATGTACCCCCCGGGGCCCCTGGTGCGGTCCCTTCCGTCCATCACGGGCCCAATGGGCTCCACTCTCGGGCCGAGCCCAACCGCGGGGTGGGCCCAGGACCAGGGCTGGGATTCGGCTGCGCTGGCGGGGTGACATGGCGGCCCAGCTTACGTGTCCGCATTGGCGTCTGTCATGTGGACGAGGGGACCGGCCGCTGACCAACAGGGCAGGGTGAGGGAGGGGACCGGGGCCCCACGTGCAATTAAAGAGGACCACGTGAGCGCTCACCGCTGCCCAATTCATCTCCGCGATGCATGTGACCGCGCTCACCGGTTGCTACGGCACCACGAGAGGAGCTTCTTCTTCCAGTAGCAGAGAGAGAGGGAGAGCCCTAGAGAGAGAGAGAGAGCGAAGATGTCCGCTCTCGCCCCCTCTTATCCCCTCTTATCCCCTCTTATCTCTCTCTCTCTCTCCCTCCCTCTTATCCCTCCCCTGTCCATTCCTCCCCATATCATCTCCCTCTCTCTCTCTCTCTCTATCTCTCTCTCTCTGCCCCCGTCCCTTCCTTCCTATATCATCTCTCTTCCTCTTTTATCCTCGTCTGTCTCTTCGCCATATCACTCTCTCTCTCTCTCTCTCTCTACCTACCCTTCCCCATTCTCTCTGTATCTCTCTTTCTCTCTCTCTCCTTCCTCTCTCCCATCCTCCATATATCACCCCCTCTCTTTGTAGATTTCTCTGTCTTTGTCTACCCTTTCCTGCGTCTCATCCCTCTCATTCTCTCCACCCGCTGCTTATATCCCCGGGGCGCCCCAACACCTCACCGAGAAATCGGGGAATGAAGGCTTTTACAGCCGTGCCTTTATGATCCCCTTCAGCCGGCAGAAGAGAGAGGAGAGAGAGAGAGAGAGAGAGAGAGAGAGAGAGAGAGTCATTGAAGAAGGCCTCCTCATCCTCTTCATGGTCACTACGCCGATGGCATCTTATTTTTATCTAATAGAATATATTACTCTTCTGTGTTCTACGGAATTAACGAGGGAGAGAGAGAGAGAGACAGAGAGAGAGAGACGCTGTTCCGCTGTTATCTTGAGGCGTCATTCAGGGACTCCTCTCAATCAGGTGCAGGTCGCCATCAGAGGTTATTGCGTGAGTTCTGCACCTTCTCTCTCTCTCTCTCTGCGTCTCTTTCTCTCTCTGGGTCTTCCATAGCCCGCCTACATGGGCTGCTACCGTCTGCATGGGCACTCTCACGTGCTCATGTCCCCGTCCCCACAAAATGACCTAATCTCCCCCTTTCCTTCCCGGAAGATTCTTCCCCCTTGACGTCCAAATTTTAACCGAGGCCGTACACCGACTCCTGGCGGCGCTCTCCGGCGGAGCCACCATATTTCCCGACTCCGCCACCTTCCCGCCCCCCTCTCCCTCCCTCCCTCCCATGACGGGCAGCGGTTGCGAGCAATGGCGATGGGTAACTGCTTCCGCCCCCTCGGTCGCGGCCGGAGGAACCCCGGAGCTCTCCCGGGCACGTTTATTTCGGATGAGAGAGAGAGAGAGAGAGAGAGAGAGAGAGAGAGACGTGACTGTAGGAAAAAGAGTGCTGCTCTGGGCACGTTTTCGCGTGGCTTTCGGAGGGACGGCGATCGAGAGATCGTGAGAGAGAGGGGGAGATGACTGCCTGTAGAAAAGAAGCCTATCCTCGGCATGTTTTCTCCTCGCTTTCAGAGCGATTGGGACTGCGAAACGATGAGAGAGAGAGAGAGAGAGACCACAAATCTGTTCTGGGCATGCTGCCTTCTTACTTTCTGAGAGAGATTGAGGTCGACAGATCATCGAAGAGAATCAGAGAAGAGAGAGAGAGAGATAGATAGATAGATAGAGAGAGAGAGGGGGGGGGGCATTAAATTGGTGTAATTTGCTCGCATCAACCACGGGAGTCCATGAAGAACCTGCTAGTGGTGAAGAGAAAATACGTCTCTCTCTCTCTCTCTCTCTCTCTCTCTCTCTCCCCTCTCTCTCTCTCTCCACTCCTCCGGATAAAATTCCTCCTCCAATCAAAGAGAACCCTCAACGCGTGCGCGTAAGGGGAACCCCTCTGCCTCTCCATCCACCGAGGATTTTTCGACGCGAGGGTACCACCGAATTAATTCCAAATTTTCGATTTTCTTGAAATGCCTTCGACTCTTCTAATCCCATATAACAGTTCCCACATTTTCCTCGCAGGGAAAAAAATTCATTGGTGAGAATAAATAGACGGATGATTATTTGTGGGATATAATAAAAAATAATCGTTGAGAAAAAAAATAGCGAGGATAAATTAGAGATGCATTCTGAACATACACGCTGTAATTATCCGCCGGAAGAAGACGCAGATTTTCTCTGAATGTCCATTCCTTCGTCAACGGCGGCGGCGGCGGCGGCGGCGGCGGCTGTCCGGTGCAACTTTCCCCGCCAAATGGCTTCAGGCCTGGGCTCTCTCTCTCTCTGTCTCTCTCTCGCTCTAGAATATTTATTACACGGAAATAAAGAGGCGGCGAGGGAGATCTCAGAATCGATCAGGAGGGAGAGCTTCTTGTCGCCGGGGGGGGCCAGATTTTCCGGATACCATGCCCCCCCGTTGACCTTGGATCACCGCATGTCCACGCATCACCTGGGACGACACGTGGGCCCCCCGGAGAGGAGAGCCCATTCGCGACCCGTGAGCCATGCCGGAGATCGGCGGCACCGCCTGCCACCGCCGCAACGGCTACCATCGCCTTCTTTAGGGAGCGGCGGCGCGGAGGGGGCCTACGCGGCGGTCGCTGTCGTGGCGGTGAAAGCCGCATTTGCCGGCCATGTGACCGACAACACCGCAGATGAGAGGCGGCATTGAAGACTCCGGGATGGGGCAGTTCAGACGGACTGGCGGAGCCGCCGCCTCCCCTCCGCCACGTCAACGTCCTCCGGCGACTAACCCGCCGCCATCTCCGGCGCCTGTTCCTCCCTTGCCGGCGTACGGCCCCCGGAAAATGAGCGATAGACAGAGAGGGATAGGAAGAGAGAGAGAGAGAGAGAGAGAGAGAGAGAGAGAGAGAGAGGGGGCCCGTGTCTTCGCGGGCTGGATATCGAGGCCCATGCTAATCTGGCATGCCGATGCACGGCAGAAATACGTTGACTTCATCCCCTTCGTACCAAAAAAAAAAAATCATTTCATGGCAATTCGAATCCCGATATGATCATAAACTCTCGTGGCGATGAGAGCCGCGTTGACTCTGATGATTCAGAACCGTAAATAATTAAATCTGGCAATTAATCCGCACATATCAGATAAACATAACAAAGTGCGAAACTTTACAATTTGTCACCATGATTGAGCATCGTTGACCTCGATGGGTGCCGTTGACCTTCGAAGACTCAGACCATACGAAAATAAACAATGATGGTGGTTCATCCAACCATAACATCAAGATCAAGGCCCGGAATCATCATCCCCCCACTCCGACTGGGTCTGACCCAGAAACTCGGAGCCCCTCTTATGGTCAACGATGATGAGGTTGACCTGATCGTCCCGAGCAACCCCCCAGGTCAAATCCACGCACCTTCATCCTGCCGTTCAAAGCCAGAGCCAGAAGATCCAGTTCCTCCACGAACCACAGCTCCGACACCCGAGCCTGGTCGAGCACATCAAGTACAATAATCACCAGCTTTTTAAAAAATTTCTTTGGTATAATTTTTCTCCAGACTATGCTAATATATCGGCTCATTCAGCTCTGAATCGATCATCGTAAGCTACCTCGAATCCCCGGACCTTCTTGTCAACCTCCTTGACCAGCTCGCGCAAGAACAGGAGTTGACCTGCAGCCGTTGGGTCCTCCTTACCAAAAAAAAAAAGAAAAAGAAAAAGGATTCCATTAATAGAAAAACAATATTCTTTTTCTGTCGATCAAGGAGACCCAGATCCTAAAAAAACAGTAATTATTGATCTCTCAAATATCCTGAAATTCTAAAAACCGCTTATTTATATTATAATATGTTTGTGAGAACGACGATTTGAATCTAGAATCACTTACCCGCATGGGAATTTTAGGGCGCCCGAGGAGCCTAGCAAAGGAGGTGTGCAGCAAAACAGGATCATACTGCACCGGCGAAACAGAGAGACAACTCGATGAGCACAGAAACAGCAGCCCATGCCGTAAACCTTGAGTTTAAAGTCAACGCGATGACCAAATATTAAAGAACATTCATCCTCATAATTACACTCACAAGCTGTTCTCTGGGGGCCCGTGGAAGCACCTTTCGCAATTCTTCTCGGATTACCAAGGGATCGGAACCAGAAATCACCTACATATTTACGAACAAAAAGAAAGATCGAGGGCAATCTGAAAGTCAACGAAGGGTTCATTTCTAGAAGAGGAGCCATTTCCAGCCGACCTGCCAGCAGCCCAGAAGCACCCCGGTGGAAGTCAACACCACCCTATCCAGAACAACCTTCAGTGGACAGAGCTCCTCAGCTGCACCCTCAACGGCCTTCACCTCGGCTTCAATCTCAAGGAATTTTACAAAATGAAAATTAATAGGAGAGAGAAAATCCATAATAACTATTAAGCATTCTGAGAAGAGAGATGGAGGGACCCAGCAGACCTCAGCAGCCGATGCTCGAACAGGCGTGAGATGATGGGACGCGTGGAACATGCTGAAGTGGTACATACTCGCATTCTGAAACCATATGCCTTTTCAACAGACGCCAATGGATAAACAGATGAAGAAACAATTCAATTATCATTTATATTAACCGAAAAATGATATAACTAGCCGAAATAATAATCTTTTCCCATGAGATGAAACTAATAATTTGCTCCCCTTCACTAATTATCCCATCAGGAAAGTAAGTAAAAACACCAACCGGTGAAAAAAAACCCTCACCTTCATCAAAATAGGGGAGGAAGACGCCTCTTACAGCCTGCCTGAAGGATGGAATGGACCTTGTGTTAATAATCCGGGGAACTATATTACATGGATTCTAAAGGACCCCCTTTTTTTCCCCCTTGGTGGGGGTGGAGATCTTACAAAACAAGAAAAAAAAGAAAATTTTTGACTGGATTAGTGCTGATAATATACTGAATAGAATATGAATAGGAATAAAAAAATTCACTGTCGGAAATAAAAATGGCCAACTCAGTTTGCAGTCTCTGATTGCTGATAGGAGCAGCAACCAAGAAGGATCATCGCAGATCCCTTGGTTGCTCTGAGATCCAATTTTTGCCAAATTTTGGACAAGGTCACGAGTAAAAATCCTTGGGAGGAAGAAAAATCGAGGGCATGATGCAGGGATAGAACAAGCACGGAGTCATGGAAGCCCGTCAGAAGCCCAAGGCTGTCCACTTCAAGCTATTGAAGCTCTTTAATGGCAGGACGGAGTGAAGGGCCTTAAAGGCGGTGTGAAATGAATTGGGCAGGTGAGAAGGAATCCGGCAGCATCACCTGCCGGGGAACCTCGCCATCATCTTCTGATAGAGCTTTGGAAGCAGAAGAGGAACCCAAGGACCAGGAATAAAAAATGAAGATGAAATCAGGTGTTTTTGATATGAATATGGCGTGTGATCTGGCGAATTGGCGGAATTAGATCTCTAAACCCTAGTCGACAACGATCCGGAAAGCGACGTTGATTCATCGACGCTAACCCTAACAGGCTATGATGAGGTGTTAGACGACAGTGATGATGATGATGATGATGGTGGTGGTGGTGATGGTGAGAGCTTACGAGAGAGGCGCTGCGTACTCTGAGCTGAGATGGAGCACATTCGCGCGAACTGGGGGATCTGCGGGCTACACAGAGGATGAGAATGATTATTTAGGGCATTCCAGATCGAGAACGGGGGTGGGTGGGCGGGGGGGAATCTCTAACCGCACCTGCAGAATCGGAGTGACGCTCCCGTTCGTCAGGCTGAAGAGATCCGACAGGGAGAGGGACTGCGACGTCTCTCCTCCCCGGAGGAAGGCCGCGCCGTGCTCCTCCAGATCCCGCGACATCTTATCGTACAGCTCCGACCGCCGCGCCGAGATCGACACCCGGGGCTCTGCGAGAAGGCGAGAGCACGATGATGGTCGAGGGCTCGACCATCACCGGAAGAAGCATCCTTCCGACTGAAATTGACGGGGAAGGAGTAGGAGGAGCCTACCAGAATCGGAGGGAGGGGATTGGAGTCGGGAGTTCTCCACGGCGAAGCGAAGAGCCAGGGAGATGAGGGCCACCGAGAGACCCCAGACCGCCGCCACCCTCCACAAGGGCCCCCACCGGCAGCGGATCGCCTTCGCCATCGGAGCCCACGCCACCACCTCCCAGACAGCAGACAGCAGACAGCAGACAGCGGATGGAAGGGCGGAGGACGAAGGTTCTCGTTAACCAAAATTGCACCCGCGGGTCAGCTGAATCACCCCCGGACCCCATGGAGCCCATAATGGGCCCATTAATAACTACAAAGGCACGTATTCCTGGAGCCCAAGACCAAAGCCCAGATAGGGACGGCGCTCAGCTGCGCCCCACTCTCTTCTCCGGGAGAAGACTTTTTGGGCTTGAATATATTGGGCCCATCTGGTTAAGCCCATTTAATCAAAGCCCAACCACCCTGGCCCTGAGCTCATAGCGTATAACATCATGATATTATTTTCAATGTATGACGCTATCATGAGGCTTCTCTCTCTCTCTCTCTCTCTCTCTCTCTCTCTCTCTCTCTCTCTCCAATAATACGCCTCCTACGCCCCTCGCCTTCGTCTTCCTCCTCTCCTTCCGGAGGGCTAGACGCAGAAGAGAGAGAGAGAGAGAGAGAGAGAGAGAGAGAGAGGGGATCCTCTCCCAGCGATCGCAGAGGCTCTGATTCTTCCCCCCGTGACCTCCTTTGGTGGCTTCTTCTCCCCGTCCGCTCGATCTGGGATTGGCCGGATCGGTGGGGGTGAGGGAATTTGGCGGCGGCGATCGGAGGAGGAGGAAGAAGAGGAGGAGGAAGATGTCGGGGCAGGGGCAGCGGCTGAACGTGGTGCCGACGGTGACGATGCTGGGGGTGATGAAGGCGCGGCTGGTAGGGGCTACCAGGGGGCACGCCCTCCTGAAGAAGAAGAGCGACGCCCTCACAGTCCAGTTCCGGGCGATCCTGAAGAAGATCGTGACGGCCAAGGAGTCGATGGGCGATGTCATGCGGTCGTCGGCCTTCGCCCTCACGGAGGCCAAGTACGCCGCCGGCGATCACGTCGTCCGCCACGTCGTCCTCGCGCAGTCCACCCGCTCCGCCTCGCTCCGCGTCCGCTCCCGCCAGGACAACGTCGCAGGAGTCAAGCTCCCGCGCTTCGAGCAGTTCGTGGATGCCTCCGCCAACTCCGACAAGTCCGCCGATCTCACGGGCCTTGGCCGAGGAGGTGTTCAGGTTCAGGCCTGCCGCGCCGCCTACGTCAAGGCCATTGAGGTGCTCGTGGAGCTGGCGTCTCTGCAGACCTCGTTCCTGACCCTCGACGAAGCCATCAAGACCACCAACCGGAGGGTGAACGCGCTGGAGAACGTCGTGAAGCCCCGGATCGAGAACACCATCAATTACATCAAGGGTGAGCTGGACGAGCTGGAGAGGGAGGATTTCTTTCGGCTGAAGAAAATCCAGGGGTACAAGAAGAGGGAGATCGAGCGTCAGATGCAGGCAGCGGCAAATTTCGCCGAGGAGCAGAAGGTTGAGTCGATCTCGCTGCAGAAGGGAGTCTCCATGCACACTGCACGCAAATTATCTGATCTACTCTCCGTCGGCGGCGACAAGGACGAGGACATCATCTTCTGATCTGCTCCTCCCCCCTCTCTCCTTAGGTCAGCTTGTAGACTCCCTTTTACTGTTTTCCATCCGCATTTCCATCATACCCAAGCCATAAATCTTAGCATAAAAACACAAGTACCTTATGTTTTCTCCGGCTGGAAGGCATCCATTCTTTCTCCTTCGGTGGATTTCCCGGGTTTAAGCTTACAAATTGCCATTCACTGTAATCTTTGTTATCTGTTCCTGTCTCAAGACCATGGGCACGTTTGTGCCAGTCTCGACAAATTTGAGACTCCCCATGTTGGGTCTCAGATTCTCTTTTCTAATAATGGGAAAGATTGTTTATCGCCTGTGTGATGCCTTGTTTACTCGACGGAAATATGCTTCCCCAATTAACGTCTTGTTGCTTGTTTGCTGCATCCAATTGATCTGCTGATTCAGAGAGTCCGTCTGCTGTCTCGTCTCATCCTAGATTTACCTAATTTTGAGTGAAGATGAAACTCTGTGAAGGGCTACTCCCAATTTTCGGATGGAGGCCATTAGATGGAATACTTTTACCATTCATGTCTCATTCTTGTTGTCATTTTTAGTTCATGAACCCTACCTCACCTGGTAATAGTTCATAAAATATGCAGATCTGACTCAGGCCCTCGTTCCCGGTTTCTGAAATTTCTGGATTTTCCAGAATATGCGGGCATCTCCATCCAACCCTTAATTTACCGGTCTCTTCCACCGCTTAGAAACCATTTCTGGCTAGTAAGGCGCATAATTCACCAAGCTTGCCGCTCTTCCTCCAATGATGATCTGTTCTGTTCATCCATAGGGACGATGGCTTCCAATCTCACTCCTTCACCCATAATCGCCGTATCCATATATGTGCATGCTATGAGCATCCAAGCTTTATTATGAATCCATTTTTACTGCACCGAAGACAAGATTAAACATTTTGTCCTCATTTATAGACTATGTTATAGCATGCACGGAGGAGATAAGTAGCTTGTCTCTTCGTCTGGAATTTCTATTTTATGCAACATAAGCAAGGAACCATCATAGAGTCTTTCCTTTATGAAAAACGCCGGATTATAGCTTTCATTAAGGATGAATTATGCCATTGAAGACTGGATGGACATGTACTAAAGATGAGATCGATGAACCGGCACCAAGGCTTAGGGGAGCCCGGCATCCCCCTTCATGCACTTCACTTAACCAGTAAAATGATAGGATACTGCGCTTGCCAAAGCGGATTCTTTCGTTGTGCGGCTTTTCAACAATGGATATTGCTCCTTCATCTGTTGTTATGAAACGGGTAGATGAAGGGTTGGATGGTATCTCGTAGCTGATCATTCGATGGTGATGATGACGGTTCAAGAATCGCACAGAAGAGAAAACCCATTCGGCTGAAATAGTGATGGGAGAAACTTACCTTACCCAGGAGGAGCTCCCACATGTGTTGTCATGAAAGGGTTAGGGTGTGGAGCTGATCATCATCATCATAAAGTGGACAGTTGTCTCACTTTTTCTGCCAGATGGGGTTATCTTCCAATTAATTCTTCTCCCATCCAGGACTTGTATCAGCACCACCATTAACACATGAAGGAACTCCTTATAGTTAGTTCTCTCATCCCTCTCTTTGCTTTGAGAACATTGGGAACTTGGCTTCCATAATTCATTGGGTGGAGCCTGTGGGTTTTTTTTTTATAATTATTGTTTTTTTTTGGGTGAGAGGGGAGAGAAGCCTCCAGTTGAATTAATCAGGGTCTTAGACAGGATCGATAAAGGGACCCTTTTCCGGTATTTCCCCCCCAAAATAATAGATAAACAAGGGCTGAATTCTTCTTACATAATCCAGTCCTTTCACAGAGTGTAAGAATACTGAATGGAGGAGATTGGAAAATATATATTTGATCTAGTTGTCTATTCCATGAAAATAGATGTGTGATGGTAAGCCCCTCTTTGTTTCAACTTGCTTCCCAACACCCCCTGGAAATTGGCCAGCTCTTATTGTTCATTCTTCTCATCATTACACACCATAGTTAGCAGCGATTTAGCCTAATTAGCATCTAATTCAAACCGTTCATGGTTTCTCCTCAAGAGTTGACTTATTTTATCAGTGGCATGAAGAATCGGTTTTCTCATAAACATTGAATATTTTCAAGTTTTCAAGTAGCAACCCAGCCAGATGATGCCTCAATGATCAGAGCTGACCAGATTTCTTGGGAATTATAGCTCAAGTTAAATGAGAGATGGTTCATGTGACTATCAGCGGATTAAAGCTATAAAAACTCAGATTGAGCTCCCTTTCATCTTGTCAGTGCGAAGGGTGGTAAATCATCAAATGGCGTGTTCAATGAACAGAGGAAAAAGATGAACTTGCGGTAGAATTTCATTAAAATCGAAATACGAGGTTCTTGAAGAAATAGTGGGATTGTATTTTGGGGTGCGAATATCATTGGTTGACTTGAAATAACGACTTTTGATAAATTGAGGTCGGATTCTTATATTTATTCAAGCACTGTATCTCTAAGAGTGTGGGCTTATTTATCAGTGCGCTAGCCTAGCTCAGGCTCATACACATTAGACGAATTCCAGGGCCTACCCAGGCAAGTTCGCTAGGTGAAACCATTTGAGAGAGATAGAGAGATAGAGAGAGAGAGAGAGGTGAGCCTTCGTAGTTAGACCTGTCAAAGTTCTTGGCTGACTAATTTTAAGTGAAGAATTAATTGGAAGGCATCCTTTTTTTATTTGGAGTTGTGGGTCTCTGAAGATTGTCCTATTGGCATTGTTTAGTCGATCAGTCTAGTTTCAGGCAAAAAGAAATTAACCTCATAATCGTACTCTCTCTCTCTCTCTCTCTCTCTCTCTCTCTCTCTCCCCCCCTCCCTCCCTCCCTCTCTCTCTCTGTGCTCTAACAAGCAGGGACAATTGAGACGTGCTCCAGTTAAACATGGTAGACTTGTGATAATAAAATAATAGAGGAAGACTCATCCCTCTCTCTCCTTTCAATCTTCTGTCAACTCCCTTGGCTTCTCTCTCTCTCTCTCTCTCTCTCTCTGTGCTCTAACAAGCAGGGACAATTGAGACGTGCTCCAGTTAAACATGGTAGACTTGTGATAATAAAATAATAGAGGAAGACTCATCCCTCTCTCTCCTTCCAATCTTCTGTCAACTCCCTTGGCTTCTCTCTCTCTCTCTCATCGCCCCATCTGATCTTGATGGATGGCGAAATCGAATCAACATCGGTTCGAGGGGGATGCTTCATAAAAAAATTGAAGCGCGGCAGGCTACATTGGAATAAATGGATGGCCTCAGGGCTCCTCGGAAGAAGGGATCGAACAAGTTCCATGCTATTATATTAATAGTAGGAAAATAAGCTTTTACAGCAGCAGGTTCATATTGGGGTTCCTCAGAAGGGATTGATCAATATTTGATGATGCGGATAGCAAGAAAAAAAAGAAAAAAAGATCACAAGGTTATATATCAAGATCACCTTGCGGTGAGGATGAATCGGAAGAGAGCAGATCTTCGGCCTCCACGGAATCAGGAATCCCCATATGAGCATTTTGCATTTTGCATTTTGCAGGCGAGGGAGCCAAAGAACAGAGAGAACGGTTATGAAGATTTTCTGCTAAAATATCACTCGATTGGTGGGCGATCACTATGAATTATCGCTAGCAAATCAATGGCCACAGAGAGAGAGAGAGAGAGAGAGAGAGAGAGAGAGAGAGAGAGAGATCAGAGAATGCGTTGTACAGGAGGTGAGTCGGCCCTGTGGTGGAACAACTTTGCAACTCTCCTCCTCTCGCAATCCTGAATCATAAAAAAGATGCAAAAAAAAGGAAAAAAATATGAGCATTCATATTGAGCAATGACACTGCCATAAACAGTAAGATGGAGAAAATAGTCTTCGTACTACTCCACAGAACCCAAAAAAAAAAAAAAAAATGCTTCCAGCCGAGTTTAGGAGTACTGATAATTGCTACATTAAAGACCAACATTATAGTAAGATAATCAATTATTTAAGTAGGCAGCCCATTTAGGAGATAGATACTGGACACGCATCAAAATTTGAAAAAGAAAAAAAAATCTCATTTCCCTCATATATGGGTGATCTTTTTTGCTCCAGATCTCTACAAGTTCATCATGCATCACGCAAAATGATAATATTCTGCAAAGATTGCAATAATGGAAAGATCATCATCCGCTACCTGAAACATGTTAAGCCGGAACTCCCTTTCTGGATTCATCCTCCGAAATTTCAGGAACGTGTATCCGAAGCTGAGCTGATCACGAGAGGTGAAACGATCCACCTCGTTGAACCAGAGGCAGGAGAACAGGTTTGACATGGGCGTGTGGGCGCGGACGATGAAGGAGCCCTCGGGCACATCTGTGATCCAAGAACATTGGGATCAATCGGGAATACAAAGAGGAGGGATGAAAGAAAAGAAATTATGATTTTATTTTTTATTGACTCACAGCTCGGAAGGGGGGTGCTTCTGTCGGAATCGTCAAACTTTACTAGCCCATCAGACTGGTAGAACAAGAACTGCTCATCAATGGCGGTGTGGTTGTACTTATTCAGGCGTTTGTTTTGGAGCACCTCCTCCCAAACGCAATGGCGATCGTAATGAACCGAGATGGCATATTCCGATCTCTTCCTCCACAGGAAATATTCCAGAATCAGAAGAGGATCCGCATCCAGACGCATTTTGCTGTCGATCCAAATCGAGTAGCTGTCAAGATCAAAGAATGCTTCACATGATTGGAAAGGTAGAAGGAAAAAAAAACTGATGTGCGTTTGTAATGACCGATAATGGAGAGCATCATACTTCAAAAAAGGCACTGGAATAAGGTTAAGTATCACAGAGTACCTAAAACTAGAAAAAATTATGCAGAAATCCACTAACACTGATCAACAAGTTCAAGAAACATGGTGGAGATTTAGAATTGAAATGCTGATGAGGCATCCCAGAGATTTATGAAGTCTGATCTGATGTGAATATTTTAGCCCACATGGGAATGACAACTCCCAGCCAGAACCCATGTATGCTTGATGAAGCACATCCATTCCTTGTCCTACTCTTTTTTTGGGCCCCCCATTTAAAACTAGAGAGATGAATGAGAATCTGAGAGATATCTAGAAGATAAAAATCTATACTGCGGATCACATGTACTTGAGGAAGCAATAATCCGGCAAATAGATAAGATCTACCCTGATGTACATGTCAAAGATATCAAGAACATCAGAAATTTTCGCAATTCGTTCATTAATGTGGTCGTTTAAATGGAAATTCAAACACTATCATTCGCCATAATGAGTTTCCCATCATAACTGCGTCATAATCGGTCGTCATCTAGGAAATGTTAGACAAGAAGCTCCTTAAAGAATATCTTTTAATTCCCATAGGCCCAGAAAAAGACTTTATAAGCTAAAGAAATACCTAGCCGAAGGGAAAAGTCTATGTGACAAGAATTTGGGCACCTTTCCAGCTTTACGCAGGTCCGTGTAGGGTAAATTCCTCACTAAGATAATCCTCCACAAACCAATGTTTCCTCTCTCATCAGGTGCAGTCCCCTCCGAAGCCAATTGTGACATTGTCAACTCATCCAGGAACATTACGAAGCAGACCTGATTCTTAGACAATGCGCTAATCTGAACATAGAAAGGTGAAAAGAATCGGAGATCAGGTAATAAGACATTAGTAATGAAATTTTTGCAATATCTAACCCCTGTTAAAAGTTTTTAGAGTATCTGTCTCACGCCAGAAAATTTTACAATGAATTCGAAAAGTAGTAAAGTTCACATCCACTGGGCCAGGAGAGAAAACATAGATCCATGCTTTCCATCTGGTTTCAATTTTGAGCTCAGTGTTCAACTCACGATTCTGGAGATCATATCAGGCCGGAGGGAAAAAAAAATCCTGCAACTTGTTTTTAAATTAACAGGTTCCGGAACCCAAGATCTAGGATGGAGCAAATTGATGTTTTCCCGTAAGTTACGGATATGAGATGCGTCATTTTGCAAAAAATATTCTCCACCATTGTAGCTGTTCATTCATGCTTCAACTATGGTCGACAATGTTCAATTTTTTTTCATGTGAAACCGGAACTCTGTACACCATTTAAAGGGCAGATATCATTAGCAACCGTATCCTCAATACTTCTCAAATGAAGCATGCTATCTAGACACACTTGAATAATAGAATTTCGGCCATTTTAATTTTTTTCAGCTCGAGATAGATAAAGATCTTCACATTTATCCTTTGCAGAAGCAATCACCTTGAGAGGGAGGGGAGAGAGAGAGAGAGAGAGAGAAAGCTAGAAAAATAGCGAATGAAAAGATATGTTATGGACTGTCTCATTATCAAACTCAAATAAAGATGTAGAGGAACGAAAGTATTAATTGAATTTAAGAAACAAAGAACAAAATAGGTAATAAAGAGTGAAGGGGCAGCCCCACGCCTTCTTAATCACAAGGGTCACGTACTTAAACTATCATAAGTTAAAAAGAACTGTTTGTGACTTAATATTAACCATATTCATCTTTCAAAAAGCACGTACCTTGCTTCTTGTGGGTCTTCTAAGATAGTCCGAACTCCCAAATATGCAAGATGATACAACAACTTTGCAAGAATGCATATAATCTTTGTCCTTCTCGTCCAAATCAAATCCAGTTGTGGGAAATCCTTTAGGACCTCTGATAAAACCACAATGAAGAGTTTCATTTCTTGCATAAAAGGAGTTTTCTCTCTCCTTAAGCGTTTGATGTCCTCCAAATCTGGGTTTGTATATATCACGTCCTTGAGAGTTTTCATCATTGATATATTCAAGAGAAAATTGTGAGACATTCATGTAATCCGTTGGCTCAACAATATGATCGATAGACTCCAAAAAGTCAATCTGACAAGAAAGATCTGAAAAGTCGCATACAGAAAATTCAGATCAAGAATGAAGAAATCATAAGAAATGACTCAAAACTCACGCAAAATCATCAGGAACTTTCCAATAAAAAAATCGCATGAAATATTTATGAATACTGAAATACGCCTCCCAAGTAGACTAAGTGATATAGCACTGGTTCTAGATGTGATGAAATGTCTTTACTATCAAGAAAACAAGTACCTCCTATTACAAATATCATTTTATAATAAAAAATGAAAATTATTTATATAATTGCTTATCCTCCAGGTAACACTCGTGGTTCTTACAGACAAGGAAGTTAAAGCAATTGAGAACAAGCATCGGGATTACAGAGTGAACGTGCATAATTCAGTTCCCATTTTTTATCTTTGAATTCCTTTTTGTTATCTTTCAATGACTGTAGAAAATAAAAAGTGGTCTGAAACACATTTTAGTTCCCTTTTGATTTTATTATCCCAGAATGGATGTACAAAACAAAGAAACGAGTTAGTTATCGGGATATTTGCTTGCATTTACATCACTAAAGACTACAGAAAAACACAAACTTTAAGATATTAACCACAAGCACATTGAGAAAACTGACTAATCCCAAAATCTCTAACTCAAGATTTTTAAGATCTTGCTAAAGCTGATAGATTTCGATTTCAAGATGTAAAACCATCATTCTAAATTATGGAAAATAAATATTTGAAATTTGAGTTTCATCCGTTGGTTGATGCATGTGATATTCTTTCAGAACAAGTATCTACCCCATGATATCGGATGTCGATCATAGCAGGGACGGAAATCAACATCAATCTATTAAGCAGCCCCAAAAAAATATAATCGTTTCATTTATTTATTTTAGCTTCTTCTACAGATAAGGTGTCAGAAAAGAACTCTAACTGGGTATTAATGATTTTCTGCCTGCTATAAACAGGGCATCCTTACTCAACCGTATCCCTTCCCCACGGTAGCACTCTAATATTTCTAGTGCAATGATCAACATTGAAAAAAATCAGACTAAGATCAAGACGTCTTGAGCCCCAAATTTTTTTGTTGTAGATATGGAAAGAGGAGTAGATGGTTACTTAAGGGTATCATTCTAGTGGTGTTAAAATATATGACAAGTTGAGTAAGAACTAAGCATGAAATGTTTAAAATCCAATAATCCAATTGATTTATTAGAGCTTCAGCAGGGTTTTGAAAGTAATCGCGAACCTAGTTATTTACTAGGTTCAAATCAAGATTGATTAGTTAACATTTTCGAATTAGATAGCAAATACTTCATCAAAAAAATATCCATTTTGTTGATATACCATCCTGGGAGAGGATAATAAACAACAAAAAATAATATTTTATACCATCAACAGAACATTTCGAACTATATGGTTGAAACGGAAATATACTGGTAATTTATTGGAATTTGGTTGTAATGAGAAAATTATTGCTTCTTAGGATCAAAGATTAACAGAAATTGTAGTGTATTATTACAATAGATAGGAATACAGCATCTACCCTCATTGAATAAGAGTGAATCGTACATATGAATCTATTTCGTGCTTAGAGTTAAGCTTCCAAAGCATTTTTGGCCCACTCCTCCACAGGCTCTAGCCCAGTTAAAAAATGAGGCTTAAAGGAGCCTCATTTCGGGATGGAGATTAGTCCAAGTTGTAAAAAAAAAAAGGAGCCTACTGGTCCTGACCTAAGTTGTTTCTGTGGCCATGTAGATTGATTTTGATTGTCTTGACTGCACCCGTGGACTCATCTAGAAGCTGACAGTTCGTGAAATACACATGTAATTTTTCAAAAACAACGTCGTCATACTAGTGATTGACATCCACTTTAAACAGAAATCAGCCAACCGTAGTATTTCATTATCCAATTAATTATTTTTATTGGGCAATGTGAGGAATGGGGGAGGCTTTACACTATCACCCATTCTATTAAACCAGAAAATTTTATGAAAAGCTCTGTTTCCCATGAATATATTTCCAGAATCGTAACTGCATTCGCAAGGAACCAGAAGCGAGCAGGATTTCTACGAGAAACATTGCCTAACATCGTGAATAAATGAAAACGGACAAGATGAAAAATCTCTTACGCCTCCTTGATGGACTTTTGCGAGAAGATCTCTTATCAAAATTTTGGAATTTGGCAGAAATATTTACATTCCCAGCAGAAACCAATTGGTATGTAGCAGTATCTTCATTTCCATGCATCACATGCAAATCTGCAACAAAATTCACTTTTTAAAACTCAGAAACCTCCAATAAGTAAAGAATAAGAATTTGAACTCAGTTGAACTTAGTTTCAAGAGAAGAAAAATAATTCATCACCACACAGAAGCATAAAACACGTTTTACTTCAAAGGATGTGATTAAGGGAAGTAAGCTTTTAATATTAGAAGATAATGTATAACAAGCAGTGGAGTCTTTCTATCTCTAGAACCAAACGTAACCTCTGAGACAGGCAGAAATTTCGTCGTCCATACAATGAGATGTGCACATCTACTACAGTGATAATGCTTGATTAGCATCATACTAAAGTGTAGAATAGGAAACACAAGAAGGAGAAGAAGAAGATGATGGAAATAGGAATGGAAAGGAATCGCTTCGCAAACTTACAAAAAAACGGTTATAAGGTGCATATCTTGTAGATTTAATCAACTTCAAACTCGATCTATCATCAAGTGGATTGAGTATCAAGACAAAGCCTGTGTAGAGTGGTGGGCAATGTGTGTTCCGCCGGAGAAGTAGTATCAACTACAAATTGATATATCAGCTAGTGGATTGAGTATCAAGGCAAACCCCAAGTAGAGTGATGAGTAATGTGTGTTCGACTGGAGAAGTACTATCAGAGTCGCTGGAAATTTTATCCATTATTATTTGTGTCGATAAACGTAATTCCCCTTCGCTTCCAGGGTTCCACATTACATTATGCTCGGCCTTGATGCAATGTCCGTTGCCCTGCTCTCAAAAGGGACATATTCTGCTTTTGGTAGGCCCCTTGAAATTCCAGGGCGTTAAACTGATGCAAACCATCCACTTAAGACTCCTCCAATTCCTCACTCATACACACAATCTATCTTCCCCTCGGCAAAGACAAAATCGAGCTAAACGGTAACAAACATCCTCCAGCTAAATCAACGGGGTACGTTCAGAATTTTTTTTCGAGGGAACACGAAACCACAGGTTGAAAAAATTCGCCTCGGAGAAATCTGTATCCACGCCAGATTATTCCTCTATATATATGATTAACGTCTCAGGAACCGCAGATTCGATCGAACGATCGGACGTCTTCCAGAAATGCCTACACATTCCTGGCATTTCATCAGATTTCATAAAAATAAAAAGAGGGCAGGGGCTCACCGGCATGGGCCGGCAGCCTGCGGCCGTAAAAGCAGAGGTACCCCAGGAAGAGGAGCGAGACGAGCAACAGGGCGGAGGCGGTGCCACTCCTCCACCTTCGGGGGACGTCCCTGACGAGCCTCCTCCCTCGCCGGAAGCGGACTCCCGACGAGGCCACGGGGAGGGCGACGGCGGCGTCGGCGTGGAGGTCCCTTCGCTCCTCTCCGCCGTGCCTGTACAAGTAAGACGCCATGCTCACAGATCTCGGACTCGGCGCCATCTTCCTCCCGCTCCTTTTCAGCACCCGATTTTTTGCACATAAACCCCCATTTAGAAAATACTTTCATAAATAACATGTTTTTAAATAAATAAAAACATCTACAGGCATCCCGACCGAGCTCGTGCCATATAGATACCATTATTTTTTATAATACATTCATATATATTTAAAATACGAATAAAATTGATTTTCATAAATCCGTTGATGTTGTTTACCCAGATGGATGTATTAATGCATATTATTTTCTCCCCCCATGTTGAATATTTTTCGCAAATATTTTTATTTTTTAAGTCATTAATATCAATTATGGAAAGCAATTAAGACGTTAACTGATATTCATCTATATATATTTATAATTTGGCTAGCCAGTCTGCCTAATACGTGCTCTAAAGATGTTTTCCTAAAAATTATATCACGTTGTGAAATTACAAAATAGCCCTCGTATGTAGACTTGGCCCGATTAAGATGGGTGCCAACGTTCATACCAGGGCCATTAACATTTGAAGACGGTTGACCAGATTGACCGACTACACCCAACCGAAGAAC
The DNA here is from genome assembly GCA_024713555.1 of Spirodela polyrhiza. NCBI lineage: Eukaryota > Viridiplantae > Streptophyta > Magnoliopsida > Alismatales > Araceae > Spirodela > Spirodela polyrhiza. Next base: position 7,850,631 of record CM046535.1, read on the forward strand.
CCTAGTGAAGTCAAACTCGTTCCCCTTCGTATAGAGAGAGAGAGAGAGAGAGAGAGAGAGAGATTGGGCCTATTTATTTAGGGGCTCCATTTATCGCCTAATTAGACAACATGAGATGGGCAGAGTATCAGATTTTTTTGATCGGTTGACATCTCTAGCACTGAAAATTAAAAAAATACCATTTTAAAATAATAGTTATAAGCTTAATAAATTAAATTATTAATTATTATATTTTTTTAGGAGTGATAGAGAAGAGATGGGGTTTATGTGCTTGGTTGGCAGCCTCATGTGTGCGGAGGAGTTATTGGTGGTAATATTCTCAACAAAAAATAAAGTAAAAGAGATGAACAAAAATAGGTATAATTAAAATATATACATGATATTTATATTATGGCACACTTGCCGGTATGCATTAAATAAATATTTCCTGTCAAATTCCCGTCTTTCCCTTCCTCCTCCAACACACAACCAGATCTTGTCCCTTTCCTCACCTCGCCCATGGAGACCTGTGAAGATCTGCTATGATCTCTCTCTCTCTCTCTCTCTCTCCCCCCATAGCAGGTGGTCTTCATAAGAAGGGCAGGGTCTCTGCTCCTCCTCCTCCGTCACCTTCTTCCCTTTCGAGATGGCCACCGTCGCGTTTGCCACCCCGACTGGGCCTTTCTTCGCCGTGGAGGACAACCCCCCGCAGCAGCAGCGTCCTCGAGAGGCCTCCTTCTCCTTCTACCTCACCGGCCCCGAGAGCTTCGCCCTGCGGCTTGGCGGTGAATTCTCCGACCGCAGAGGCAGCTCCGCCGCCCAGATCGCCCTCGCCGGCGGGAGGCCGTCCGCGGCGGCGCCGGAGGACGAGCTGGACGTCTTCAGCGCAGAGAAGTATTTCAGCGGCGGCGGCGCGGAGGTGGTGGAGGAGCGCGAGAGGCCGTGGAGGACGCCCCCCGCCGGAGACGGGGAGCTCGCCAGCGGCGGGCGGAAGGTCCGCTGCGGCCCGCTGAGTGTGTGCTCGGAGGCCAGCGGGAACAGCCGCAGCGCGCTGCTAAAGGACCTCCCCCGGCGATCTCGCCCGCCGCCGGTGAGGAGGAAGTTGCTCCGCCTGTTCCCCTGCTCCTGCTCCGACGAGGCCTCCGTTGAGGTGGGCGACGCCAAGAGCAGCAGCGGTGGCGGTGGAGCGGGGGGAGCCCACCAGGTGCGGCGGGAGAACTGGAGTAGGAAGGAGGGCTGTTTCTCGGCGGCGCCGCCTTCGACCACGGCGGCGGTGACGGTGGCGGCCGGAAAGCCAGCAGCGGCCGTCGGAGGGAGTCTGCGGGTCCCCTCCGCTCAACTGGGGGGCAACGTAAACCCGTCTGTGGTCAGTTCCAACTGGGTCATCCGGGCATTGGGCCCCCGCCCCCGGCGGCGCCGTCGCCCGCGCTGGAGAAGACGACGCCTGCAGCGAGTCGAGCTCGGAGCTGTTCGAGATCGAGAGCATCTCCACCGGCACGCTGGGCCTCGGGTGGGAAGGCGGCGCTTCCGCCGCCACCTGCTACGAACCGAGCGAGGCCAGCATCGAGTGGAGCGTCGTCACCGCCAGCGCCGCCGACGGCGAGGCGAGCCCTCCGCCGCCGCCGCCGCCACCGGGCAGGAAGTGGGCGGAGGAGGAAGGAAGGCGGGGTGGGCAGCGGCGGCGCCGGGCCGGCGCCGGGCTGCTGGGCTGCGGCGGCGCCAAGGCGGTGATGCCTGAGCGGGTCCGGGCCCACCCGAGGCCCGCCGCCGCAACAGTTCCCGCCATCAGGTGCCGCGCGCTGGCGGCGCGCGAGACCTGGCCGCAGATCTCCGCCCCACCGCCACGTGCCCATCACCGGCTGTAACCACCATCCGCGTCCCGCCACATGTCAGCCCCCCCACCCCCTTGCGTGACATTCCACGGAGGCATTGTTCTTGTTTAAAATAAATAAAATATTCTTCGTTACCCTTAAATTATCGTCCGAGAGAGAGAGAGAGAGACGATCCACCGGCCGGTCAACGGTGAGACCGGCTCCTTCTCGAGGCGACACAGCCGACTGTTCAGCGCTCAATCATTCAAACTTGAAGCAGAAGAATAACGAGGGGCCCGGGCCTCACCGACCCCTCCCTCAAACCCTAGCGCTTCGAGGCCATCTGTCATCCATCAACCTCTCCTCTCTCTCTCTCTCTCTCGCTTTCGCTCTCTCTCTCCGGCGATCTCTTTCCCCTGAGGAGGAGTGGAGATGGGTGGCGGACCTGTTCGGGGGCAAGGGGCCACAAGGTGTTCGGCATTATTCCTCCTCCGCCGATCAGGGGAGGTGCAGGCAGAGAAGGCATTCGACCCACTGCCCTTGCTGAACGGGCAGCAAGGAAGGAAGGAAGGGAGGTAGGCAGGTATTCAGGCAGTCTCTTTCGAGGGCCTGCCGCGCGCCAGGGGGAGCCGAACCTCCGAGCCGGTCCCCGTCCTTTTTAAAAGCGACCCACCGGCGGCCCCCGTTGCGGGCGCCTCACGGCAGCGCGCGCCACCTGACGATCACCGCCCGCCAACCCTGCGGTGGTTCGCCGGGCACACGGCCGCGTTAATGCCGTCGCCTTCCCGTAGCTTTCTTCCCCGTCACTCCCATCGGCTGCGCCGGCGGCGATAGCGGCCGCAATTCCCCATCGCAGAGGGAAAGAGAGAGAGAGAGAGAGAGAGAGAGTCACCGGGTCGCCGCAGGAACGGTTGAAGGCTGAAGGGCGGGTGGGGGTGGGGGGACCGGCGGCGCCGCCTGGCATTAACTGGGGGCCGTCGCTGTGAGCCGACGGGGCGGGTTGCTAGGGCATCGCGTCGCATTAATCGCTGGGGGGGGGGGGCGGGGGAGGGCGGTGACCCTTGCAAAAGCCACCGCCGGTGTCCCAATGCTACCTCGTATTTACCGTCGGCATCACAGGCCACCAGGCGGGCCCCAGCAGACAGAGATGGGCCTGTTTTAGGTCGCCAAATCCACCCACTAAGCTTCTTTGATGGGCTCCGAGGATCCACCCAATTAGTGTTTGGGCTGATCTGCGGGCCCATTAACAAACAACCCCAAGCATCGGTCCATTTCGAATATTCCTTGCCACGTGTCAAATTCGGCTTCGGCCCAACGAGCATCGTGACCTGAGTTTATTATTATTATTATTATTATTATTACTACTACCACTATTACTATTACGAAAAATAATAAATATATAATTTTGATTCACGGCAATTTTAGTGACGGGACGTGATAATCATGATGATAAATGGGCCGGGCGCAGGGGCCCATGTGGTCCAACCCAGAAGACCACACCGCTTCAAGTCTCATCGAATCCGTTGTTATGAGTGTATGAGTGCCGGAGATTATGAACGTTATGAGGTCAAACTCAATGGACGACTGCCTCCATTTTGTACGCTTGACGACTGGATGGGACCACGGGCAGTGGACGGCCGAAGATCTGGATGATCTCGCGATGCGTATTGGGTGATGCCATTGGACGGCTGAGATTCGTTTTATTGCCCCATGAGCCTTTGTGGAAAAGGCGCGTGAGCATCGTAGGCCATGAGGATCATTAGCTTAGAGACAAGAGCGGTTTTAAAGCGGCTCATCACTACGGTTCGCCGACCTTTTATAAGAGAGCCGGTTTTCTACGACCGCTGATTTCCCTTTTTTGCCCCTCCTTTCTCTCTCCACTGGTTCTTCCTGTTCTTCTGCTTCTTTCTCGTCCCATGGCGTTGCCGGCGGCCAGGTCCGGCCGGCCGGTCCTCGCCGCCGCCGGGGGCTTCCTCTCCTGCTACCGTGCCTTCGTCCCCGCCATGTTTGCGCTGGTGCTCGTCGCCACCCTCGGCTCTCTCTTCCCCTCGAGTTCCCCTGACGCAGACGGCGGCGACGGGGGCGCGGGCGGAGGCATCGTCCGATCGAACTACCTCCGACGGGAGACCTTCATGGCGCTGCATTCTGATCCTCTCCGCACTCGCCTGGACCTGATCTACCGCCAGGCCGCGGACCACGCCGCCCTCGTCAATGCCTACGGCGCGTACGCCCGCCGCGTTAAGGTCGACGCGTCCCGCCTGCTCCACGCTTTCGAGGGGTTCGTCGTCTCCTTCTCCTCCACAATCGCTCGCCTCTCTGCGAAGGACGACGAAGCGGCGAAGGCCATGGAGGACGGTTCCCTGCGTGCCATCGAGAAGGAGTTCAAGGACCGGGTGAAGGTTTATCGGAAGCTCGTCGCCGAGTCCAAGGAGAGCCTCGAGGCGGAGATTAAGATCCAAAAGCTTCGCGACACCATCTTCGCCGTCGACCAGCAGCTTCACCGGGCGCGGAAGCTCGGCGTGCTCTCGAGCCACATTGCCGCCGGATCCACCCCCAGGAGTCTCCACTGTCTCGCCATGCGCCTGATGCAGGAGCGCGTGGCCCACCCGGAGTCGTACGGTGCCGCCCGCCGCGATCAAGAACGGGCGGAGTACTCTCTCGACCAGTACCACTACGCCATCATCTCCGACAACGTGATCGCCGCATCGGTGGTGGTGAACTCGGCGGTGCGGAACGCCGCGGAGCCCTCCAAGCATGTTTTCCACCTGGTCACCGACAGGATGTACCTCCCGGCGTTCCAGGTCTGGTTCGCCCGGCGACCGCCCCCTGGGGGCGCCACAGTGGAGATACGCTCCGATGCCGATTTCCCCTTCCTCAGCGTCCCATCCTCTCCGGCGACTGCCCAAAGGGGCGGCGGCCTTCCGCCGCTAGACTACCTCAAGTTCTATCTCCCGGAGATGTACCCTCGGCTGAGGAGGATCATCTTGCTGGAGGACGACGTCGTGGTGCAGCGGGACATGGCGGCGCTCTGGCGGACGGACCTGGAGGGGAAGGCGAACGGGGCGGTCGAGATATGCTTTGGGCCCTTCCGGCGGTACTCTCACTACCTGAACTTCTCCCACCCCGCTGTGAGGGAAAAGTTCAGTCCCGGGACCTGCGCTTGGGCTCATGGAGTCAATCTCTTCGACCTAGATGCCTGGAGGGGGGAGAAGCTCACCGAACGCTTCCAGTACTACGAGAACCTGGTGAGAATTCGCAGCGCGATGCTCCTCTGCTAGTCGAATCGGTTCGAATTCTGTCGCCGCTCCTCTTCTTCCCAATCATTCTCCATTCAATTTTCCGTCTCATGTCCACTTTCTTCTTCGTGCCCGTGTGCATTTTTTTTTTGATTTTCCGTTTGATGATAGCTCTTGATGATGACCAAAATTGGGAACTGTTCGACAGCAGATATTTTCCCGCACGAACTGAATCGATTTCTTAACAAGTTTTTCTCGTCCAATCCTGGCACCCATGGCTTCTGCTTCTACTGTGATCTTTCACGCCTCCGTTTACTCTGATATTTCCCTCAAGATCGAAATCTTTTGGCAGTCGCCTGGAAGCATCCGAAGCCCCATTGATGCTCGTGAACCAGAACCTCAGTTTGAGTTCCCCACCTCCAGACCCTTTCATGCTCCTCTAAACAAAATCCTGCCGCCGTTGGGCCTGGATAGTCCCCTGACAAGGGAGGAATCGCATCCTCACTCAAAGTCTGATTTCCATGCCTCTTCGTCTCCTCATCAGGTTGCTTCGGCCACTTCTTTCTCAATCCGATCCCTCTTCGCCGTTGGCGGAGATTGAATATCGTCCCACTATCACACATAGACCCTGTTGCTCCGTCTTCCCCAACGTTTCATTTATTGAACGTTCATTCATCGCCAAGAACAAGGAGATTCATTTCCCCGTGATCGCAGAGATGAATGGAAATCGTGTGGCTCATCCTGAATCCTGACTCGGTCAAGAAACAATGCAGAACTCCGACGGAAGCCTGTGGGCGCCGGAGACGGCGGCGGTGGCGGCTGCGGCGGCGGAGCTGATGACGTTCCACGGGTCCACCAAGCCGCTGGACAAGGCCTGGAACCTGATGGGCCTCGGCCGGAACCCTAGCATCACCCCGGCGGAGATCGCCGCCGCCGCCGCCCTCCACTTCGACGGGACCATGAAACCGTGGCTCGACGTCGCCATCAACCAGTACAAGCCCCTCTGGACGAGGTACCTCGACGCCGACGAGAAGTTCCTCCAGCTCTGCAACTTCGCCCTCTGAGGCAGGACATCGCCAGGTGAGTCCCGCCGCCTGCTCCAAAACCCCTAAAAATCCCCAAGTCTACTGTACAGTCAGAAAATGCCGATAGATTATCTCACTATCATGTGCATATTTCCTTATAAATAAATAAAAAAATGCTGCCCGTAGAATAAGATGCTCGGTGACCCTTGCTAGATTCCATGTACATATCATCTCTGGGCATTCATCTATTAGTGATGTGGATGATTTTTTGTGCAAAATCTTAATTTTTTTCCTAAGAAAATACACGATTTATTCTAGAACATGGGCGGGCCCAGTTCAAGAAGATATATCTCCGAGGATAGCATTATTTTGCGCATATTATATGAAGAATATTCAATGGCGGTGCCGTCGCCGGCTCCTTGGCTCCGTTTTCTTTTTCTAGACCCCGTTGTTAATGCACATTATTCATTTGGAAACGTTGGTCGATTCGTGGCTTCCCGGTTTAAGAAGGCGGGATATATTTTTAAAAAATGCGGATAAATTGACAAGACGGCATGCGGTTTGCCACGTGCCCCAGACGGGTCGCTGGTCGGAAGGCTGCGCGAGGTCTCTGTGCAGTGCGATGATGGCGTCAGCATGACGCACGCCAGCGGCTGACCCGTTAATGGCCTGGCGACCCCCCGGGGTCTACCCCCCACGCGTGTTCAGATTTCGCCCTTTCCCTTCCATCTGGTGCAAGCTGATCGCGACACAGTGACGGCCCCTCTCTCTCTTCTGCTCTCCTGCGCTCCTGCTCTCCTGTGCTTCTGTTCTTCTGTTCTTCTGGCAATGGCAGCGGGGCTAAGCTCCGGCGCCCTCGTGCCGTAGAGGAAGATGGAGCTCCATCAATACCTCGAGCCGCCGCCGCAGCCGCAGCAGCAGCAGGGGCGCCGCCCGTGGCCGCCGCCCAAGGAGATGGCGGCAGATCAGGACGTGAAGCCCCGGGGTGTGCTCCCCCTCCCCCTCTCCAATGGCGTCCTGGGGAAGAAGACCGCGCCGGCGGCGGCTCCCTCTTCGCCCCCGCCCCCGCCGGCGGTGTACAGGGAGTGCATGAGGAACCACGCGGCGGCGCTGGGAGGGCACGCCCTTGACGGCTGCGGCGAGTTCATGCCCTCCCCCGTCCCCGTGTCCGTCTCCGACGCCGCAGGGGAGCCCTCCGCCCTCGCCTGCGCCGCATGCGGCTGCCACCGCAACTTCCACCGCCGGCTCCTCCGCCGGGAGGAGCAGGAAGGAGACGGCCGCAGCTCCTCCCCGGCGGCGGCGGCAGCGGCCCCGTTCGGCCCTTCCGGCCACCACGTGCTGGTGGGCCTCGGCGGCGGGCTCCCGGGGAGGATCCCTCAGGGGAAGAGGTTTCGGACCAGGTTCAGCCCGGAGCAGAAGGCGAGGATGAAGGAGGTGTGCGAGCGTCTGGGGTGGCGGATGCAGAAGAGGGACGAAGGGCTGGTGGCGGAGTGCTGCCGGGAGATCGGCGTCAGCCGCGGCGTCTTCAAGGTCTGGATGCACAACAACAAGCACAACTTCCTCGGCGGCCCTTCTTCCCGGAGAGCGGCGACCGGCGGCGCCGCTGGAGGCGCGCCTCCCGACGGCGGCGGAGACAGTGAGGAAGCCTCCAGCTGTAGAGCGGACGATGGGGCCGCAGATGCCTTCGCTAACGGCGCCGGCGACCGTGCGGTGAAACGTCCGTCCTCCAAGGCGCAGGGGGACGGCTGATCTTCTCTCCCTCCCTCCTCCCCCGCCCATCTCCAGCGTCACCTTGCCCACATGAAAATGAGACCCCAGGAATTATTTCATTATCGTATAGTTTACAATAGCACGTACCATGGCGTGAGAGCCCACAGCAAGCAAATCATGCAACAGATTGGGTTCACATGGTTGGCCAAATTCTTCAATCAGCGGCATTTCCTGCGGTTAGATGCTGCCTTCTAGCATATATTTTTGTCCTTGGCAGCTTGAAAACCTTGAAACCTAGTCTCACATAATATTCCATAAATAGCCCTAAATTCAATATATTCTTGAGGGAGGGGATCCACCACCGTAGATATTAGGGTCTGAGATTTTGGGGGTTAGGGATTTTGAGTCTACTCTACTAGGGGATAGTATCTTGGGTTTTATGATTTTAGGTTTATTAAAATAGATATTGTTAGGTTATATGACCTCATAAAGGAAACGAAGAGTGGAGACAGAAGAATCGGTACTCTTTATAAATTTTGTGATTAGATCAAAATACTTTCAAGGCCATTATGGGGAATTCTACAATTAATGAGGGTTAGCTTACAAAGAATGATTGAAACTATCAACATAAGATACGTAAAATTTATAATGATCTGACTCTAGTGTTAACGTCATGTGATTCCATGTACACTGGTGTATTAATAGTAGTGTGTTAGATTATTTTATGATATAACTCTTCATTTACTCACATCTTAATTAATGATGGATTGTATATTTTTTCTTAGAAATCTCTCATATTGTTTTATTAATGTTGGCTTACTCTAGCGTTTTGTAATATTCACTTCATATATTAAAAAAATTATGTGATTATGTTGGATTATTTATATGCTACACTTGAGTTTTATGTTTAAGTTATAAAACTAGAATTTTCATATAACGTAATATTAAGATTGACATAATCCATTCTCATTTAACATAACTCCTCGTGTACTTGAATATTATTAATAATGAATTTTTCCATTCTATGATATAAAATTTATATTATGAAACATTATGTATAATATTTCTACTGAAATTTTATGATTTTAATATTATTAAATCAGTATTTTAAGATTTTGTTACATAAAGAGAGAAAAGAAGGAGATAAACATGGGATTTCAAAAGGATTAGAGAGAAAGATTTAAGGAGATAAATGTAGGATTTCAAAGGTAGTTAGATAAAACTTTAAGGGAGATAAATGTGAGATTTCAAAGGGATTTTATTGATGAATTTTAGGAAAGACATAGAAAATAGAGGATCTAAGAAAGAGAAAATCATGGGTCAACACGTGCTCATGAGAGAGATAAGTGTTGACCATGATTTCTAGATGAATACATGAGATAGATAACTTGGAAAAAAGGTGTGAATTTATGTCAAAAAATTTCTGAATCAATTTCACATCAATTTTTAAGGACTAGATGTTTGAGAATTAAACAAGAAAAACTCTCATTTTACTTTGAAATTATATAAATATTGTGAAAACTCCATTCATATTCACAAAAAGGGTAAGGATTTTGAGCTTTATTTTTCAATCAAATAATTAGAAAATGATTTAAAATCACTCTTACGATAATTCAAAATTAGTTGCAGAGGATTAGTGAAAAAAACATTTGATTAGATATTCATCAAACTCTATTGGTTTCGGAAATATCTAAAAGTTATCATAGGTAAGATGGAATGAACATAAAACTCAAATAAATGATAACGAATATTGTTCTTGATGAGTTCACCACTAGAGTAGTTAAAAACACTGGTGCAATGACTTTATATTATTTGGAAGGTGTATAAACATTATTTGGTGACCCTATGTTGTTCATCGGATGGTTTCAATTAATATATGGGTTGACATTGTTGTCATTGTCATTTGGGGAGAAGGGAGACTTGTAGCCACTCACTAGAGGCTCTTAGTACAGTTGAGGGAGGTAGGAAGAGGGTCCACAGGTTGTCGGAGGTTTTGACCATGTATAAGGTGAGAAGACGTAATACTCTCTAACAATGTCTCTTGTTAGATTTTATTTTTACCAGTGATAATTGATAATATTTATTTTAAACATTATTATTATTTATTATTGATATGCCCCAAAGAAAGAGACAACATCACTTAAATGGCTAGTCACATAGTGCTTAATTCATTATTTGATCGGTCTGTTCTATGCCATCTAAATATTACTTGTTCCCATAGGTATGTGGAACTTTGTGTCATTGAATCACACATACGTGATATTTATATCTTTGCCACCTTTCTAAAAAGATATAATGACATAATGCTCCATGGATCATTCAATTAAAGTGATGTGATGATTTGATGCTTTAGAAAATCTTGATAGACGTGTACAACTTTTAGGTATCAAATTGTGGCCACTCTATCGCTTAAAACCTAATGATGTGGTGTGTTTTGGAACATCTGTTCAAGTCATAGGATGAATTGATGGCTATGATTAATAGTGCAAATAGGGGACAAACTTTATTCTCACATTTGTTATTTTGACATATTTGACGCATTAAATTATAAGTACACCCCATCACTTTTTGAGAGTTGTTCCTCAATGGATTTAGTGGATTTCATCACCAACTCCAAAGGTTTGGCCCAAATTGAAACTTGAGCTCCCAATAGGCCTTGAAAAAATCAACCTACCTTGCCTCTGCTCATCTTCCTTTTAGTTGTCATAACCTATAAATCATTACATATATGAGAAGCAAATTCAGTATTTAATAACCATGATGTAAAATCTCTAGAAGACAAGTAAAAGAAATATATTCATGCTTCTTCTTGCTATGTGCTAGCTCATTGAGTTATTGCTTGTAGTTCTTCTTCTAGTGCTCTTTTTGACCACAATGAAAATAATCACTTTTTACATTTGTGTCTTTTTTACTAGATCTACATTAACATGTTTTTTCTTTTGTATTTATTAAAAGCATAGGGTAAATTTTTTTTCTTATTGGTCCCACCAATTAAGAAGATTTAAGGTTTTTCATTCTAAAGGCTCTTCTTAGTAGTCTTGAGCATGTTAAGAAGTTCAACTACAATGACCTAAATCTTATTCATGTTGAAATTAACAATGAACTATGAGTAAGAGTCAGGTAAAGATTGCAGGATGAGGTCGGTGGTCATCCCAATAGATAGTTTAACACCAAACACAACCAACCTCTCAATCCACTCTACCATCTTTAGTATATGAATTTGAATCAAAGACCCCTCAACTATTCAAACCTTGAACATACTCTTTGATATTTAATATTTTTGAGTCATATTTTGCTCGACAAAGAGTTCCATCAAATGAAACATCATGACTATGGGTTTCATAATCTCATGTTGTCTTTACAGCTCATTGCTCATTGAGGACCACATCTAGAAATGGACCATAGTGAAATCTTTCTTCTATTTCCGGTACTCTAAAATCTCCTTGAGATGGTGTTATAAGAAGTTTGATGGTTTCATAATTAAAAAAAGATGACTTCAAGACAATGTAAAAATTAATAAGGTATTGAAACAACGAACAAAAAATATGTAATAAAATTTTTTAGGGGTAGAAAGATAATTTTTTTATAAGAATCACATGTGACAAACTTTCTTAATTTGATTTATTTAGTTGATCTCATGAAAATAGCGTTGAATATGTACTTTACATATTAAAATATGAAGAGTTTCAATCATGTGAGTACACCTTACATTAATGAATTTATATTTTTAATAGATCAATCACTTTAGATAGTAGAAGAATATCAAGATATGAAGAAAAATTCTTAATACTTCTATTGAAGTTAGTCTCATATATGTTGTTTCATGTAACCCATAATTTAGGGAAACAAGAGAAGCCCAAAACTAATGGCTTTTCCAGATTGAACATGGGATATAAAGATGAGAGGGCTAAATCAGGGCTCAAAACCTAATTGACCCCAAATAAAGTGAGATAAGATGAAGTCATATCTAGTTTTGTTGACATAGTTTTTTCTATTATTATCTTTTATTTATCTTTTGTTTTTATTTTCTATTCTACAAATCGGCTCATAATCTATTTCAATTTTGTTCCAAGGTATGTTTACTTTTGAGATCATTCCTTTTTAGGCATATTTGAAGGATCTCACATCACAATCTCAATTTGCATTTGAAATAATACACATCTTTCCCTCTCTAAGTATTCCATTGTACTTGTGAACTCTAGTAACGATCTTCCTCATAGATTCATATGAAAATTCTCAATTTTTTATATTCAAAGTCATCCTCAATCAACAACTATGGAATCAAATATTAAAGTTTTTATATTATATTGATTTAGGACCTGGTTCCTTCATCAAAGTTTATCTCTTACAGATTCATGGCCAGATTTTATATCCATAACATTAACACTATCTTATGATGTCTTGGAGCAAGCTTTTAGAATTTTCTAATATTAAGATAAATTTTATGAACTTTGTGGATTTATATTCTAATTTTTCTAGTCCTTGCAATGTAGATTCATATATTTTATTCAATATCTTCTAACTATGTCATATGGTCTAAATTTGACCATATTGCAAGTCACTTGTATATTTTTAATATTTTCTTCCAACATCTTCAATATTTATTTTTAAAGAAGAATATAGAATTGTAATATTTTATAGGTTCATATTTAGATGGTAATGGTTACATGAGAAGTACCACTAGATTTTTTTAAAACTATTGAAAATTGTTGTTCTCTTCTTCACTAAGGTGAGTATGTGGCCCTTGCCGAGGTTAGCAACAAGATGATATGATTGAATTTTTATTGAGCTCATTAGCATGAAATTACCATATTATTTTTTTAGTGGTTAAAGCATCATTCACTTAGAAATGAGCTTTATGTTTCATTTCAAAACAAAACATTTAGAATTGATGTGTTATTTTTTTACAACATGTTAGTGGATGAAGAATTGACACTTAAAAAGATAAAAAATTCAAGAATGTAGTAAACATGTTGACAAGAACAGTTTTGATAAGGCAATTGAAGTTATGCTTGACCTCAATTAGTTTTTAAGCTTAGTTAATTGAAGGCATTGCATAAGTTAGGAATTATGTTTTTCTTTCAATATCAATCTCAAAGTGGGATATTACTAGATGTATAGAGAGGATGATCAAGTTGGATCTTTAGTAAATACGTGGATATCGTGACAATACTATCCTTTATTCTTATAAGATGTGTAAGTAAGCCACTGCATCTTATAATGTGTCTAAGATGATTCTCTTTTTGAAGGGAAAAGACAAAAAAAATCATGGACTTAGGAGGATTATTAGAACCATGTAGAAATCTATTATGTCACTTGCCTCTCTCCCTTTTATCTCTTGTGTGTTTACATTAGTTTTCATTGTGTGAGGAGATGCTCATCTCCCAGTAACATACATGAGATCTTCTCATAATTCATGATGGATACCTATGATGCACATGAGCCAAGATTGAAAATAAATCTATTAGTAATTTTCCTATCATCCATAGAACCAGCCCAATCATTATCACTAAAACCAGATCACTATTCTAAATAAAAGAATTTTATAGTTGATGGTCTCCCACATAAGAGATAATTTGTTTTGCTGCTCCAAGATGATGAATATGGTTACTATTAGACTCATGTTTATGGGTTTAATCTATCGACTTCTTCAGTGAGAGAGAGAGAGAGAGAGAGAGAGAGAGAGAGAGAGAGAGAGAGAGAGAGAGAGAGAGAGAGAGAGAGAGAGAGAGAGAGAGAGAGAGAGAGAGAGAGAGAGAGAGAGAGAGAGAGAGAGAGAGAGAGAGAGAGAGAGAGAGAGAGAGAGAGAGAGAGAGAGAGAGAGAGAGAGAGAGAGAGAGAGAGAGAGAGAGAGAGAGAGCATATATAGACTTGTGAAATGGGTTTGCAATTTCATGAAGGGAAATCTTTCTTATTCCTTCTTATAATCTTATATAATTGCTCTTCTGGCTGTCACTTTTCTCAGCAAAGCATGGAGGGGGGAGGATAGGTGTCCCCATAGTCCAAGGACTTTAGAAATGACTTCTAAGCTTGGGCTAAGCTCAAACTATATAGTATCAGAACTTGGAACTAATTTCTCATACTTTTCAGGTTGTCTGGTCAACCTCATTTTTACAGCCTATCCATATCGAGCACAATTGAGATTTTCAGGGTTGATCTTGTCTTAATTCGAGCCCAGACCATCCATGATCCTACACTAGGTTTAGAAGACCCAAAATTTCCAATGATGGAGTGAACAAAAATGTCTAAGGCTTCTCTCTATTTTTTTGAGTCAATGACCTTGGAGATGGTTGTTGGATTGAAAATGAGATGATGTGCCAAGTGAGTTTGTTTTTCTTAGGAAACCTCAAGCCTTACTAGATCCATCAAAGAGGAGGCTTCATTCACTTGTGACTAGGTTTGCAAAGATGTAAATATTCTTGAAACTCAGTTGTGTCAAATTAATTCTCTATTTTGAAATCAAAATGGAGGTTGACATGTAGAATATCATAAGACTGCATAAAATCTCAGCTCTATAAGAAAACTACATGAAAATTGAGCAGATTAAATATCAATAACATATTACTCATCTCTAAAATATTACTTCGTTTAGAGTGAAGTTATATTTCCAATGGATCAATCATCCAGTGGCATAGGGTTTAGTTCGGATTGATGATCATGCAAGTTGCACCATTATTTCATGTGCATTTGGAGTAGACTACATACGTCACCTTCCACACCCAATAACATAGTTTAATTATATAATTTTGGGTGTGAGTCATTTTATTTTATTATAATTATGTAGTTTTGTCATGTGGTCTTAGAATATTTAGTGAAGTCAACAAATGAGCTAGATTTATCTATTAATGTATGAGCAACTGATTTATAAACTCTAGTCCACACTTATGGGAAAGGGAGGTACATCAATTGAGTATGATATATCCTTCCATGCTGATCTTCTTTCAAGTTGAGGCGTCCTCTTATTGGTAAGTGAGGCATATTATATTAGGCGGCCTCCTAACCCATTAGGACTACATAAAACTTGGACAAAACATTTTTGATCATTAAGCGTGCTATTTTATTTTTAAATTTAGGACCACTAAAAGTAGAACGAGTCAAGTCTGGCTTTTGTCTCCCTTACGTAGGAACAATCGTAATCTATGGGTCTCAAAAGAAACCCACTAACTTGAATAAACCATGTAAACTTTGGTCAGTCCATTTAATTCATTGCTTTAATATTTAAGTCACTCAAGGTGGAACCAAGTCAATGGTTGTTGTTGTTCCCCCTCCTTATATGAACTAAATTGTTTTATTTAATGGGTCAAGGTTACTCAGACGTCCATTGACATTGCTACGCCATGCAAAATTTAGCAACCCACTTGATATAATTTTTTATTATGCAATTTTACCATTTTGCCTGTCGCAAGTAGTGCTAAGTCGACCGGTGTCATAACCTCGTTGACCCATCATTTAAGACGGAATGGTGGTACCATGGTTGACTTGGGCAATCCTTACACTATTGGTCTTCTCGAATGTTCAAAGTCGTCATGTGAGCTCTTGAAGTAGGTTAGGTCAGCCATCATCTACCTCAATAAACATGGTCTGACAACACTCGCTAAGGGAGCTATGCGCATGGCATTCAACATCTTGGGACACGGCAAACTAAAAAAATGGAGCTTTTAATGTCTTTTTGTGACCAGTGCACCATGACTGGAGCTGTTCACAACCCTTCTTTCTTCTTGACCGGATCTCACCAGCGAGCTTCCTCCTCATACGGACTGTGTTCTGTCGCCTTCTCTCCCATTGGATAGCTTGTGAGAAGGATGGGGTCCAAGCTTAGAGTATGAATACCTTCACCAGAAGACGATGATCATGAGCCACTGGACACCTCTAAAATAATGGATCATGGGACCAAACAGCCGTCTCTGAATTGATGACCATGAAACCAAGAAAAAAATCTAGAAAATAACGAACTTGAGAAAAGCCAAAAACTATGGTTCTTGGGACCAAGAAAAACCTGCAAAATGATCACCATGGGAAACTGAAAAATCCCCAAAATGACGATCATGAGATCATTGATATTGTTGCTTCGGAAGCATAACATGTTAACGAAGGACAGGAGTCGACTTTGCCAGAAAAGGCGGAAGGAGGCTGAGCGGACGGAAAGGACCCGTCTTCGTTATATATATAAAAGAGGGTCGCAGTTACTGCTCTGCTGCTCTTGTGGGCATTCACATGCGACTGTCCGCTTTATTACTCTCTATCTCTCTCTCTCTCTCTCAGTCACTCACTCTCTCCCTAAAGGCATAAAGAGGAGGCCCGATTGTCCGACAATGGCATGGCATGCATGGGAGACTTCTGACTTCTCCATCGCTTTTACAGCTCGAACGCATGCATTACGTACGACAAGGCGCCCGACTTGAATGTTAGAGAGGAAAAAAGAAGCGTGGACGAAACCAGACTTCACATGAGGTGCATTTAAGAGCCTCCTCTGTGCCCATTTCCAAGGCATCTCCCTCTCCTCCCTCCCTTTTCTCTCTCCTCTTCTTTCTATCTCTAAAGGATTTATTATTGAGATCATCAGCCCTCGTCTTCTTAACACGGTGAAAACTTAACCCACATAAGTCCGCAGGGGGTTTGGTCAGATCATAAGCTTCCAATAACGGTATAACCATCTCTATATCCGTTGCAGAGGGCTATCGAGTCAGTAACCCTTTGAAAGAAGGGAACTACAAATCTCTTTGGTGCTCCCGCTCCCAAATCTTGAGTTCGGATATCTAGTGTAGGACGTTGACCCATTATTTTCTTTACATGACGTTATAATTGCCCGCCCTCCGGGAAGAAGGCACTTCCCACGATGCCTTCTTTCACGGCCCCTTGATCTATCATCACTCAGGGTACCGAGAGAGAGAGAGAGAGAGAGAGAGAGAGAGAGAGAGAGAGAGAGAGAGAGAGAGAGAGAGAGAGAGAGGGAGAGGAAAAGAGAGAGAGGGAGAGAGAGAGAGAGAGGGAGAGAGAGAGAGAGAGGGAGAGAGAGAGAGAGAGAGAGAGAGAGAGAGAGGAGAGAGAGAGAGAGAGAGGGAGAGGAAAAGAGAGAGGGAGAAAGAGAGAGGGAGAGAGAGAGAGAGGAGGGAGGTGGTGCTTCCAATTTTTGGAAGGCGGCACACGGTAGCGTCATGGTCTCCTTTGGACAATGAGACGAGGTCAATCCCTAGTTGATGGTTGAGATATCCTTTCCAAAACCCTCAAGAACAAACGGACAGATACACTCCACCCACCATGAATGACACGAAAGGAAAGGCACATCGCAGTTATAGCCGGTATCCTCCTTTCAGCTAATCTTGAGCGGAGAAATTAGCTGTTTACGCGATGAAAATGACTGCACGGATTATTCTAGAGAGAAAATAACATATTTTTAGAGGGAGGAAATTACAAGTGGGTGACATTTATTGTTCTTAATGAAATTCGTACGATCTTTTAGAAAGCACCCTTCTAGTACCCCACTGTGACGGCTCTAGAATGAGGCGTACATCATTCGAACTAAATAGTTAAACAAGTATTTTACAAAAGAAAATCGAGCATTCAATGGCTAATCAAAAGTTGTCCACTCCTCTTATATTTAGAAGTTGTTTGAATACCTTAAGAAATCCGGACTTAATGCTAGAGTAGGTTTTGTTTAATATGTCATCCTTCCTCTCATTCATTCCATGTTTGAGTTAATCTGGCATCAAACCCTGCTAATATTATATTATCCTAGGCTGTTTTCCACCTGTTTTCCAATACTTGAAAGTATTGTTTCGTACCAAATGAATTTAGCCTGGAATTTCTATCGACCAATTATATACTAGTTGATCATGCCCCTAATGAATAAACTAAAATTTTCTTATCTGTTTTGGGTCCTAAACATGTGAAAAAACTAAGCAGGTGGATCATCACTCCATATTTTCCAGGTCCATCCGTTTTATATAGTTCTAATGTTGAGATAAAAATCAATCATGCATCTCATAGAACCTGTTCTAATTCTTGTTCCTAGGGGAATCAAAATCAACAAGGACAATATGACCCATATTTGAGACGCCAAGTTTTGAACATCTTGAATTACTTATTTTTGGGTTCTTGATGAAAGAACGGCTCCCTGAAATACTAATCGTTTTTTAACATTTCAGTTATCTTTTAATGAACCGATTAAAAATATTCCTTCCGATGTTACCAAGATAAGACTGGTACTGTGTTTCTTGGCCCTTTCATATTCCAACAATCGGGATGATTCAACTATATTATGAGCACGCACGCATAAGATAATATCGCAAAAGATTGTGCAAATCATATCTTAAAGACTTTGAGATTCGTTGAAATGGTCCAATTGGGGAATTTATTAAATAATATCACAAAAAACATCTACCACATGTAATTAGTGCTCGGCTGACTAATTTACAGTTTTCCCCTAACATGGGGAGATCATTCCCCTTCTTTCTAATTCATCCAGGGCTCCACAGAGAAGGGGAGAGAGGGAAACTCTCCCTCATCTGCCCCGGTAGCTCAGAATAGCTCGACTGTGTTGTTGTCTAGGGACATGCCCAAGACGGACTCAGGCCCCGTCCCGCCCTCCTCGGCATCAAGCAACCATGTCTCCAGCAGCAAGGAAAGAGGCGTCGGCTTGGTCTCCTCCTGGAATAGCCTTCTCCCCGAGTTTTCCACCGTCGGCAGCGCAGATGAGAAGCTTTCAAACCTCGCGAGCGAATGGAGGCCGCCCGGAGCCACCCGGCCGTTGGCTGCGGTTGTGGGCGGGGCGACGCCGCCGCTACACGCGGAGTCGCCGGGGGTGTTATTCGACGAAAGCTGAGTCGACTCGGAGCTGGACCTGGTGGCAGAGACCCGCCCACTAGCCGCCGGCGTCTCCGTGTTCCTCATCCAGCCTTGGAGAAGGCGAGAAATGTTCTCCGCGCTGGAGGCGTAGGTAGCTACCGCCGCCGCCGCCGCCGCCGCCGAGGACGAAGACATGGTCTGGCTCCTAGTCAAGACCGAGTTGAACTCGCCCGAATGGGAAGAAGACGGCTGCTTTCCCACCTCGGCCATGAAGGCAGGAGTTTCCATGGATAGTGCCTCGCGGAGGGCCTGCTTCGCCATGTGGATATCAGTCTGCAGCCTCCTTTCCCACTGCCCCTTCGCCATGGACTGGTGGCTGTCTGAGCTCACGGCGTCGCCGCCGACGCCGTCCTCACCCACCTTCCCGAACTTCTTCTTCAGGTGCGTGTTCCAGTAGTTCTTGATATCGTTATCCGTCCTCTCGGGGAGGTATGAAGCTATGGCGGCCCACCTGCATTTCCATACAAGACGGGCGACTTTCAGCCTCACACGGCTCACATACGTGAGGGAAACTCAGAGGTCTAGGGTTTGCATGGGTTTGTTCTATCACCTGTTCCCGAGAAGAGCCTGGAGGTGGACGATGAGCTTCTCCTCTTTGTCACTGAAGTTGCCTCTCCTGATCCCTGGCCTTAGATAGTTCGTCCACCTGAGCCTGCAGCTCTTGCTGCATCTGCGAAGACCTAATTCAACAGAAGACGGAGCAAAGATCAGGCGTAGTCCATCAATAAATCATCCTGACCCACGACGATGTGGGCTTAATCCATTTCATCAAGCCCTTCAGCGTCTCGGGAATTGGGAAAAGGAGATCATTGATTAATCATTCGAACCCCCCACCTCGATATGGGGAGATTCTAAATCAGTCTCAGGAATTGTTGGCTTTTGGAAGTCGGCGAAGGGCCAAATGAGATCTAGGGCTTCAGGGGTTTGGGGAATCGGTGAAAGAAGGCGAAGTGAGATAGATAGGGAAGAAAGAAGGTGTCTCACCTGTGTGGGTAGGAACAGCCCTCCAGTTTCCGGGGCCGTGTTGCTGGATGTAGGTGACCAGGATGATGTCTTCCTCGGGGGTCCAAGGGCCCTTCTTCACCCCTATCTTGTCGCAGCACGGCGACCGGCCCATGGTCACCTCCGTCTTCCTCCTCTTGAAGGGGGTGGAGAGAGAAAGAGAGTATTCTCCTTGCCGAGAACCAAGCTGCTGATGCAACGAGGACCCTATTTTTCCTCTTCTGGATTCTTCTTCGTCTTCTTCTGCCTCTGATGCCGCTTTTGTTTCTTCTTCTGCTGAGGGAAGGCAACCCGGTACCGAAAGGAGGGGGATTTCCTCTGGCATATATAGAGGGAGGGCGCTGACCCTGGACATTAGCTGAGATTGAGCTGTGGACAACGGGAGAGAGACGGCTCTGGAGAAACGGCTGGCAAAAAGAGTCAAAGAGTACAGCAAGGGCATTTACTCTTGTTGATCAAAAGTCAGCTTCGTGGAAACAGCCACCTCTTTATCCCTCTCTCTCTCTCTCTCTCTCTCCCCCCCCCCCCAAAACTTTGATATGCCAGAGAAACAGCCGCATTCAATGAGGTCTCACCGGGAAACCCTAATTCATTGATCGAGGGGCACTCCGAAGAAAAGGTCAAAACAACCAAACAGTTATGTTGCGGCTTCCCTAGGCCATCGCGGGAACCAAAACCCCTCGACGGCGCCGCCTCAACTGACGCTTAAAACCCTTCATCTCTCTCTCTCTCTCCCTCTCACCTCTATCTCTCTACAGTAGGATAGGATAGGATAGACGAGAAGCATCTAAAAGTCAGACGGAAAGAAGTCAACCCCAGCTGTATCCCTTGAATAAGTGCCCCCCGAAACCCTAATTAATTGACCAGGAAAGGGAGAGAGACATTCCCCGTACGGACTCCAGCTCGTCCGCCCATCCTTCCATGTACTCCTCGGGATCCCCCTGCTCGCGTTGAATCACCTCCATCTTACCCTCATTAACTCCTCTCCAGCCCATTATGACCATGTTTAACAGCTGGAAGCTCCTTTATATCTTCTCTTCTCCTCGATCTCTCTCTCTCTCTCTCTCTCTCTCTCTCATGGGCACGGGGTGGAGGCACCCACGCCATGCATGGGAACATAGATTCGGGGGAAGGGGTGGTGGTGGTGGCTCGTATCTTATCATAATAAACCAGCCACATGGTGATAAATTCTCCCGGCCGGGTTTGGGGCACTCTCTGGGATCTCTACGGAATCACCTCACTTCATCTCTCTTTCTCTCTGTTCCGGCATGTGAGCGGCCGTGCATGGCGACGTCACTCGGGTAGGTGCCTTCCGTGTGTGTGCGGGTTTCGACTAACGTGGCAATTTGTGGGTGGTCGATTCCACGTGCGATCGGGCGAGAGCCCCGGGCTGCCTAGGGCTTGGTCGTGGAACCTATCAAGAGCGACCCGTTGACAGGCAACGGTAAGCTCGAGAGGAGCCCACATTCTCCTCACTGACCATGAACAGGAAGCCACTGTTTGCCCACCATGATCTGCCTATGCAGAGACGGAGAAAAGAAGAGAGAAGAGAGAGTGGAGAGAGAAGAGAGAGTGGAGAGAGAGAGAGGGAGAGGGAGAGAAGAGAGAGTGGAGAGAGAGAGAGGGAGAGGGAGAGAAGAGAGAGTGGAGAGAGAAGAGAGAGTGGAGAGAGGGAGAGGGAGAGAAGAGAGAGTGGAGAGAGAGAGAGGGAGAGGGAGAGAGAGAGAGAGGAGAGAGAGAGAGAGAGGGAGAGAGAGGAGAGAGAGAAAGGAGAGAGAGAGAGAGAGGGAGAGAGAGGAGAGAGAGAGAGGAGAGAGAGAGAGAGGAGAGAGAGAGAGGAGAGAGGGAGAGAGAGGAGAGAGGGAGAGAGAGAGAGGAGAGAGAGAGAGAGAGAGAGGAGAGAGGAGAGAGAGAGAGAGAGAGAGAGAGAGAGAGAGAGAGAGAGAGAGAGAGAGAGAGAGAGGGTTGGGAATGGGTAGAGGGCCCACGAGAGGCAACTATTGTCAACCCACTTGGCTACCCACTTAAAATCACGAGCTGGACGCGCCGGCGAAGGAAACTCCATGGCGGGCCCACCCGCAATTACATCGCGGATACCCACGTGGCCAAACGTCACTCGTCATCGGCGGCACGCAAACTCGAGAAGCCTCGGCGGATCAAAATTCCTGTGCCACGTGGCGCCCCAAGCGCTTCCAGATCCGATACGCTGAGCCCAGACGAACCCGCAGAGAGAGCCCATTAATGGCCTGTCCCGAGGACGGCGACTGCGCCGCCGGAGACGGGCTGCTGTCCGCCGGGTCAAATGGGCCGTGATGGTCCACGCACGCGCTCCACCAGATGGCCCATTGAAGATGCGGTGGGCCCCCACCTTCCGGAAAACCGGAGGCCGCCAACCTTATGGGCTCCCTCATGGCCGGCTGACCCCTCCAGCAGGGAAGAACCCCCGCCTGTGGGCCCACTGAACCCAAATGTGGCTCCGCATCCACTCCATCGTGGGTCCCACCCTCCTTCCGCAATATTCTATTTTTTAATCCCTGGAAAATTATCACTGGACATTTATTGCCACCATTACCAGATTATTCCCCCCCCCAAATAATATCCAACTTTATGGTCATTATTTTCCTCCAGCATGGTTTATTAAAAACTATTCCAAAAAATATGAGTTAATCATTTTTATTTCAAACATGCTAGACGACTCATCAGTTCACGGACAATTAAAAACTGGGACAGATTGTCAAACCATTTGTCCCAGTAAATTACGTGCATGTAAAGGGCCTTTCTGATGGACAAGGAATTGACTAAACACCCCCCCAAGTTCACGGCATTTCTAGTGTTAAACATAATCCAACTTGTTGATGGTGGGGCCAATGATGGTGAGGATGAAATCCTCACCATCCTCATCAGTTCAACCATCCATGGAACCTCTCTATGACTTTAGACTCCATCCTCTTCTCAGGGAGTCGACCGACATCCGTTGTTTGCGGCCGTCCACATAAAAGTCAAAAATGTGGGAATGGGTTAAATGTGACTGCTAGATCATTTATCCCTGATGAGATAATTGTCAAGGCATGCTCCAACCTCTCATAATTGATCAGATGATCATGGCCATTCGATCAGAGTGGATAAGGCATATATATATATATATATATATATATATATATATATATATATATATATATATATATATGTTAGTCAATATGTTACTTTCATAGGACTCGTCAATATGAGCCAACTTTTGATCTTTGAAGGCTAACAAATTGTTGCATATCCCAATCATTCTATGTACTTGGACATTAAAACATTAGGCATGTATATGCATGCATACACAGACACATGTAGGCCATGGTAATTAGGGCATCAAGAGGATTGAACTAGATGATGTCTACCAATCCAGAGGACATAGACACAAGGTGCACATGTTTCAAAGGGACAATGCCGACATGTAGTGCCGACTGACTTGTGAGGGTAGTGCATGCATGGTCATCGCAATGATTTGACTATGCATGCATTAAAGTCACTGATATTGATGACGGTTTATTTATTCTTAGACAACTTGACTGGTACCAATACTAGGGATGCTAATGGCTTAGGCTCACAACTAGATGACTCTTCGTAGCTCCATGGGTCAAACATTAGTGTCCTTCCAACCTTGCAACACTAGACCTTTGAATCTCATCTTTACTTGTGTATCCATGCAAACAAGTAAGAGCGTATGCCTTGTTGGTGATCAAAAGATAATCACACTAAAATGGAAAAATATATCCTTTTATGTTGGTGACCTATATAACTCATGTTGAATCGATCTTTCTTTCCTTAATTAAGTATTATCTTAAAAAATAGATTATTTGTCAGTTTAAATGATGATTAAGTATTATAGAATTTAGATATGACCAAAGAACTGAAACAAGGCCAGCTAGTAAGAGTCACCTTTGGACCGTCAACATTGCATTTGTTAATGCCAGATGTCATTTGAAGAGTACCAACCATGCTTCCCTCTCCTCTTGCAGAAAAATTAATAAGAATTCATAAGTTGACTTTCACTTGACGTGTGAAGGATGCTATCTACTTATCAGATCATACAATGCATATTAAATCATTTTTATCCATTTATTGCAATATTAAGGGGGTCACTCTCTTGATGGATCCCATCTCATTTTACCAACAATTTTTGGCCAATGGACACATCTATGCCTCAATCTCTTAGTTTTGGAAGCCATGAAAGTTGAGGGTGAGATTCATGAAATTGAATATGAATTGAAAACTAACTTAGGATTTGTCATCTCCCCTCACTTTCTTTATATAGTAATAGTATTAACATATACTCTAATAGAAGATGAAGACTAGTTCATGTAATCATGTGGGTGCTGAAGAGAGGATGAGAAGTGTCATCATCAAGATTAAAAGGATTATCAATGAAAGATATTTTTGGTAATGGTGTTAGAATGGACATGACATAGCAAATAATTAGGTATCCCTTGGGCTAAGCCACATGGGTGCCATTTATTGTGACTAAGAGCTAAGGATATATCAATATAATTATTTGGCTTTGTCTCCCATAAATTTCTCTAATTATATATTAGTCCTAATCCTCTATACTTGCCTCATGGGATCCCCAAGAACTATGCATCTCTCATTTTAGTCCCTATGTTAGCTTATATTAGAGACAACCCTAATCATATATTAGGTTCCTATGTATTAAACACTACTATAAAAAATATTAACTATCCACTCGATCATCTATTTTCTAAAGCCTAGACTATCTTCATCATCATCATCTTCTTCTTCTCTCTCTCTCTCTCTCTCTCTCTCTCACTCTCACTCACTCACTCTCACACAATAACAAGCAAAGTCAATAGTACCTTGAAACACAAAAGGAATATGCTTGCTTTTGCTAACAAGCAAGGATTATTTTATTTGAACCAAAATATACCCAACCATATAATTAGCAATGAAATATTTGTCAAATGTCTCATGTGATTGAGCAGGGGATAGTTTGTGAAGACTTGAGGTGTCATATCAAAAGTAATTGGCGTTCATCAATGATTATGGTAGTTTTTTCTAAGAGTTGAAGACAAATAATCCTTGAAAACATTATCAACCTGCCCCATGTGGATGCAAATGCATATTATTTATGCCAAACCCCAAGGGTGAAGCCAAGGGCATTAGTGGGCCAAATAGGAATTAGTGGGGTTTAAAGAAAACAAATTATGCTTGGCTTGGCCAGGCCTCTTGACGTCCCCAAAAGTGATGTGGGGGAAAATATGTAGATATTTTCAGTCATGAGGTTATTTTTGTACAATTACTTCACAGGAGGCTTCGTTAATGGCATAAATTGAAACAGGCTCCTTTGTCCAGCATCTGTTATAAGAAATTTACTGATAGGGTCGATGTGGCTCATGGCCTTCTTCTCTTGCTGCTGGGCCGGCTATTGGTTCAGACCACATCTGGTCGGCCCAACACCGTTCTTGGGCCTGGAAATCTGCACCTGGCAGATCCTTCAGGCCCGGACCGCATGTGATGGGCCTAAAATATATAGCCTAGCTTGGGCTTCCCTTGATGCGGCCCATTAACCCCTCACATCAGAAGAGGAAGGAACTTTCTAAAATTAGGATTTTTTGAAAAAAATAAAATGTATTTTTTAATTTTCAAGTGTTCTTAAAAACAACTAAATTGTGATTTAATTTATGGAGGTCGAATTATGGTCTGGGCCGGGCCGAGCCTTTTGAGCTTTCCTGTGGGCCCGTATTGGCCTTCGTTAATCACGCGGATTAATAAAATAGTTTTTTTTTGTAAATAAGCGGCTTCTGAGGGCTCGGGAAGGGGAAGAAGGGAGGAAAAACCTAGAACGCGTTGGTACCCCCCACAGACTGGAGGAGGGTAGGGAGGCAGCGGTGGCTGCCGGGCTGCTCTGTGTACAGGAGTAGTTGGACTGCCCGGGGCCCCTTCCGGAGAGGGCGATGGCGGAAGCCGCCGCGCTGGGAGCGGCGGCGGAGGCGGCGGAGAACGGAGCCGTGGAGGAGTCCTTGGAAGAGATGCTGGCCAGGCACAGGTGAGGGAAAGTGTGCGTCTTGCGATGAAGTTCCCCGGGTTCAGTGTTCGACATCTGTTCTAAGGAGATTGTCATCCCCCTCGACGGGGACCCGCCTCTTAGGAACGCGAGGCAGACCATCCGATCGGCTTGCCCAGCTTGGAGCTGTTCATGCGGATTAGCATTAAGCCTCAGTTTCCATTTGGGTTTCCTTTACATCAAATGGACGGGCGCCATTCACGTTGCTTGATGCCTCATTTGAATGATTTATCTGCGCATCAGAGTTGAAACGGTGGGTTCGGGTTTAGCTGGAAGATTCCTTCTTCGTCCTTTGTGGGTGCATTTGTCGCGTGTGATAGCCCGCTGCGACTCTCGTCTTGAGCATTTCTGCTGCCTGTTTTCACGTGGTCGCCGGAAGAACGCTGTTTACATGGAGAAGCCGAGGCTGACTTATCGATGATGGTGAGGAGCCTAGTAAAAATATTTAGTAATATCGAGGACACTGCTGAGGCATGCGAGCAAGGCCGCTCTGCAGCAAGTGTTCTTGGTGGGGGGGTGCGAGAGAGATTTTGGGGGGCTGGGGATGAGGAAGCCTAATTTCTCTGCTGCACACGGAAGCATACTGAGTTTGGGAACACTCAAGAAATTGTGTCAAGGAGTAGCATGGTGTTTTTTTTTTGTTGTTGTTGTTGGAAGGGATGTAGATTTGATGGGCCGGGGATGCCGATGACTAATTAATCAGTGATACATGGCAAACTTCATTAAGCGGTATGAATAGTATGAAGATCTTGATAATGGTGTGATGTGATCCCAGAGTCTTCACCTGGATCAAATTTGATGGTAGTGTTGGTGAATCCTCTGTGAAATTCAGGTGATAAAACTTGGCCTGGTTGAGGCCCGTACCCTCCTCCGCACACACAGAAGTTGGCTGCATGATCATAGCGCTATTGGGACTCATTTATAAGTGCAGATCATCGAAGATCACTTGAGGAGCAGTTGGTAGGAATCTGGGAAGATCCTGTGTTCAGTGATGCCTTGCCACCATTGGCACGGGTAGCATAACAAATAATTGTAGCATTAACTTGATCATCTTTTCATACGACATACATAATAAACTGGAGCTTTTTCTTTAAAAAAAAAAAAATGATTTCCCCATTCTTTTGTTTCCCGGT
Organism: Spirodela polyrhiza; assembly: GCA_024713555.1. Classification (NCBI taxonomy): domain Eukaryota; kingdom Viridiplantae; phylum Streptophyta; class Magnoliopsida; order Alismatales; family Araceae; genus Spirodela; species Spirodela polyrhiza. The sequence continues at coordinate 7,877,439 of CM046535.1, forward strand.
ATTTTGTATACATTCCATTGCATTTCTTCTGGGATTGCTTTTCCATTTCCATTAGATGTACTGCCTGTCAGAGTCTGCAGCATTGTACATCTCTGGTTCTCGTGATAGCTTGCGGTGTATTTCTCCAGAAAAAAAACCAAAAAAAAATTTTCAAGGAGAAACCAGATCCCAGACGGCTGCTATTTTTTTGTATCTTTCGGGAAAAGTGGGCAGGATTCTGTCGAGTTTTTATTTTCCGTTGATGATTATGGATGATTATTGCACCATGCAGCTAGTTCTTCATGAATCTAGTGAATTTTTTTAGTACACTTGAGGGCTTCATTCCCGCATTCTCGACCCTTAGAACAAAAATGATGCTTGCATGAAATTTTGAGGATAAGAGCTTGTTGAAGATTCATTCATTAGAACGTTTCAGATCAGAAAATGTTGCAAAAATTATCACGTTAATTATTTTTGTGGCGTCTACGTTGAATCCATTAATTGTATACAGGAAGGAGATCGCCGAGCTTCAGAACAAGGAAATAAACCTGAAGAAAGCCGCCGCCAAGGGCAGCAAGGCCGAACAGAAGGCAAAGAAGAAGCAGGTGGAGGACGAGATTTCTCATCTGTTATCGGAGCTCAAAGCAAAACAATCTGAGGAACTGGCTTCCAGGGGTTACAAGAAGGCTGAGACCAAGGAAAAGGGCGATCTGGACAACTTGGTGATGGCGATCGCTGGGGTCTCTGTCACCGGCCAGGAGAACCTGGCAAAGGTCAGCAAGAGTGTGAAGAGGCGGGTGAAGAGAGCTCAGAAGGAAGCAGAGAGAGAGCAGAGGATCGAGGAAGAACAGACCAGCATCATCAGCGATCGGACAGTGGAGAACAAGACATTGGAGAAGAAGCTCGAGCCGCTCGGACTGGTGATCCGAGAGATAAAGCCCGACGGCCACTGCCTCTACCGGGCCGTCGAGGACCAGCTGGCCAGGGGCCCCGACCGCCACCTCTCCCCGCACAGCTACCTCGAGCTCCGGAGGATGGTGGCCACCTACATGAGAGAGCATGCCTCGGAGTTCCTTCCCTTCTTCCTGTCAGAAAGCAAGGCAGAGGCCGACTCCGGCGAGTCCCTGCCAGAGGTGTTTGAGAGGTACTGTGATGAGGTGGAGCACACGGCGGCATGGGGCGGGCAGCTCGAGCTGGAGGCTCTGACCCACTGCCTGAGGAGGCACATTGTGGTCTTCTCCGGGTCCTTTCCAGAAGTGGAGATGGGGAAGGAGTACAAGCCCACTGCTGGAGGAGGCGGCTCTTCGAACCCCAGCATCATGCTGTCTTACCACAGGCATGCCTATGGGCTTGGAGAGCATTACAACTCTATCGTCCCGGCTGAGATCAGGTAGAAGAAGAAGAAGAAGGAGAAGGAGAAGAAGAAGAATGTGGTTGGAAGGGGTGCTAAGAGCTGGCAATTTGATGCCTCTGGTAATTGTATGAAGAGAGATTTCCATCCCCCTCCCCCGCCCTTTTGCTTTCGATTCCAATATCTTCATGGAATCTCATGAACAAGTTAATAAGTTTGATAAAAGAAAAATTCTGTCTTACTTCCCGGTGGGTGCATCATTTTATGTAATGCTGTACTCATCTGCTCGTCGCATGCAGTAATGTGATCATCTTCTTTATCTTTCTTTTAATGGAAAAATATCACCTTTATTTGTTCGATTCAGAAGGTTCTTATGTTCTTGCCAGAGTATTTTCCAGACAAAATCCTAATCTCTATCTCAATGCTGAAAAAGCAGTGGTCATCTTGTTCCCATGGACTAGTTGCAGAACTGTTCACATTGATTTGAGGAGGCAAGAACCAATCTATATATGTATGTATGAATGTATGTATGAATGTATGTATGCATGTATCTATGCACATGTATGCCTGCATTTATCTATTATAAAGAGGTGCGTGCACATATATGCTTATGTGTGCACCAATATGTAGTCGCTGGATCATTCAAATGAAAGATGACAGATGATGCTGGGCAATTGTCTATTTTCTTTTCTGGTTTTGTTTTGTATGAAGTCTGAAAAAAAAAAATTTAGATGATGGGAAAAAATATTATTTTTTCCACTCATATTGCCATTAACAAACAGTAAGTATGCACAAGATATTTTGAGGCTACGTCCTTGGATGCAATGAGATTGGAGAAAATTGTTGATTCTCCATAGTTAATAGTTCATACAGTGAAAGAGATATTTTATGGCAAATAAAGCTTAAAATTGTCGATAATGTCTGTGATATTGAAACTTTTTATTGCTTTGAAGAAGTTATAACCAGTTCATAGAAAATATTTTTAATTACTCAATTCCAGAATTTATTCTTAATAATTCTGTGTATCAAAGCTAATTATTGGCTGAGGTTATTTATAAATTGGAAAGATTATAATGACCATTGATTGACACACGAAATGTATTTTTTATCAGAACCCACATTTTTGGAAACTTTAGGGTCCAAAGGATACTCAGAGCGTATCAGAAAATCAATAAAAGAAAATTCTCACTTCTTGTGAGATTTTTTTTCCCAGCGTAACTGATCAAGTTATCTGTGACATGTATGAATGAGATATGATCATGTACCCATGTCAGGTAAACTTTTATTTTGCATGTGATTTTATAGGAATTAATTATTATTTCCTATAATGTGGTATTATTAGCATTAGTATTATTATTAATTAATCAAAAGTTTTCCTAATTAATTAATAAAAATTTAAATATCTCTAATGGAATATTATTATTATCCATTAAGCCTTTGTAAAAAGTATCAATTATAACATGGCTTCTTGCACTCATTAACCGTTAATTACATAATATTTATTTCTCCTTTTAGTCCCTCACTTAATTTTCCTTTTACCTGTATGTACTTCCGATGCTGCTCTCCCATCAGACTCAACATGCTTAAAAAAAAAAAAGGAAACCATTTATCCTAATTTCATAAAATTTTAAAATAGTATATAAACATATTATTCTTATTTTCCACGTAATTATAGTAAAAAATCAAGAAGAGGCAAGTTGAAATATTTTGAAGGTCAAGCTCTCAAATATTATATAGGATCTGATAAAAGACATTATCCCACTATAAGATCCAATAATTTATTTATTTTAATTTCTACTCACAAGCTCCACTGGTGTAATCCTTTTTATTTTTTTAAAGATTACTTTATGGAGTGATAAGATTATTCTTACTACCCAATAATTTTACCAAAATCATCATTTCGTTTTTATTAATAATTATATGCATAGGATACGGAATAAACACCATATTTAGTGTGGGGATTATTTTTAAATTATTTATAAAATTATTGGATCCCAAAAAGACGCCATATTACAGAATTTTAGTGAAATTGTGATGATACCTACAGTGGGCTTGGCCCATTAAGGTACTACGGCGTTGGGCCCGGTCAGGACCTCGGTGGAGTGGGGATTCGCCACTCGAGGCGGAAAGGACGTTCTGACCGTCAGATGAAATTGTTAGTAGCCGTCCGATTTAGGGCATTGCAAGGCTTCGGAGGGTGTTGATTCTGGGGCGATAAGAGCCGGGCGGCTGAGCCCTCTACTTCCAGCAGCCGCGCTTGGAGTGGTGGTGGGGGGAGGGATCCAGGGGAGTCCAAGATGGTTCAGCGGCTGACCTACCGCCGGCGGCACAGCTACGCCACCAAGTCTAACCAGCACCGGATCGTCAAGACTCCCGGTATGCACCGCCGCCGCCCACCTGTTTCCTCCATTTCTCCGTCTTCTTCTTCTTCTCCTTCTTCTTCTTCTTCTTCTTCTTCTTATTTCTGTTAATCCTCTTCTTCTTCTTGTTCTTCTTCCTGTCAATCCTGTTCTTCTCGTGGATTCTTGAGTTTGTCTTCGATTCTTGAACTGAATACTCGGATTTTCAGGTGGGAAATTGGTCTACCAGTCGGCGAAGAAGAGGGCCGGCGGTCCCAAATGCCCCGTGACTGGGAAGAGGATCCAAGGGGTAGGCAACTCTCTGCTCATCCGTTGTTAATGTAGAATTATCTGATCGGGTACACTGCCTGAAATGCTTTGCACATCTGTATAGGTTTTCTTCCTCGTTTTTTTTTCAACTGCGGCAGGTTTGATTAAATAGAGCTGTTAAATCAAATTCATAGAGTATTATGAGAACAATCTGGCCAGCTGTTTGCCTCATCCTCTGGCCACATTCTTGCATGCCCTCATTAGGATACAAAAACGTTCATCTGGTACTGCTGCATTTTCTTCTGAGGTATCAGACTTTTGAAAACAGTTGTCCTGTCAGTTCGGTTGGTCGGTCAACGCATCAGCTATCTGATCATGTCTAATTTGACAACAAAAGGCCATATAAAGTACTAGACTGATGTGGATTTTGACGGAAAGGGATGCTTCAGAGAAGATCTGTAACCGGCTCCTCGCGTTCATAGCACAGAGGAGTTGCGGGACATGCGTTTATGTAACGAGAGAGGATTTTATATCTTGATCTTGACAGGGTACATAGCTGTCCGTGAAACAATTATCGAGGGTCCTATTAAGAGTTCATCAGCCATCTGATTTAATATTCCTGTCTCTTTTTGCATTTATAAGAAAAACGTTACAATATACTTTCAAAACATTACAGCTTAATGGAGAGGGAAGAAGTCTGGCAATGCATGAGTGAGGCTATCACTGCATGCCTGAAGGTTGACTTTTCTTCAATTTTTGAGGCTTGCCCATTTAATGTCTCCGAGCGTTATAATTTCTCTTAGACTGTGCATGTTGCCAGAGACTTGGCAAATAAGTCAGAACCTTTGAAACTGGAGGATATATAATTCGCCTCTTTGAATGAGGGGCTGGCTCTTTTTCCCTTCATGTGGGAGTTTGACTTACTGACTTGGTTATGTGGGGAATATCTAAATAGTACTCCTTACTCCTCGGGAATAGACATTACTTGGCATGTTATGCTACGATTGTTTGGACGTCCGGTACTGAATTTATGGGCAAAGTATGGTGCTGAGTCGTGTATCTTACGTTGGGCTTTTATTTATTTATTATAGTGGGCGACATGAGCTCTGTTGATTGATTGATGTATCTCTATGAAATGTCTGATATTTTCCGTATGTGAAGGCGAATTAGGAAGCAGGATCGTGGACTTTAATCGTCGCTAGAGAGAATAATGGTTTTTTTGATGTCTTTCTTCCTGTCTTTTCCATTTAATATGAGTCTTTTGATCTCGTATGAAAATTTTCCTAATACTTTTTACGATCTGGAGAAGCGATCGAAACAAGCTTCTCAGCCGCATATTTAGTCTGCAAACGAAAGTTTAAAAATTTTTATTGACTCCGGAATTTTTGACGTTCATCATGCTTCCTTGGTGCTCGAAATCCACTGCACACCACGCGTAAATTGCACTGAGTCAGCAATTTTATCAGCTAAATGAACAAAACCTTGGCCGATTCTTTTATGATTTTACTCTGATTCATAATTCCTGAGCTCTGAGCACATCTAATCAACACTAACAAGCTGCTGACTCCCAGATTCCGCACCTCCGGCCCGCCGAGTACACGAGGTCCAGGTTGTCCAGGAACCGTAGGACGGTCAACCGGGCGTATGGCGGAGTCCTCTCCGGCGGCGCCGTTCGTGAGAGGTCAGCTGAAGATCGTCTGCTCCTAAAACTGTTCCGGAAAGAGTAAGTCGTCTGACACCCGAGGTCGGTTTTCCTCTTCTTCCTGTGTGCAGGATCATCCGGGCCTTCCTGGTGGAGGAGCAGAAGATCGTCAAGAAGGTGCTGAAGATCCAGAAGGCCAAGGAGAAGCTGTCTGCGAAGCAGTAGGACGAGGTCTCTGGAGGAAATTTTGGCCGTGGATGTCGGTTCTGATTCTTCTTCCCGCCTGTAGTCCATCTGGCGTCGCTGTTCTCCCTTCTCGTTGACTCTCTCTCTCTCTCTATCTCTAACTCTCTTCTTCTGCACGCTTCTTGTCTTCTTGAGAGGGTGGCGCCACCTCTCTTTTTGTTTGTTGGTGATCTCGTAATGTTTTATATGCTTTCAATAGGCGTTAATTTGCTGAGGTCTGGTCTAACCTCTCGTTGTTAGATGTTCTCTCCCGATGGCATGACCTCTCTCTTCTTTTTAGAGAGAGAAACGTGGCCTGCTGGGTCCTCACGATGGGAAGTTGCGGAAGAAATTCTTCTTTCTGCGTGAATGGATTCCCTCTCTGAGATCTGCCCAGATGAGTTCAGGGGTGCGACTTGGATTCAGTTCTATGATGCTGTATAATTTTATTCTCACTCTAGAAAGCACAGGACTTTTACGATAACGTATGAGAGAGATGAGAGTAGAGAGAGAAACTGACGGCGTCGCCGAAGCTATGACTGTGGTAGACGAGCTTATTTATGGGTGCGAAGGGGCTCTCACTTGCCAGCGGACGCGAGGACACGCTCTCTGATCTTCTTTGCGTACGCGAAGAAAAAGTCGCGCGACGGCATCGTCTCCTTGACGGTGTCGAGCTCTGCGAACGCCGCCATACGCGAGGACATGAACGGCGCGGTCTCCATGTCGACGAGTTTCAGGCCGAAGAGCTGTTCGACGGCAGGAACCCCGATGGAGCTCGGCCCGCAGACGACGTCGAGCAGCCCAGGCGTCGCCCCGCCGAAGAACGGCCCCTCGTCGGGGAAGTCGCGCTGCAGCCCCTCCTCCAGCGTCTTCACTACCTCTCGGAGCTCCTCGACCGCCCGGGTGAACTCCTCCCCCTGCGAAACCACCGCCTTGGTGCTCACCGGCATCAGCTGCACCATTTTTAGGTCGTTAGAATAGAATGATCCCACTCAGGGTAAAACACACGCCGCGAGACACAGAGAGAGAGAGAGAGAGAGAGAGAGAGAGAGAGAGAGAGAGAGAGAGAGAGAGAGAGAGAGATGGGGGATACCTTGTGGACGAAGAAGTCGATCCAGAAGCGGACGCGGGCTCGGCGGAGAGGGGGCCCAGCGAGGAGGAGCGGGGGCTCGCTCCAGGTCTCGTCGATGTAGTGGAGGATCACCTGGGACTCGCAGATGGGCTCGCCGTCGTGGACAAGGACCGGCACCTTCCGGTGAACGGGGTTATAGCGGAGGAGGGCCGCGCTCTTGTTGCCCAGATCTTCTTCCACGTACTCGTAGGGCAACCCTTTAAGCTTGAGCGCCAGCTCCACCATGAGGCAGAAGCTGCCGCTCCGCGTCCCGTATAGCTTTAATCCCTTTCCCTCCATCTCTCTCTCTCTCTATCTCTCTCTCTCTCTACCTATCTATCTATCAATCTATCGATTGGCACCCACAAGTTTGTGGCTGTGAGAGAGGATGTGCAGTGGATGCTTCTTGCACAACAGAATACGGAGTCATCACTACTTATGTCCATTTGTTTGGAGCTTCTTGGTGAGGAAGAAATATAAAGCAAGCAGTGGAAAGTTGACCCTTTGCCAACCAAAATTGACCGGCGTAGAGGCGGCCAATCGTCTATTGTCTGTCGCTGGACTTTCTTGCCAAGGAAGAGATGGAAACAAGGGAGCCGACGACCGGGATCGATCCAGATGTCTATGCGAGATCAACATCGGGCTGTAGTTAATTTCTGGGTCTAAATGATAAGATGTGGATGCCCCGCCTGACAAGTATAAAATCAGTCAGAAAAATTATTAACGTTATAAAATTCTACCTGGGACTCCCCTGATAGATGTTCTCTCCCGATGGCATGACCTCTCTTTGCATTTTAGAGAGAGAAACGTGGCCTGCTGGGTCCTCACGATGCGAAGTTGCGGAAGAAATTCTTCTTTCTGCGTGAATGGATTCCCTCTCTGAGATCTGCCCAGATGAGTTCAGGGGTGCGACTTGGATTCAGTTCTATGATGCTGTATAATTTTATTCTCACTCTAGAAAGCACAGGACTTTTACGATAACGTATGAGAGAGATGAGAGTAGAGAGAGAAACTGACGGCGTCGCCGAAGCTATGACTGTGGTAGACGAGCTTATTTATGGGTGCGAAGGGGTTCTCACTTGCCAGCGGACGCGAGGACACGCTCTCTGATCTTCTTTGCGTACGCGTAGAAAAAGTCGCGCGACGGCAGCGTCTCCTTGACGGTGTCGAGCTCTGCGAACGCCGCCATACGCGAGGACATGAACGGCACGGTCCCCATGTCGACGAGTTTCAGGCCGAAGAGCTGTTCGACGGCAGGAACCCCGATGGAGCTCGGCCCGCAGACGACGTCGAGCAGCCCAGGCGTCGCCCCGCCGAAGAACGGCCCCTCGTCGGGGAAGTCGCGCTGCAGCCCCTCCTCCAGCGTCTTCACTACCTCTCGGAGCTCCTCGACCGCCCGGGTGAACTCCTCCCCCTGCGAAACCACCGCCTTGGTGCTCACCGGCATCAGCTGCACCATTTTTAGGTCGTTAGAATAGAATGATCCCACTCAGGGTAAAACACACGCCGCGAGACACAGAGAGAGAGAGAGAGAGAGAGAGAGAGAGAGAGAGAGAGATGGGGGATACCTTGTGGACGAAGAAGTCGACCCAGAAGCGGACGCGGGCTCGGCGGAGAGGGGGCCCAGCGAGGAGGAGCGGGGGCTCGCTCCAGGTCTCGTCGATGTAGTGGAGGATCACCTGGGACTCGCAGATGGGCTCGCCGTCGTGGACAAGGACCGGCACCTTCCGGTGAACGGGGTTGTAGCGGAGGAGGGCCGCGCTCTTGTTGCCCAGATCTTCTTCCACGTACTCGTAGGGCAACCCTTTAAGCTTGAGCGCCAGCTCCACCATGAGGCAGAAGCTGCTGCTCCGCGTCCCGTATAGCTTTAATCCCTTTCCCTCCATCTCTCTCTCTCTCTCTCTCTCTCTCTCTCTCCCTCTCTTGCTATCTACCTATCTATCTATCAATCTATCGATTGGCACCCACAAGTTTGTTGCAGTGAGAGAGGATGTGCAGTGGATGCTTCTTGCACAACAGAATACGGAGTCATCACTACTTATGTCCATTTGTTTGGAGCTCCTTGGTGAGCAAGAAATATAAAGCAAGCATTGGAAAGTTGACCCTTCGCCACCCAAAATTGACCGGCGTAGAGGCGGCCAATCGTCTATTATCTGTCGCTGCACTTTCTCGCCAAGGAAGAGATGGACACAAGGGAGCCGACGACCGGGATCGACCCAGATGTCTATGCGAGATCAACATCGGGCCGTAGTTAATGATAAGATGTGGATACGCTCCGCCGACAAGTATAAAATCAGTCAGAAAAATTATTAACGTTATAAAATTCTACCATTTTAGATGACTAATCTTGCGATCTTACACTAAATACACATGGCTCATAATTGTATATGGGTGACCATTAATTCTATTAGACAGCCTAGGTTTCTCGAGGAACCTGCATTCATCTCCTTGTATCATATCTAGCTTCAAGAAAACCCTTGATAAAGACACCAGAAAATTATTATAAAAACCAACCATGAAAATAGACGAATTCATATATGGTAGATAGAGTCATCATGCCACTCATAAAACACATTTATATCAATATACGCATATATATGTATATATTTACCTCTTTATATATGCATGTTTTTTATAAGATTAAACTCCATATTGTAGAGTTTGGATTACTCAACCGATTGACCGATTGACGGCCACCACATACTTTTGTAGCATCTCTTATCTTGGTGGAATATTTTGTTCTTAAGCTTTCTATACTTTGTACGCGGAATTTAACGTTTTCCAAATAAAGGGCAATACCCCTTTTTCAATAATGTTCTGTTCTGCGCAAATTCCCGATATGGGCCAATGGTATTATACATATCATTCTCCTTTTTGGGAGATAAAAGTGGATTGATTTATGCATGATTTTTTAGCGAAAAAATGGGAACTTGTGTGCGAATGGAGTATGAAGAAATTTCTCACTGGGGGCTTACTTTGGTTAGGAATAAATTGCCAATTTCGATGTTTTCCATGAGAAATCTTCATGCAAGATGGAAAGAATTGTAAAAATAAGAAGGAAATCTTTGAGGAAGTCAACAAGGCCTCCTCCCTTTCCCCTCCCCCGCCGCCAGGTCCTGCCATCCAAGGCTATGGTCTGCCTCGTTGAGGCAGGATTTCTCTAGGTTGACTCGTTCTAGTTCGGAGGCCGCGAGGCTACTTCACCATCAGGTAGCCTCGCCCCATCAGTGGAACCAGTGGCCCGACCAGGATTGATAATTACCGGCGAGTTTAAGAAGAGAAATAAAACCAAATTAAATCTATTTATTAGGGCATAAAAATGCCGACTATGTTAGCACGTCGCCAAAACCACCCACGCTGCAGCACGAAACCTTCGTCTCACCTGTCCTGAGTAGAGTGTAACCGAGCTCAGGCTCCCTGGAAGGTCAACAGGAAAGAACCCGCACAGGAAGTCAACGGGATCACGAGACCACACCACTCTTCCGAGGTCGAGTCAAGTGTAACACTTATTGACGGAGTAGCCGGTGGACATCTCGCTCGGGCAGGCCGCGGAGTCCCAGGTCTGGTGAGATTTAAGGAAGTCCGGAGGGTGCGAGGAGATGCTGAAGGGGAAGGCGATCGTCTGTAGCGTCCCCCAGTGGCTGCTCCCGGGTTCCCCGTTCCCCAGATGGCCACTGATCTCCACCGCTATCTCAGGAGCAGAGCCGAACAGCTGCTGCGGCGGCGGGTGCTGGTACCGCTGCTGCAGGCCGAAGTCTATGCCGGCAGAGGGAGCAGCTTCCGCCGGAGGGAAGAAGAAACCTGCCGAAGACGGGACGGTGACCGGCGGCTTCGAGTATCCCATGCCGACGATGGGTCTATAGGACGACGATGGCGTGAAGTCGAGGAGAGGCTGAAGCTGGTGATGGTGCAAGACGCCGGCGTGGCCACCGAACTGGGCTTGAGGGCCGTGCTCCGTTGCGCAGGAATCGTTCTTGGAGGCTAGCTGGTGGGGGAACTGGAGGCCGCGCGAGTGGGCGAAGAGGTCTGCAGCGGCGGGTGTTCCAGGGGATGCAGACGCCCAAGGATGGGGTGGAGCTCTGCGCGCCATGGAATTGGTCTTTTTGAAGATCCTACAGATAGCCCATGAATCCTGTGATTGTACACAGTATCGAAGATGCATCAGCCACAAGAATCCACCTATAAAACTGACCAATGAAAGATGAATATAATCTACGTATTGTGGGTTTAACGGGGAGATTTGGCTCGCCAGTACGAACGTTAGGGTGGACGCCCTTGTCGGCTTGGCCCCTTGGGAGTGAGGAGTCGGCGTGAGAGGGCAGTCGGAACTCGTGCATCATCCAGTCGGTCTTCACACCCTTCGCCGCCCGGCCCCTGTAGAAGACGAGGGACTTCTTGAGGCCGATGCACTTGGCTCCCTCCGACGAGTAGATGGGCCTGTCTGTGCCGGTGGCCTTCCAGAACCCTGCGCCGGTGACCCGGTTGGGCCTTGCGCTGTTCCTGTACTTCCTGTCCCTCGGGCAGTAGAAGTACCATTCCTTTTCCCCAGTAGTCGCCATCTCTTCAACGACAGATTGTAAACAAGCTTTCAACGTCATGGTCTATCAAGATGAAGACATGATGAATTCTTCATAGATTATGTATATGTTTTTAATGAATAATATCATACGAGAGCATGAGATTGCTATCGATTTCCTTTGGCTTACTACCATCATCTTCTTGAAGGTCTAACCATACGAGTTTTTAGGAAAAAAAAGCTACGAGATCTCATCCAATGCTGCCATCCGGCATAGAACCTAGGTGAGAGTTGCTGTGAAGTCTAGAGACAGATAAGAGAGTTGGGTAAGTTCGTTCGCGATTATTTCCCAATGATGGCTAGTCTCTAGTTTCATTATTGGTCTAGGGTACCCTCACTGAAGCTATAGAATTCAACCGCGTTAGCTATTTACCGGCGTATTTAAGGTCTGTGAAGCGAGCGAGCGAGCAACGGAGAAAGCGAGCGAGCGAGAGAGAGAGAGCACCATCCATCTATGATAGCCAGTGCAAACCATTAGAAAGGGCAAATTCAAGAAAATTTGATAACATACGAGGTTATGAACACCGATAACACACAAGGCAGCCCACCCTTGAAGAAAAATTGGCCGTTAAAATGAAAGTATGGTCAGATCTTCTCTGGATAGTGCTTACAGACAGAATCGTAAGGTATATTACGGTAGATTTCCTCGAGGTCAAGTTCTGCTTAGACACGGAAAAGAAGAAAGAGAGAAGGATAGACATTTGAGAGTGATTCAAAGAAACCTACTCGGGAGATCCCATGGATCGTATTTGTAGATATCGAGCTGCCTGATGAGCTCAATGGAGAGGGGCTTCTGCTGGACCTTCCTCTTGAGGTAGAATCCCACCAGCTCCTCGTCTGTTGGGTGGAATCGGAAACCGGGAAGTATCATTTCATCTGCCTTCTCCGTGACGTCGCTGTTCCTCTCGTCCATCTCTCTCTCTCTCTCTCGCTCCTTCCCTCCCTCCGTTGAGCTCAAAGAAAATATCCTAGTAAACCGGGAGAAGAAGAAGACAGGAGATAGCAAGAGAGGCAGGTCCCTCCTCCCCGCTTCTATCTGAATTCAAGTCTGTGTACTTGTGGGGATTTAAATGAGGAACTCTGGAGGAAGAGGTTACGACACAGGGGGAAACCCTAGTACCCGAGGAAAGTCAACTGAAGCAGTGGGCACAGATTTGTAAAACTTGCACATGTATCCCTGATGGGAAATCCCAGACTACTCTCTAACTTCAAACCCACTACACGGATAGTAATACGGTGTCAGTCTGCCTTGTAAATCTGACATATGTGTTGAAAGGCGCAACATATGCACATACTATATATATGTGTGTGTGAATATGAGAGAGAGAGAGAGAGAGAGAGAGAGAGAGAGAGAGGGAGAGAGAGAGTCTTCACACATCTGTTCTTTTGTGGGAATTTTCACTCATCTTCCCCTTAAAGTTTTAAATTATTGAACCCAGTGAGTATTTTTATTGAATAGTCATGGGGCCCTTGGACGAGGCAATACTTAGAGTTCATCCTTTCTTGAATCTCATTCATACAACGACTGGAGCATTCCCAACCACAATAGAAAAGTGGTGTGCACGTAAAATATGGGTCTGTTCAATCCCGAAGAATCTCGCTGCAAATTCCACTGAAATCACTGTTTTCTATTTCAGAAGGCTTCTCACGATCCGAAAATCCCATCCCTCGCCATATTCTTTCCGTTCCGTATTCCCCGTCCAGACACATCCTGTACCCACTCACAGAGAAAGATAAATGAGAGAGAGAGAGAGAGAGAGAGAGAGAGAGAGAGCGGTAGATATATATCGAGAGAGAAAAGTGTGACGTGGGCATGATGCCGAGTATGCCTCCTGATCCGTGACAGGCCACCCAGGCCTCAACTGGCGTCTTGTCCATGAACTTCTTCTGAAAACCCTAAATCCTGACTGGTCCTTTGAGGGGTCGAACGTGGACTCTCTAGCATCTTCCACCCTCCCTTGCAAAACACTCCAAAGACCATCGACGATGGACTAAAACGAATTAATTAACCAGGAGATAGTGCCGAAAGACCTAGTGACTGGTAGAATCACAGCTCTTACTCCTACATCTTCCATGCCCCTTCGGAGCCCGCCAACACGTGGGCGCTCACCCGTGCGCGACAGCCCCCCCCGCCCTGCGAACTCTAGGTTGGCCGTGTCCTTAGCTCCAAGTGGGATTTTTCAGAGAGCTAGACAAGGGTTGCATTAAATGTCCTCTGCGCCCACGTGAATTGGAACTCCCACGCAAACCCTAATCTTCCGTTGTTCCTCCGAGAATGGAATTCTAATAAATGAGGGTTCTTGTCTCCACGCAGCCATCTCGGGTTGAACCCTCGTTGTCCCTCCCCCTTCACCCTCGGACTCGAACTCTCCCGCCCGCACGGATCCTCCGCCTTCCAGACGTGTGACACAAATCTTCTTTCCCCTCTTCTCTAGAACTGGGGTCAAACCCTTGAAGCGCAAGCTTCCGCCCCTGGTTCCCAGAGTGAGTGATTGAGTGAGAGGCCGAGCATTTAATTGCACCCCCACCGTCATACTCACCGTTGATTAAACTGTCATAACACGACACGGTGAGTCTGTATTTTGTTTCCCTGCCGAATTCGGTGATCACTGCGCTCGAAGTTATTTACACATCCGAAAATTAAAAGGTTGAGCAGGCTTTTTCCCGAGTTCAGTCTCATAAAAATTAGTTTCCAAGAAGAACCAGCTCCTCACCCCCCTGAGCTCGGTCCAGGCTTCAATAGATTTTCAGCTTACATGTGCACCCCTTTCGTTTGCGACATGGCTGTCTCACGATCGCGCACGTCACATTTCTCTCTCTCTCTCTCTCACTGAAAGATATGTGCATAGACGGTTATACATGACCTAATTGGTTCGGGCACTGAGTTTATAGAAGCCTATTTACCGGGCTTTTCTCCATCTTCAATACAAGATACCCTAGTTTGGACACTGCTTTGTGAGGCTCGTCGTAGGCCGTTGACTCCCCAGTTGACAATCGAGATGTTGTTTGACTGCCAACGCACAACGGCTTGGCAGGCCCCCTCGAAGCTTAGGAGGTGTGGGTCGGCAAGTGATTCCGGAACCTGATAGGGGTTAGTGTTCGGAGTCTATCCCCTCCATAAATGGCTGGCCTCGGAGAAGCTCGGCCATAGCCCACGTTGTGGGCTCACCACCCTCTGTATTGGTCCTAGAGACGTGTGGTCAAGCAAGAGCTAGCTCTATTGTACTCACTTCCCATCAAACTTAGCCCCCTAGTCGAAGTGCAGGGCCAACGTAGGGTTCCAAGGACACTTCATTAATGGCCTCCGTAGCGTTGCTCCAGATCACCACGCTGTCCTACTACTGATGTGTTCAAGAACACCATCAAGGGGAAGAGGAGAGAGAGAGAGGGGGACAGAGAGAGAGGGGGGAGAGAGAGAGGGGAGAGAGAGAGAGGGAGGGAGGGAGGGAGGGAGGGAGGAGAGAGAGAGAGAGAGAGAGAGAGAGAGAGAGAGAGAGAGAGAGAGAGAGAGAGAGAGAGAGAGAGAGAGAGAGAGAGAGAGAGAGAGAGAGAGAGAGAGAGAGAGAGAGAGAGAGAGAGAGAGAGAGAGAGAGAGAGAGAGAGAGAGAGAGAGAGAGAGAGAGAGAGAGAGAGAGAGAGAGAGAGAGAGAAGTTTTGTTCCATCTGTCTTTCTGTGGTATTTGGATAAACTATGCTTCAAACAGCTGTGAGTCCTCTCGGAGTACACCCTGAAATAGACCCTAGGTGTTGGACATCGCCATCTCCATGCTTCAAGTTCACTCAATCATGTCCTTGGGATGCCTACTTCCCCTTTCTTTTTTCGTTGAAACTTGGGAAGACCATTCACCGTCTACAGAGTGAGATCTCTCCGTCTAATCTATTTAACATATCGATAACGGGTAGATTAGCACCTCAGCAGCCCCCTGCTAGCCCCTACTCGGCTCTTCTAATGAGGTGCTTCCGCTGCCCACTTGGTAGGTGATCAGCATCCAGATCCTTTGTTCTACTGCGTAGGAGACCCAAATCGGACCACAAGTCACGTGCCTCAAGAGCTGCCGACCGACATGGGTTTTCTAAATTTGGCCCTTAAAACCTTACCCACTTTGGAGAGTGAATTGGGCTCATGCCACAAGCTCTGAGCCCGGTGTCCAAAGTGTGTTGATTCTCTCACATCATCTCTCTCTCTCTCTCTCTCTTTCTCTCTACTGTGCCCCTTGGCATGTCATGGACAGATTAATTACAAGGCGGCTGATTACCCCAATATTCTTTCCTTTCTACTCTCGACTGCGGAAAGGCAGACCCATCGTCCTAATGTCGGCCATGTAAGGAGCACAGCCGATCTATATGAGTTCATGGACGGGGGGGATGGAAGACTAGCTCGGGATTGACTGCTTGACTTGATAGTGGAACAGGAGTCGCTGCTGTTCTATCAGTGGATGTGGCAAACTGGGGATCGTATCGCATTCTAAGAAAGAAAGATCCCGCCGGTGCTTTTTTTTTTGTTATATATATATATATATATATCTATATATATAGATATATGGGTTTTATTATTTGGTATTGATGTCATTGAAAATATATCGTGTAATAGGTTTCCTTGCTACTTGGTTATTTTTAAATGCTCTTAATCTTTCTGTTAGCATCGATCATGAAAGTTTGATAACATGTTTGTTATGCTGGCATTAATTTTTTGTAGGAATAAAACTCAATCTTTCTTTTAGTATCGATGGTAGAATTTAATAACAAGTTTGTAATGTCAAGTTTTTGCAAAAAATAGCATTCATGAACCATTCATTAGTTGATGCAATATCAGTGTTGTTTGAATTAATAGCCTATGAGGATGTGGTTTGATCATTAGTCTTGACCTTGTAGAAAATATATTTGGTAGCAAACTTCCTTTGTTGTTTACTATTTTCATTGTAGGGCCCGCATGTCTTCATGTTGGCATCAATAACTAGAGTGCAGGATAAAATGATGAAATGACTGAACTATTTTAAGCAAACAATCTGGAATAAACTCTCTCAATAGACTTAACAATTTCAGACAGCTGATTAGTGTAAGATTGAGTACTTTATTGCTAGATTTGAAATGAATGGATCAACATGATTAAGAAATCGTTAGTGATTAGGGCGCTACACAATGAATAAATTGATTAGTTGCAATTAATTAAGTTTTATCTCTTCACTAATCACCAAGTATGTAAGTAGGTAGACCTATCTAAGGATTACAAATGGTAATAATATTATGAGATAATATACTAAACATAAAAAATGACTCAAATATAGAAAAAAAAAGGGTTTAGAACCTTGTTGCCTGAATGGGTGACTTAGTGGTCTAAGAACATAGGTTGAGGCTGGACCCCACGTGAATAGTTTGACCCAACGCTAACCGTTGGCCGGGTTGACCTGGTTGATAGGCTAGGCTGACTCGAACCAGGCGAGGAGGAGTGGGGCGGACCGGAATTGTTCGGCCCGGCGAGACGGCCTGGTGCAAACCAGGCGGTCAGAGATGGTTCGGACTGTAACGGTGGGTTGGGACGAGCGAGACGGTCCGGAACTTCGGGTTGGATCGAACCGGGCGGTCTGATACGGTTCGGACCGGCGAATCGGCCTGGCTCATACTGGGCTGCTGAGGGGGTTTGGGCCCGAGGACGAACGGGATCGTCCGGGAAGGGCGGATCGGGAGGCAGAGGGCGAAGGAAGGGACGGCGGCGCGGCGACGGGCGGACGGCGGCGGCGGCGGCGCGGACGGTGGCAGCGGACGGAAATCGTGCTGATGATGCGGAGGTTCTGTCCCGCTTCTTCGCTCCCCGTCAAATTGTGAATCGTTTTTCTGTGCAAATTGGTCTTATGTCATCCCTCACCCCGATTTTTCATTCCTTATTTGATTGGTGCAGTGGCTTTAATTCTTGAGGCTTCATCAATCTCTCTGTTCGGCGTTTGGATGATGCGTGGACTGAATAAATGGGACGGAACTATCTCAGCAATAGATTTCCGTGAAGCTGCTAGGTCATTTTCTGAGAGATGGAAGGAGGTCAATCCTACACTTCCTCACTGGGTATGGATATCCCGGCCGATGATCTCAGGATCTGCGCTCGGTGATGTAGGTTTGATTTTTTGTTTTGTTTTGTTTTTGTTTCTGTGGCACCACTGGAACGCGGGATCTCTTCTTCACCTTGTAATATGTGTTCATGGTGTGTGTCAGGGGGTTGCTGGCTATTTGTCTCTTGAAAATATGTGTCATCAAAGATCTGTTGAGGTTAGGCATTGAAATCCATCCAACTTCTGAAGCATGATGATATGCCATCTCAGGGACAGATTCGTGGGCCCTAAGTTTTACTTTTCGCTGTCTGAAGAACCTAATTAATTCTACGTTGGATTTGCAGGAACCTGTCGACTTAGAATGCTGCTCGGCTGATGAAGAACAGAGCATCGACTGCGCTACACTGGTTTTCTCCCCCAGCAACATAATTCTCCTAGTTATTTTCGATTAAAAAAAAAACCTGCCAGTAAATGTTGTGATTGTGTGATTCCAGCTGTGGTTGAGAAAATAATAGTCATGCCCATTTTTAACCAGACAATTTATATTATTCTCAGATATTAAGTTAGATCGCTGGTTCTTTCTGGGTGTGAAGGACCACCCTTTCTTCCATGATCATTCTCTGCTCATCGTTTTTTTTTTTTTTGCTTCCACCATCTCACTAGGTCCAGAATGACAGCCGAGGGGCTCACTTCTATGATTACCATATATTGTACAATTTTTCGTACAATGTCCCCGTGTTATATTTCCGTGGATACCAATGTGGTACATTTCCTGACAATTAAATCAATTTCTCTAAAGGCACTTGGTCAATTATTCGGCAACGCCAATAGATTGACCGTTGATTTTCGCAGATGGTCAACCACTGCTGCTCGAGCAAGTCAAGGGGGACTTTCCTCCCCATTCTTCGAGCATTCTAAAGGAATCCAGGTGGACGTTTCTGACGACGGAGGCAAGGAACACGCTTATGCCTTGTATTTTTCCTCCTGCCATTGAGGAAGCCCATGAGCGCCCTGCTGATGGCAACAGGATCATCCGTTCTTGCACCGGCCCTGGCATATGCTGCATCCATGTGGAACGAGGGACTGGATGAGGCTCCTCCTTTCGAGCTCTCCTCTGCCGGAGGATCAAGCGGCTCAGCAGTACTTGCCGTCGTGGCTGTCGGTGGTTGGACAGGCGGTCGGCTTCCATCTCCCCCTCGCCATGCACAGCCTGCCTTCCCCTCCTGTCACGAGCTGGCTGCAGCCGGCTTGATTAGCCACACCCAGATGGGCTTGAATCGAGCGCCGATGAACGAGTGGGATGGTACGTTTCCTTGCATCCTCTCTTAGAAGATTTGGATCTTCACATTATACAGCTCAATTGAGCAGGAAACCCCTCGTCAGTCTGTTTCAGCTGGTTCAATGACGGATGGAACAGTGAGGCTATGAGGACGATGGAGCTCCAGAGAAATCTCATCCTCCCTCTTCATCCGTTGACTTGGGCTTGTGTCAACAGGAAGACAGGGGGAGGTTGACCGCGTCCCTGAGTGGGCAACTGGCCTGGGCTGGCCCACCAAAGAGGAAGAGGAGCACCAATCGGGCTGGTCAAGATAAACCGGGATCACCAACTCAAGGGCCAGAAGGAGAAGAAGTCCACAGCACAGGAGCATCCATCCTCATGGGAGCCAGAACTGCCCTAAAGGCTACATGGGAGCATAAAGATGTTGAATTCGAAGCAGATTTGAGAACACATTCTGAATCAAAAACATAAAGAAGAGAGCCCACATTGCTACCACCCAATATATATATATATATATATATATATATGTCGATTATGCACCAAAGTAGGAATCTGCATAATCAGGAAGCTTTCAAAATGACTGCACAACATGGGCCATGGCACACGGGCAGAACCAGCGTGAACCTGAGATCTCTGTGCTTCAAACTGAGGCCCGACCAGCGTGACAACAGCAAGCATCACCTGAGCTAACTGAAGAGACCATCGCACGCGGGCTCTGCGCCAGGCTCAGCCGACCCGGCACGCAGAGGCGTCGCGGGGGGGGGATGGAAGGCAGCACATTCCACCCAGAGACGCCGGGAGATCATCCGCCACGCCGAGAGAGAGAGAGAGAGAGAGAGAGAGAGAGAGAGAGAGAGAGAGAGAGAGGCCACATGAGGCGGCCCACGGCTGCGGAGGCGACGAGCGTGCTAACCCCGCCGGCGGCCATGGTTTTTCTCTAATAATTTTCATTTAATATAATTTAGGCCGGAGATGGTATAGTCGTTGTCAAATTTTCCAATGGGCCCTGGCGAACTTATTATTATATATCTGCCATTTTAGATACGCAGTAATAAAATGTATTTTTTCTTCAATAATTTTCGTATATTATAATCTAGGCCGGAGATCACTATGTACTTTTTTGACGGTATAAATACAATATAAATTCGTCGCTTTTTTGAGAAATTGATTAGCTTTATTTTCTCGGAAGTGGGCGACACGGATTCAGCGGCGAATCGGGCGAGTTGCGAGCGAGTCCAAAGCAGAGCAACACGGATTCCGAGTCGCCCCGGTCGGTGACCGGGCTGACTCGCCGATTTGTCGGAGCGTGGGTCCCTCCAGCCCCGCTCCTTCAACAGCGAAGAACAGAGCCAAGCGGGGGAAACAGAAACCCCAAATCGGAGCTAAACCCCTCAAAACCCTAGAATTCCATCCCCCGCGGGATAGGGCGGTGGGGGAGGACGGCTGTGGGGTATCTTGATGCGCCGATGGGAGCGCTAGCGCCACTGGCCCAGTGGACGCCGGAGGACGACGTGCTACTCAAGAACGCCGTCGAGGTAATACAGACGCCCCCCCCTGCGCGCGTTTCCGTTTTCTGCTTTGGCTTCATAACGTTGGAATTTTTTCAAGGCGCTGTGCGGATGGCGTGGTTGTGTCTGATGGCCCTCCGGTTTTGTGTTCTACTCTTGTGGACTATGATTTGAACGATTCTGTCTGTGGTCCGCGCCCTGCAGGGCGGGGGGAGGGGGGAGGGAGGGACCTGGAGGCCTCATTTGGGTTTAATTTAGGTCAATCCTCTTGATGTTCATGCTAGTCTTCTTCGCTGGGACGGATGTGTGCCCTGTTATTGTTATTCCTCAGTCATGTTCGTTTTGTTTGGGGTTTATTAATTATTGGAACTAGGGTTATTCCATTTTAGTAATTAAGAGAGGAAGATGACCGCCAAAAATCCTGACTCGAATAACTCATCTCTCTCACTCCCTACATGACGGTGTATTCCGTCCCTAATTCCATATTTTTTTGTGGAAACTTGTTCTTTTCTTAATGATTTCTGAGTAACTGCTTCTGATTTCCTCTCATGTGAAATTCTTATTCTTTTTCATGGTTTCTTCCTTAGGCTTCTTGATCTGCTGTGGAAAGTGGTGAATTAAAGTTGTTCGCTTCCCCTTCCCCTTTCTCTCAGGGAGAAAAACAGTGTTTCAAAAGTACGAAGTAGATTTTTCAATGGTCAGATGGCAGAATGGTTTCCTGAGAACTTTTTTCCCTAAAAGAGAAAATAAGAAGGGAAAGAGGGGTGCTGTCTTGATTATTGTCCGAGAGATGGAAGAAACTCTATGACTTAGCTCTCAAGAGAATGACCAGCAAATTAGGAAGAAAGAGTGGTAAATCAGAATGTACATAGCCTATTTGGGTAGGGGCGGAGTTATTCTGTTACCCGAAGGTGGAGTTTTTCTGTCTTAAGCCTCAAACTGAAAATGTAATTAATTAATTATGCATAACTAGTTAAAAAACGAATTCTTTATTTTCCAGTCAATGAAACCGTTGAGCTTGGTAGTATACAAAAGAGTTTTTGGCAAACTGTGGTTAGGACACAAAACCCATCTTCTATGTAGTGATCTGTTGGAATAGTTTATTAAACGTTTCATGGTAAAATGGTTTATTTATAAAGTTTATGGGGCTATCCTATGGAAAAGGAAAAGTTAACAAGTCTGCCGCTGACTTACTGTACTGTAGGGGGTTTCGTTGCCTTTTCTTTTTCGAGTAGTCCATTATCATGTTCTTTAATGATGAAAAAATTTCTGGATTCCTTAGCTTTATATTTATGTCGTGCCTCTCATATATTTATTTGGATGGGTGAGCATTGGGTAAGGAGCATGGGTGAAATGGGAATATTGGCTACTTTGATCAGTTAGTGTTGTTAACACACCATAGAGCCTACCGCTGCTTACTACAATTATGTGAACCATTCGTGTCCCAAAACTCATGTACAGCCCATTTACTGTAAGGATTGCTGCCCTTGGGCTTTGGATGGCCTATTCTGATCAAAGCTTATCCCACTGGGATGCTGTTGGAGGGAGTTGGGTCTGATCGTGTTATGATGTATTCATCTTTTATGGTTAATATGGCGTTGACATTGAATGGAAAGTTGAGACTAGGAGTTGAAATTTAAGAGACATGGCCTTTGAGATTTTCTCTTCTCTGGAATAGTCACTTGAGATTCAATGCTGTGACGATATACACTTAAACAAATTAGGTATGACAAACGCGTTTTGTATGTGAGCAGCCAGGTGCGCCGTTCTTTGTGAATGCAGCACCTGTGGATGCCGCTTGGAAAATAGTCAATTTTTTTAAATGATAGTCAAAGATGGCGGGAAAACTGGAGTAATGCTGTGGAAAAGCCCCGTTCTGTCTTCAAGCTTTCATTCCTCTGTCTACTTATTCATTCTTTCATTTGCCTCCCCACCAATAGATGGAGACAAGTAGAAATTACTGAACTTCTCCATCCTACATAGATGGTTGCGGCCAAATTTCAGAATTTCTCACAATGCAGTAGTGGTCCGGCATCTTCTTTCCGGTAATCACATGTTAGCTTATAAAGGGGCATGGCAGCTTGCAAATCTATAGTAAGCGTTAGCTGATTGCCTTGAGTGATTGCCCTGAACTGGCTTTGCTGGAGCTTTGTGGCTTGGGGTTAAGCCTGGGGCAGTACTGATGCAGCAGCTCACCATCGTGTATGATGTCAAATTATTAACTGTTTCTCGGAATTGGATTGAATAATTGCACCACATATTTTTTGTTTGCAATGGTTCTCATAGGTAACGTTACTAATATATCATGAAATTACATTTTTTTTCTTGAAAGTTAATGGATTTGTTCTGGTGTCTGTTATTGAGGATGTGACTTTCTCACAATTGTGTGATAATCCGAAATTATGTCCTGAAATAAAGTTTGTCAAATGGAGAAATACAGACAGTGTGACTATCACAAATCTTCACGTATAGTTGTTTTCAGGATTATTTCCTATCTTCAAGGTCCAATATTTTAAATATTATCTTAATGTCCTGGAAGTTGATTGCCTATTTTTCAACATTTGTCTAATCCTCATCCTCCCGCTATTTCTCCTGGGTACTTGCATGTATTTATGCGCCTACCTCATGATTTTGTCTCGTAAATGTTTAGCCTGTATCCTCATATTTGTTAGGTCTGCTACAAAGCTGTCCAAATGGAGGTGGTAGCATTTTATCACCTCTAAGAAAACGGGAAGTATTCGGATGCGAAAGTCAAAGCGTATAAGATGTGTTGATGTTACAATTGCAGATGAACATGGGTTTTCAAAGAATATAGCTTTCTCCGTTCGTTTTTAAGTAAGGAGAAATAGGGATGCTCGAAATAAACTTTATAAATGTGCAAATAAGTGTTGGTGTGGAAATGACATTTCCTGGGGTTAACCAATAATCATGATTTTTAAAAATTTTCTTAATGTCGATTTGATCGTTTTCATTTTGACAACAGGCTGGCGCATCCTTGGAGTCCCTTGCTAAAGGTGCTGTAGAATTCTCACGTAGATTTACTATCAGAGAAGTGAAGGACAGATGGCGTCATCTCCTATATGACCAAGAAATGGCAATGGAAGCTTCAGCTTACATGACGCGTATGAGTGCCGATGCTGGTTTTTCTGGTCATATTAAATCGGGCAAAAATTGCATTACAAGAGGTAAAGATTGGGCACCTGGAAAGAGAAAAAGAAGTAGTGTGCGTAGTCTGTATTATGCAATGCAGAAGCGACTTCGCAGTGGTCATTTTAATTCACTTGATGTAGATTTTCTTGTGCCACCTAGCACAACAATTGATTTTAGTGGGAATGGTGGTTGCAGAGAGCAGTCAGAATCCTTCAGTGAGCATGTGGGTGGAGATCCTACCATTGGTACAACTATTTCTGATCAATTTAAAATCCCAAAGTTCGATTTTGGTATCGGCCATAATGCTTTTCCAGGAATGCAAAGGGCTAGGACCGAAAATGCCGATGCTGCTGAGCAGGGCATCCATACTGCCCATGCGGGCTTAGAAGGGAATCAAACGCCAGATGAAGTCATTACTGCTGGTGGTTTGTTTGAGTTTGAGGAGGAAGTTCCGCCAGTATCACTTGACAAAGGAATAGTGAACACCATTGTCCAATCCTTTGATCATGAGAGTGAGCAAAACGTAAACTATCATACCCTTACTGGGGATATGAAAAACTTTCAAAGGCCATCAGATGTTCAGGACATTCGATCACCTGAGAAGCTAGCAGTCAGGAGTCCTCAAGAAACTCAGATTATTGAGGAGAAACCAATATTCTCCGCCTTGGGTACAGAAAATGACAGCAAGAAGCCTCCTTTCTCAAGCTTTGGAGAAAACCAGAATGTGAGTTCAGAGATTTCCGATTGTAGTGGTTCTTTACAAAACATAGGGTTTTCATCTCCACTTGTGTCCATGTCTCTCTGGGGAGGAATTGATGCCACACCAACTCTTCCCATGGATTCAAATTTTGATGACAATGGACGAAGATCAACTACGGCCTTAAATCTTTCCTCTGAGGATGTTAAGAAAATGATTCCAGAGGGATACGATAGTGCAAGGACAGAAGATAAGTTGGATGATGAAATGAGTATGGCTGCACTAAATGACTCAGCTATAAACGCTGAGAGTGATTTTGTGAACCTTTCCTTAAACTTTCCAAATGAAGATGAACTGTTTCTTCTTAATGAAGAGGGGAAAGACATAATGGATGGACCTTGCCTTGAAACCCTAAATTCTATTTTTTCTGATTCTCCTGCTGATATCCACCAGGATAATGCGTATGAAACCGCAGATACCAAAAATATGGAGGCACTCATGGCGCAAGATGTAATTTCGGATGACTTTGCTGCAGAGTCTAAAGGTCTGAGTGAAGAGATGCGTTCAGGATCTGAGGATGGACATGCCATTCAGGATTCGACAGAAAACATAAATGTGGGAGCCTCAAGTAATATATCTTCTTTGGAAACTCCTGAAAGGCTTATGATTTGCGTGTTGAACACGGAGGACCCTGAAGTCCCCTGTAATGATGATATTATTCTCCCGAACGAGGTTTATCCTTCAGTTTCCTCCAGAGGTTTGAAATTGGAATCTGAAGTAACTGGTTTGGTTTCCTCATCTTGCAAAATTACTTCTCATGATCATAGGGGTGTGGAGGAGGATGAACCATTGATAAATCCCTTCTCATCCTCTCGGAACACTGGGTTACAAATGCATGGAAAAGTCGGATTGAAGCGTTTGAACGATGATTTCAGGATTAAGGCAGAGTTTCAAGGGATTGATTCCCACAGGCAACCCGGAGTCGTATCTGGCGAAAAAATCCTGCTCTCATCGGCACCTGTTGTCCCATTAACTGGATTACTCCTTACTCCAAAGGAAGAAATCGTATCTCTGGCTCCGGGAAAATGTGGAGAATCTAGTAATTCCCTAGATGCTCTCCAAGCGAAATCACATGAAGCGCCTGATCATGCAAAATCCAATTTTCAACTCACAGCTGATGGTTCTGAACAGATGTTAGATAGTGCGGGCCCCTCACAGAAGTGGGCATCCTTACCTCCTGAGTTGGGTGGTGGAGATGGGGGGTTTGCCGATCCTTCTCATACCTTTTCAACCTCCGACAACGAAGAGAATTCTTCCGACAGTGATGACGATGTACCCAATTTTTCTGACATTGAAGCTATGGTAAATCTTTTGGCTTAGTATTCAATTAATTTGGCTTTCTGCTGACTAAACTGTGGTGCATTCTTACTCCGTTTATTTGCTTTTTCTCTAAGCTGTTCTTGTTTGTTGCAGATACTTGATATGGACCTCGCCTTCTCCGATCAGGAATCAAGCATGTTTTCCAGAGAAGGTAATTCAAGTCCTTATTTGTGGTTTCAAAAACTATTGTTTCTGAAACAATTATTCTCCATTCGGGTGGGAATTTTTTTGTAACTAGGATATGTATTCATATGGCATGCATGGCAATTCTCTCTCTCTTACTCGAGATATATCTATAAAAAATATATATGTGCGCATTTCTAAGATATATCTATCATTGTGTCCGATTCCACCTGATTCGCCTCTTTTCTCTCTTTTAAATTGTATCCCTTCTTTATTTGTTTGTTTAACTACCATGACCTTTTGCTCCATGGAAATACGCTTTGGAGCAGAAGCCTGACATCCGGACCTTGTGTTTCAATTGAGGTTATTTTACTACCTGGATTAGGAGAGTTGCGTTAAAACCACCAGGCAGGTTACCATGGGCTTAATATGGGTGAATCATCGATTTGTTTCCTGCTCAGGTCTCTGTAAACAGGTGATTCATTCATAAAAAAAATATATCATCCTGTGTTGTTGTCGCATCAAATTTTTGCTGGCTGAATTTTTGGCTACATCGTGGTTCAAGACCGCTATTATGATTGTGCAATTTTTATTTTTCCCAAGAAATATTTTATGATTTATTTTCATTCACGCCTGTATGCTTTGAATCAGTTGTTGCTGATTGGGTTAAATTTTGTTTTAAAAAACAGTGTCAAGGTACCAATTTCTGGAATCCAAGAAGACGCTGATGAGATTAGAACAGGGTGCTCAGTCGTATGCGGAGAGATCGGTAGCGTCACATGGTGCTTTTGCAATTTTGTATGGTCGTCGCTTGAAGCATTACATCAAGAAACCAGAGGTGACTCATCCGGCCCACGGCTGCCTGCCTTATTTTCTTTCGGAAAATGGTTAATTTAGACTTTTGTTTCAAGTGCATGCTTTGACCACGCACCCCGACGACTCCTTTAATTGGCGTCTTTCAGTCCAGATGTGGGTCTAACCGTTGACTCTGGCGCCCCTTGGTGCTTTTAGCAACTTATACCGCTCGTAATGGAATGTTTTGTGATGATTATCCAGGTGTCACTTGGGAGAGCTACAGATGATGTACACGTCGACATTGATCTGAAAAGAGAGGGGCCTGCAAATAAAATATCTCGGCGCCAGGTAACGTTTTTATTCCGAAAAATATCCTGGTTTCCTGCGATGAGGTCGAACAGATGTTTTGAATTCACTTCCAAACCTTCCTTTTTCTGGAAAAGTTGTCAATACCGCAAACAGATTTCGACCCGTTGACTCTGGGACCTCCTGTAACGCAGTCCCAGATTGCTTGTCCTTCCTGAAAACTACAAAATGGTTCACGGATCATGCGGCCCTGGTGTAAAAACCCGAAGCTAGATCTGACATGTTATTTTCATGGCATTAGTCGATGCGCTTTGGTGCTGACTTTTGAACAGTGATGATGGTTGAATTTTTTTTTTCCCCAAAAAGTCAAAAAGACCCTTTGAAGGTTTCTCTACACTTGCATGAGATTTCTCTCTCCGTTGAGAAAATCTTGTCGGAAACTAGCGGATTGGATCCCTTTTCATCTCTGAGCGATCTCGACCATTTTCGCAGGCGATTATAAAGATGGACGACCACGGGTCCTTCTATCTGAAGAACACCGGGAAGTTTCCCATCGTGATCAATGGGAAGGAGGTGCCGTCTGGGAAGCAGCTCAATCTCATCTCCGGATGCCTGATCGAGGTATGGCGCCGTTGACCTTGAACAGATGAGTGTTCTATACCCTTTACTGAATGGCTTCCCAGCTCGTGCTGCAGATGCGGGGCATGAAGTTCATCTTTGAGGTGTGCCACGGCACGGTTTCCCAGTTCATAGCCAATGCTTGGAGGAAGCGTGGACAAGAACAGAACCCGAGCTTCTCATTGGTCGCGACGTGAGAAGAGATCTTTCACCTGAGCTGAAGTGGCGTACGCGGGTCGCCCCTCCAGAAGTCAACCACCCTCACCAGAACCGAAGCAAGCGTGTGTATATATATCCCTTGTGCCCAAAATTTGGGAAGAACGTTGACCAGCACCGGCCCCTCCCTCCCATAAGGCGGAGCCAGCCATTTGTCCATTCTTGTTCCCACGGTTGACTTTCCCCTCCCCCCCCCCCGGTAGATCAATATTATTCCCAGGGGTAGCGATGAATCTTGCACGGCAGCAGGCTGGAAGAAAATGCTGCTGCAGATGCAGAAGTGGTCCGAGCGAAGGAGGGTCTTCCTCTTTGACTTCTTCTTCTTCCTCGGGCTGGTCGGAGATGATTGATGCCCATTTATTCTTCTTCAGTTGGTGCCCCCGCCGTGGGGTCTTCCTCTTCTTCTTCCTCCGGCCAGCCTCTTGTCCCGGACCCCGTCGTAGAGGAGCTCGTACGCGTGGTACGTGATGTGGCCCTTCTTCAGCAGCTCCTCCACCAGGATCTTCGGCGCCGCCGTCTCCCGCTTGTCGGCCTCGAAGATGGAGGCCGCCGCCGGCGGGACAACGCCGTGCCGGACCATGATCTGGACGACCTGCACGGCCTCCGCCGCCCGCTGGTTCACGCAGAGGCAGTTGATCACCCTCCCGAAGGTCGCCATGCCGGGGACGAACTCCCCCTTCTGAGAGATCATCTTCTTCAGGAGGCCCAGCGCGCCGCCGGCGTCCCCGGCCCTACAGAAGCCGTCGACGAGTGCCCGGAAGGTGAACAGGTCCGGCGGGCAGCCCCTCTCCTCCATCTCGGCGAACAGCTCTGCTGCCGCCGGGGCCTCGAGCTTCGCGGCGAACCCTCTGATCAGCACGTTGTAGGTGGCGACCGTCGGCCGGAGGCCGTCCCTCTCCATCTCCCTGAAGAGCCCCAACGCCCCCGGAGGTCCCCCGGCCGCGCAGAGCCCGTGGATCAGCGTGGCGAAGGTGACGGCGTCGGGGGCCAGCCGGGCCTCCTCCTTCATCCTCCGCAGCAAGGCGGCGGCCTCCTCCGCCCGCCGGGCCCTGCAGAGGCTCTCGATGAGGATGTTGTAGGTGATGAGGTTTGGGCGGCAGCCCCTCGTCGCCATCTCCTGGAAGGTCTCCAGGACCTCCGCCGTCTTCCCGGCCTTGCAGAGACCGTTGAGGACGGAGTTGTAGGTGACGGCGTCGGGGGCCACCCCGTGGGTCCACATCCTGCAGACCACCTCCAGCGCCGCGTCCAGGCTCCGCCGCCGGCAGAAGCCGTCGACCAGCGCGTTGAAGGTGAAGGCGTCCGGGAGGAAGCCCCCCCCGGCTATGGCGGAGTTGAGCAGGCCCTGGGCCTCGCAGACCTTCCCCGCCCTGCACAGCCCGTGGAGGATCGTGTTGTAGGTCCAGTTGTCTGGCCGGCAGCACCCTTCCCCTTCCTCCGACATGTCCTCCAGCAGCTCGAGGGCCTGCAGGACGAGGCCCCGCTTGCAGAGGCCCTTGATGAGAGAGTTGCAGATGACCACGTCGGGCCGCAGCCCCGCCGCCGCCGCCTCCTTGAACACCCTCACCGCGCCGGCGACGTCGCCCTCCTCGCAGAGCCCGTTGACGAGGGAGCAGTAGGTGACGCGGTCGGGCACGAAGCCCTTGAAGATCGCGTCCCGGAGGAGCTCGAGCGCCGCCCGGACCATGCCGGCGCGGCAGTACCCGTCAATCATGGTGTTGTAGGTGAAGCTGTCGGGGAAGCAACCGCTGTTCGTCATCCTGCGGAGATAATCCGCCGCCTCGGCGACCCGTGAGGACCTGCACAGGCCGCAGATGACCGTGTTGAAGGCGACGGCGTCGGGGCCCGGGCCGGCGGCGGCGCCCCCGCCGCCCATGCGCCGTCCGAGCAGCGAGGTGGCCTCCGCCAGCCTGCCCTCTCTGCAGAGGCCCCGGAGGATTATGTTGAAGGTGAAGAGGTTCGGGGAGGTCCCCCGCTTGAGGACCTTGCAGAGGAGCCGGGTGGCCTCCCCCACGTCCCCCATGTTGCAGAGCTCGTGGGCGACCTTGTTGAAGGTGAGCACGCCGGGGAGGACCCCCTCCTGGAGCATTTGCTCGAACAGGGCGCGCGCTTCCTCCGGGAGAGCTCCCTGGTAGAGCCCGGCGATCACAGAGCAGTAGACGACAGCGTTGGGGAGGAAGCCCCTCTCGGGCATGTCCCTGAGGAGCCTCAGGGCGGCGCGCGGGCGGCGGGTCCTGCAGAAGGCCTTGATCCTGACGGCGAAGGTGCAGAGGTCGGGGGAGACCCCGCTGTCGAGCATCCGCAGGTAGACCTTGTGGGCCTGGTCGAAGAAGCCGTGCTCGACGAGGACGTTCATGACGGAGTTGTAGGAGACGACGGAGGGCTCGCAGCCGAAGAAGTCCATCCTCTCGAACACGTCCACGGCCTCCTGGACCTTGCCCCTCCGCCCGTAGCCTCTCATGGCGGAGACGTAGGCCGCCTCGAAGAGCCCGCCCCCGCCGCTGCCGCCGCTGAGGGATGAGCTCGCGCGCATCTCGGCGAGGAGCTTCTCCATCTCGCCAAACTCCCCGTGGCGGGCGAGCTTCTCCACCATGGCCTTGAAGGTCGACGGCGCGTGCCTGAGCCCGTCGCCGCCGCCGCGCGACGCCGTCTCGTCGAACATCTGCAGAGCCCTGAGCGGATCCGCCTGGCATCTGACCACGGCGGCGACATGCTTGGGGAGAAGCGCGCGGCTCATCCCTCCAGGGCTTCAGGGACGCCGCACGGCGGGCATGGGAGGCGGCGCTCCATCCCCGTCTCCCCGTCCGGGCCCAACGCTAAGGCGCCGCTGCCATTGAACCAAACCCGGGGGGGAAGAGAGGGCGCAGTAGAGAGAGAGGAACTCTCCCGAGGCTCCTCGTCCTCCGCAGAGGGAACCCACGAGCTCCTCCGACGCTCCTCGTCGCCGTCGACCTCCTCCAGGAGACGCAGGAAGGAACCAGCGAGCAGAGAGGGAGGGAGGGAGGAGGGGCTCCTCCTGCGGAGCCCTCCGATGGGCTGGGGTGCACCCATCGGACGGTAGAAAGGGCCCAATAAGATGGACCCTCGCCGTTCAAAAGCATTATTACTTCTTGCGCCTCCCTGTTGGAAGAGGATTGCGAGGAAGCGGGGAGGGAGCGATGGGCTCGTCGGGGGAGTGGCTGGAGAGGGCGCTGCTGGATCTGGCCGGGAGGATCCAGACGGGGCTGCAGCTGGATGCCGACGTCGTCTCCGGCCTCGTCTCCTACTGCGAACTCGCCCCTCCGGAGGACGCCCGCGAGTACCTCACCGTAATCACAGCCCCCGCCCCCGCTCTCTCTCTCTCTCTCTCTCCCTCCCTCCCCTAAGCGCACCTTCCTCTCTCGCTGAAGATGCCTGGTCTTCTCCGCGTTCGCTGGTTTGTAGAGGATTTCCTCCGAGTTTCCATCGAGCGTAGCATCCGAACGCTTTGCCTGGATATCGGAAACTCCTCCGGATCGTTCTTCCTTTCGTGATGTGGTCGAGCAGTTTCCGTCCATTATTTTTTAAATCAATCCTTCCACCGCATGCCTCTAAATTGGCCATCCGATGGATGCTATCCGTCGATATGAGATTTTTTGCGGGATCATTGGATGATGCAAATATTTTTTATTGTTTGGACAGAATTTAACTGCTGCTCTGTTTTGGGGGCTGAGATGTGGAAAAGCTGAGGAAATAAGAAGATGATGAGGATGATGAAGATCACTAATTAGGACGAAAAAACTCGCGAAAATTGGAAAATATTTTTCTGTAGTCTCATGGATTTCAGCGCGGGGTTCTAGTTGCTCATCTAATCGATTTTAATTAATCTGGCACTGGGCCATTTATACCTGGTTCTCTGGATATCTTTACCGATCATCGAGTTCTCCCTCTCTGAATCTGTTGATCTGGACTGGAATCAGTCGACCCTCCCATCTGGATCCAGAAGAATAATTTTCGTTCCTTCAGAGTCGGTGCCCATCTTCTAGGGTTCCAATCTGTTGGCCAGGTGACAGAACAGTCAACCATTCCGCGTTCTCCTGCTTCTGAAGAACAAAAAATTAAGAAAAAAAACGGGATGATCATCATATGCAGCGAATGGGTCAGAAAAAAATCGGTTCGCCATCGAGTATTGTTGCCACAGTTAGATTCACCATTGACTTTTAGGTTTCATGGCAGGTCTTTCAGATTATAAATTTCCATGCGGATCTTCTTTCCGTTGACACACCCCCCCCGGGTCTGGTAGGGTCTTCCTCAGTATCCCTCACAGGCGGTCATCCGTCTTAATCTGATTCTGCATCAATCTTTCATCAATGCATGCACGCAGGAAGAATCAAGAGGCCATGGCTAAGAATCGAAGGTAGTAGATCCTCTGTTTCCGTCTCCGTCGCCATCTTCTTCGTCTCCTTCATGTTCTCGTCATTCTCTCCTCGGAATTTTAGGAAAAAAACACAAAATTTTGTATTTATTAATTTATTCTGTGATTTCTGTGATCTCTTCTATCCGTTGACTTATTTCTCCTCGTAATTGTCAGAATATCATAGGCCCAGAATCCAGCCAAGACTTGGTCCGGGAGTACCTGCAGAGGAGAGGCCTCTACGTCGATCCCTCCGCTGCCAGCTCGAGCTCGCAGCATTCTTCCAGGCTCCAAGCGTACGTCAAACCCCCTGCGCAGGATGCGTTGACTAGCGGGTCCAAGAAGCAGGTCAAACCCCCGAGGGAGAGGCCAGGGGCCTCCGGTCAAGCCCCCATGGCTCGGGCCGAAGCCCCCCCTCAGGCGGTGGGCAAGGCCCCCGGTGGTGGGAACCCTAGAAGGAAGAAGGCCGGGAAGGTCGTCTCTCTGGCGGAGGCCTCGAAGGGAGCTATCGTGTTCAAGCAGGGGGAACCCTGTTCATGCCAGGCCCGCCGCCATGGCCTGGTGGGCAACTGCTTGGCCTGCGGGAAGATCGTCTGCGAGCAGGAGGGCGAGGGGCCCTGCAGCTTCTGCGGCGCCCTCGTGCTGCGAGAGGGCAGCTCCTACGCCGGGCTCGAGGGCGCGGCGGCGCCGGCGTCGGAAGCGGAGGCGAGCGCCGAGGCCTTCACCAAGAGACTGGTGGACTACGACAGGAACTCGGCAGCTCGCACCACCGTGATCGACGACCAGAGCGACTACTACGAGCTCGAGGGGAACTCATGGCTGTCTAAAGAGGTCGGTTCGTGGGTGACGGCATCCCCCTTGCTTAGGCCTTTTGTTTCGGAAGTTCTGGTTCTGAGATGGGTTCTTTCATGGCTCTATGCTCAGGAGAAGGAGCTTCTGGCCCAGAAGCTGAAGGAGCAGGAAGAAGAAGAGCAGCGGCGGAAAAAGAAGGTCGTCATGACCTTCGACCTCGTCGGCCGCAAGGTCAGATTCGAACCCCCCCCCGGTCCCTCCCCTCTCCCGTTCTCGTGCAGTCAGTCTGGTGGTTGAATCGCCGGAGCTCCGGTGGCCGGCCGCCTTCTTCCTCCTCCAGGTGCTAGTGAACGAAGGCGAGGCGCCGGAGTTGGGGTCGGAGCACAGGATACTGAGGCCGCTGGAGAACAGGGAGTCTCATCGGATAACGCCCAACCCGGCGGCGAGGTTGCAGCCCATCTTCGTGGACGCCGCGGCGGCCGCGGCGGCGGCTCCCTCTCGGGGAGGCCTGGAGAGGAGGGGGAAGCAGAGGCCGAGGTTGACCAAGGGTTTGTGCCTGGAGATCAGCGGGCGGGTGCAGCACAGCTCCAGCGACTTGCAGAGGCTCGCCGTCGCCGGCGGAGCTCCCGACGGCCGCGACGAGAATGCCGCCGACTGCTCTCACGATTATGACTGAGCAGAAGCGAGCGAGCGACGCAGAGAAAGAGGAAGAGAGAGAGAGAGAGAGATGGCAGATACTGAGAGGAATTTCATTTCAGTGATTTGAGTTGCAGAAGAAAGGGGAGAAGTCGTTTCAGCTGGCGTAGTCGTAGGAGAAGTCGTTGATGCCGACCATGAAGCTGAGGACCTGCGAGAGGAGGAAGAAGCTGCCGCCGAGGAGGACGAGGAGGAGGATGGCGGAGAGCGGGTTCCGCAGGAGCTCCGCGATGGGCTGCAGGATGGTGTAGATGGCCCCCGTGCTCACCGTCAGAGCGTACAGCCCGTACCTCCTCACGTTGTCCCAGAACTCCTCCACCAGCGGGCCCTCCGGCCCGAGCGCCAGCGCCGCCTCTTCCTCCCCCGCGCCGCCCACCATCATCGCCACCACCGCCCCCGCCACCACCGCCCGCCTGGAGATCCCGTCTGCGGAGGAGGCGAACGGAGGAGGGGGCCGCGAGGAGATCTCGCGGGGCTCCTCCTCATCCTCCTCCGCTGCTGCTCCGCGGCGGCGCAGTGCTCTCACGGGCGCCCTCCTCGCCGGAGAGGTCCTCGGCGGGGAGGAGAAGAAATTTGGGGAGGCCGTCGTCGGGATCCCGACGCTGCTCCGGCGGTGAGATCCCGCCGCGGCCGGCCTACGCAAGAGCCGGTGGCCGGCGGGCTTCGGACCCGGCGCAGAGAAAGCCATCTCGCAGAGAGGACGAGGGAGGAAGAGGGAGACGAGGAAGACCAGGGAGGGGGGAGAGAGAGAGAGAGCGAGAGAGAGCGCGCGTCCGCTCCCCTCCTGTCTGAGTGGCCCTGCTGCGTCATCTTCTTATCCGACCCATCTCGGGCAAATCGGGCGCCTTTCCCATCTTCCCAAACAGCCCTCGCGGGGAAGCCCCGCCCTCGCCGACATCCCGAGGCTTATCGGAGATGAGCAGCCGCAGGGGGGCCCGGCGGAGGCCCGCCACCTCTTCCGGCGGGGACTCGGCGGGCGAGATCGGGGCCACCGCCGTGTCCGCCCCCTCCTCCCCGACCTCGGCTCGGCCCCGTCGCCGCCCCCCTTCTTCCCCGAGGCCCTCGTCCTCCTCCGCCCTCTTTGAGCTCGCGGGGGAGGAGTACCAGTTCTACTTGGAGGAGGGCGGCGGCGGCGGCAGGGACAACCCGAGGAGCTTCTCCCACGGCGTGAAGGCGCAGTGCTGGGACAAGGCCGAGAAGGTGAGGGGGAGGGACCCCGACCGGTGGCGCCGCGACTACCTGGGAAACGTCCTCTTCCGGAAGCTCGTCGGATGCCCTGGCTGCTACTGCCACGACTACGACCACATCGTTCCCTACTCCAAGGCGAGTCTCCTTGCAGAGCTCGGATCTTCCCACCATTCTCAGGTCTCATTCGTCGCCGCAGGGCTCCCGATCCCCGTGCAGGCACCCGCATCCTGCGTCTGCAGGGCCCCCATCAGAGAACGATCCGGATAGGCCCTAATCTGCTCCTGTTTTGCGGGCTTTTCTTTCTAATCCGCCATTAACGGGGCCTACACCGCTCAGCAAGCCCTCTGTTCACAGAAGAATTTTTCTAAACTCGGCAATATCTTGTTCCAGGGGGGGATGAGCACCTTGGAGAACTGCCAGGTCTTACGGGTACGCACGCCATCTTCCTCTTCATTCATCGCATCCATGCAGCTGCGGCACGCCTTATCTTACTATCGCTCGGTCCATCCGCGAGGAGGACCCTTGGCCGGGCTTGCTGGGAAAACGAAGAACTCACCAATCTTTTATATATAAAAAAAAACGATTTTTTTCTCATTGGGGCAGAAGCAATCGAGAAAGTTTCTTAATAATTGGTATAATATTTGAATGATTCATGCATGCGCTCGCCAATCCATTGAACGAAGGGCTCGTTCTTCCTCTCGCTGGCAGGCGAGCGCGAATCGGGCCAAGGGGAATCGGACCGAGATGTCCAGAGCGGAGCTGATCCAGAGGAGCATCAGGAAGACTCCCGGCTGCAGGGCGCCCTCAGGTGCTCCTCCCGTTTTCCATTCCATCCATCTGTTCATTTATTTATTTATTTATTTATTCCTTCGTTCGTCATCTATCTGGTCGAGTCCTCACCGATCCGATCCTCGCTTTGTTTGCTCGCTGTGTCGCTCTGCTCGTCCTTGGGAGCAATCCAGACCGGGAGATGGACTTCATGGAGCTCTCGGCCTACGGGGACGTGCGCCGGGGCGACGACTCGGGTGGCGGCGGCTGCCGCATCCAGTGACTCCGGCGGAGGTCGGCCTCTGCTCTCCTCTCGTGACAGGTGTCTGATCTCCCGCCATGGCTGGATCATCCATGCTCACTCTGAAATCGGTCTCCAACGCGGAAACCCAGATGATTGATGTAGGAGATATCTCATAGCCTGGCTGAATCTATCCATGAACTCGCATTGAAATCACACTCGAGGAGCGCTGAGACCCAGATGAGCGGGGCAGACCGCCATGACGGGCTCAAGGTCGCGGCAGTAAATGGTGATATGGTCGCACGCAGTCGTGAGGAAGAAGAAGATGGCCGTGCCTTGGGCCGTGGGCCATGGCAAGAACCCTAGAGAGAGAGCGCCCAGGAGCCGGCCATGGCGGAGTCCAACCGAAGAAGAGAGCTTCGTGTACGTACAAGGATCCCAGGAGCTGCACATGGAGAGGGAGGGAGGTGGAGGAGGGGTGGGAGAAAACCAGGCCCAGACCTCGCGGTTTATTTGAATCTCACCACATCTGCGAGAGCCTGCCTCCACCTCGCCTCCCCCCCCCCGCCAGGAGACTCGCCGTCTAGGTAACACTTACAGAAGGGAGAGGGGAGAGGGGAGATGGGACGGGGAGAAGGGCGTCCGCCATTGTCAGGTGCTCTCCTGGAAGTTGAGGGAGCGGGAGAGAGCCGCAGGGTTGGCGTGGAAGAGGCTGGCGGAGCTCCTGATGCCGTCCTTGGGGTGGTCGAAGGGCTTGAAGAACCCGCCGGCCATCGCCCAGATGGAGCTCCTCGCCGCCTCCTCCGGGTTGTCGATCCTCAGGGTCTTGGGGACCCACAGGCGGCAGCTGTCCCCGTGGATCTGCCCGGAGCTCTCCTGCTTGAGGGGGGCGTCCCCGGCTTCTCTGGAGTGCTTCCCCAGCACCGGGGCCGCCAGCCACGGCGGCGCCGCCCCCCACCCCCAGAACCCCGCAGTGGGGTACACGGGAACGGCGGCGGAAGCGCTCCAGGGGGACGGCCATGTCGTCGGGGGAGGAGGGTAGGAGCTGCCGTGGGAGCTCCTGAGGACCTGCTCCTGCAGGTGGCTCCCCCCTCCGTCCTCCGTCAGGTTGGACGCCGCCACGGATGACCCGCTGGAGTGGGGCGAGGAAGGGGCCGCCGCCAGATGCGGCTTCTCTGCGAGTCTCGTCGAATCGCAGAGGGGGTCGTCGGAGCCGAAGCGCAACACCGTGGGCTGCGCCGCGGCGGCGGCGGCGGCGGCGGCGGAGTGCTTGTTCTTGCGGCGTCCGGCGCCGACGGGGACGTTCCTCATGGAGCCGCCAGCGGTCCAGTATCGCTGGCAGTTCTTGCAGAAGTGGCGGGGCTGGTTGACGTTGTAATTGTTGTAGTAGCAGAACTTGGTGGCCATGCTGTTGCACCGCGGGCAGGGGATGATCTTCTCCGGCTTCTTCATCGCCGTCTTCTCCGGCCCCGGCGGCTCGATCTTGCAGTCTCCCTCCTCTTCGCCCTCCGGCCCTTTCGCCGGCGCCGCCTCCAGGTCGGCGGCGGGACGTTCGATTCCCGCCCCCGATCCAGGGCAATCATCGTCACAACTCTCCTTCATGCGTTTCGCAAGCTCCTGCGATTCCACGGATGCTTCCCCGTCAGATCGAAGAACACGAATTCAAACACAGAAAAAAAAAACGGAAAATCCGAGAGGGAAGCAAACTCAGACGAATCAGCCCGGAACGAGAATTGAGAAGAAGGAAACCCGAGATCGACCGGCGAAAAACCAGCAAGGCTCCGCGGAAAATCACATCGGATCGCCTTCTCCGCCTCTACCCGCCCGACGATGGATCAAGCGGGGGTGGAAGAACGGAGAGGACAATTCCAATCGCAAGGCGGATAATCAAATCCGATGCCTCCGAGAGATCAAAAGCTCCACCCTTGATCTGGGGGACGACCCAACAGCCGAACCCACCTCGCCAATTGCCTCTCCTCCTCCTTTCTCTCCTCCTCCTCCGCCGCCGCCATCCTCAACAGGCGCCGGAAAGTCGTTCGCTCCGGGCGGCGCCACCGGGATCGTCTTCCCGAACAGCTTCACGAGACCCCTCCCTCCCCCTGCCATCTCCTGCGCGACCTCTCTCCTCCCTTACTCTGTCCTCGCAGTCTCTCTCTCTCTCTCTCCTCTCCTCCCTTCGTCCTCTTCCTCTCTCTCTCTCTCTCTCTCTCTCTGCCTGCGTACGACTCCGTTCTGTTCGTCTGCCCTTCTCGCTCTTCCCTCTCTCTCTCTATCACCCCCCCTTTCTCTCTCTCTCTCTCATCCTCTGCTTTTTTAACCAAAAAGCTGGAGCCACGTCAGCAGCGGAGAGGGATTCTGAGCCACATGTTTGCTTGTGGCCTCGCGAGGCGGCCTCTTGATTCGCCTCCAGCCCGCGGAGCCTAGTATTTGATCTCTCTCTCTCCCTCCCTCTTTCTCACGTCACCCCCTTTAAAAATCAATATATTGCATAAATACCATTTGTGCATTTAATTTTGACAAGACCTTTTCGAAAGCTGCGTGGCCCCCACCGATCGGATTATTCTCACTTCTCCAGCCCCCCCACCTCAATTGTCGTCATGCCAAGTCACGTCAAGCCTAGACCCGGCCTGCATCGAAACTTTGACACGTGTGAGGATACGACTACAGTTTTCGTTCTTTGGGGGGCTAACCGTTAACATTTTCGCCTCCACCCCACCCTCTCTCTCTAAAAGTGGTGGAAGAATGGCGGCTGGGTGTTGGCGTAGTGGGGTCCACAAAACTGGCATACGCGCCAAAGGAGGGGGATATTTTTCTCGCTCTAAAAGTTGTCGCATGCAGTCCGGCCACGTGGAGAGATTAACGGACTATAAACGATCAATATTTATTGGCCCCGCGGCGGCGGGCCCCACTCCCCCTTCGGATACGCCCAGCGCTTTACGAGACGTGGAAGTCCATTTTTGCCCTCGACATCATAAAAAAATGGAAAAAAATACTACACGTTTTTTCCACGGAAAATAGAAATAAAGAACCCGGCGAGGCGTGACGTCCCAACGGCCTCAGCTTCGGCGGATATACCGCATTTTATTTAATAAATAAATATCGACGTCTCCACGTGGCAGACTAAATGGGCTTCATCCCATTAAAAGCCCAATAAGCCCCGAATGCGAGCCATACGGCCTTCGCCTTCCCCCTCCCCCTCCCGGATGCCTTCTCCGCCGTCGCCGCCGGCGAGGGGTGGCTCTGCATCTGGAAGCGCCGCCGCCAGCCGAGCGTCTCGTCTGCCATGAGACGACGCCCTCTCTTTTTCAGAGGGCCTGGGCGGCGGGACCCCTCCCTCCCATGACCGCCGCGGGCTGCTGCTCACGAGGAGGGAGGGGGAGCAGCCCTGCTCTGGCTCCTTTCTCCGGCCAGTTCATCCGGA
This sequence comes from Spirodela polyrhiza, assembly GCA_024713555.1. NCBI lineage: Eukaryota > Viridiplantae > Streptophyta > Magnoliopsida > Alismatales > Araceae > Spirodela > Spirodela polyrhiza. The sequence goes on from CM046535.1 coordinate 7,916,520, forward strand.
GAATCTCCTTCTCTTCCCGCGGGCTGGGAGACCACCTGGGCGCCTGCGTCTCCACGCTGCAGGCGTGCGCCGCCCTGCGGGAGGTCTCCAAGGGAGTCGCCATCCACGCGTGTGCCGTCGTGAGGGGGTGGCTCCGGGAGTCTCCCTCTGTGGTCACCAGCCTCATCAACTTCTACTCCAAGTGCGGCCGCCCTGGGGACGCCCTCGCCGTCTTCCGCCGGGCCGCCGGCGCCGCCAACGTGTTCCAGTGGAACGCGGCCATCGCCGGGATGGCCGCCAACGGGCTGCCCCGCGAGGCCCTCGGCCTCTACCGTGAGATGGAGGCGGCAGGGTTGGCGCCAGACAAGTTCACCTTCCCCTGCGCGATCATGGCCTGCGCGGAACTCTACAAGGAAGGCTGCTGCTCCCTCTCCCTGGTCGAGCTCAGGAGCCTCCACTGCCGGCTGACGAAGATGGGGCTCCAGTCCGACGTCTTCGTGGCCAGCGCCCTGGTGAACGCCTACATGAAGGTGGATTCCACAGAGTACGCCGCGAGGTTGTTCGAGGCATTGCCCGAGAGGGACGTGGTCCTCTGGAACTCCATGGTCAACGGCCTCGCCCAGGGGGGCCGGCTGGAGGACGCTCTGCGATTCTTCCGGAGGATGGCGGCGGAAGGGGTCGCGCCAAGCAAGTTCACCATCACCGGAGTCGTCTCCGCATTCTCCTCCATGGGGGACCTCCGCGGCGGTGGAGGGATGCACGGGCTGGTGGAGAAGTCGGGGCACGGCGCCGACGTCGCGGTCTCCAACTCGCTGATCGACCTGTACGGGAAATGCGGCGCCGTGGAGGAAGCGGGGAGGATCTTTGGGGCAGTGCCGGAGAAGGATCTCCTCTCCTGGAACTCGATGATCGCCGCTCTGGTGCAGTCCGGGGACCACGGCGGCGCCCTGAGGCTGTTCGACCGCATGAGGATGGGCCCCGGGGAGCCCTCCCCGGACGCCGTCACGGCGTCGGCCATCCTCCCGGCGTGCGCCCACACGGCGGCGTTGATGCGCGGCCGCGAGGTCCACGGCTCCCTCGTCGTCGGCGGCCTGCGGCGGCGCGGGGACATCTTCCTGGACAACGCCGTCATGGACATGTACGCCAAATGCGGGAGCTTGGGGGACGCTAGGTCCCTCTTCGAGAGGATGCCCTCCCGCGATGTTGCGTCCTGGAACATCATCATCGGCGGCTACGCCGCCCACGGGCGGGGTCCGGAGGCCCTGCAGCTCTTCTCCCGCATGTGCTGCGAGGCGGCGGCGCCGCCCCCCGACGAGGTCACCTTCGTCGGCGTGCTCTCGGCGTGCAGCCACGCCGGGCTGGTGGCGGAGGGGAGGGAGCTACTGCGGAGGATGGGACCGGAGTTCGGCGTGCCCCCCGCCGTGGAGCACTACGCCTGCGCCGTGGACATGCTCGGCCGCGCGGGGCTGCTGGCGGAGGCGCACGAGTTGGCCGCCAGCGCGCCGACGGGGCCCAGCCCGGTGGTGTGGAGAGCGTATCTCGCCGCCTGCAGGCTGCACGGCGCCACCGATCGCGCGGCGGCGGCGGCGGGGGAGCTGCTGGAGATGGAGCCGGAGCACTGCGGGAGCTACGTGCTCCTGTCGAACGCCTACGGCTCCGCGGGGAGGCACGGGGAGGTGTCGGCCATCAGGAGCGCCATGAGGGGCCGGTGCGTGAGGAAGACGCCCGGCTGCAGCTGGATCGAGCTGGGCGCGGAGGTCCACGCCTTCGTCACCGGCGACCGGAGCCACGAGGCGTCCGACGGCATCTACGCCCTGCTGGAGGCCCTCGCCGGCCGCCTCCGGGAATGCGGGAACCTCCCCGACGCGCAGCCGCCGGGTGAGTGAAACCGGACGCTGGTCCCCTTTTTGTCCCCTCAGAGTTATGATCATGCGTACGAATTTCCCACCTTTTTCTTCTCGCCATTCTTCTCAAGAACACGACTCAGCAGGTCTGCAGCAGACTTCTTATCTCTGTTCATCGTTTCTTTTCTTGCGATTCCTCTCCCGAGCACGATTCAACCAGACGGCGGGCGGCTCTCCTGCTGCGGACTGTCTCTGTTCGTGCTTCTCTTCGGGTTTTAGTATGAATCTGCGCGCAGAGCAGCAATCCAAGAGGAGGAGGAGGGCTCGCTTATCAGTGAGCTCGAGAGAACTCGACGACAGAGTCAACCCTTCTCGCTGCGATATTTCTATGTACAGACAAAATCCTCTCCAGATATGGAAAGAATCGTGCTGAAAGAGGTTTAAAAAATTGAAAATTACGATCGTATTTTCGTAATCAGATCCGGTGTTTCGTTGCTAATGCTGCTGCTCTTGGCCTTCCTCCCGAGCTCCTCCGTCCCGTTCCTGCTGGCGGTGGTCTTCTCCCTGGTTGTCCCCTCTGCTGAAGGTCAACGTCACCCAGACGTCCCTCCTCCTGGCCGCCGCCGCCGCCGCCGCCGCCGCCGCCGCCTCGCCTTCCTTCTTCGCCTCCGCGGGCTTCTCCTCCGGCATGCGGTGGCGGCACACCGGGCAGGACCCGTGGATCCTCAGCCACTTCTCGATGCAGCCCCCGTGGAAGCGGTGGCCGCAGGGCATCTGCCTGACCTCCCCCTCCGTGCCGCCGCCCTCCTCCGCCGCCGCCCACAACCCGTCCAGGCACACGGCGCACTCCTCTGCGCCGCCCTCCCCCGTGGCCCTCTCCACCACCGGCAGCGCCGCGATCGAGGCCTTGGACGCTGGCGGCGGGCCCGGGGAGCCCCGCTCCTCAGCGGCCGCCCGCATCTCCTCCACCAAAGCGGCGACGTCGAGGCCCCCACCGCCGCCAGCCCTCAGCACCAGCATCCCCTGCGTCAGCGGGTTCACCAGGACCAGCCGGTCCGCCGCCTCGTCCCCCTCCTGGGCTCGAGGGCCCATCAGCCCGACAAACAGCGGTAGAATGAGGAGCCGCTCCCGATCCCCGCCGCCGCCGCCGTACCCCATCAGGGTCCCCAGGAAGTGCCCCGGCCGCTCCCCCGCCGCCCCCCTCTCGTGCTGCGCCGCCATCGTCCCCGATAGAGAAGAAACAGGCGAGCTGTCCTGCCCCCGCCGGCGGCCGTTTAATGGAGCTCGGAAGTGTCTGGAAGCGTCCAGAACATGCCGGCGGCACTGACGGATCCGATCAAATTCCAATTTTTTTCATTACAAATCAGATTTTACGTCACAATAACTCAGTCTCATCCCCCCCCAACCTCCAGAAGATGATCACATTCCACCGAACTATGTCCTCCCTCACTGGGTCAACCAAGACGACAAAAACCCATACGCGTGGCACGCCGTGAGCCACAATTAGCCGGGGGGTGGGCAGAGAGAGAGAGAGAGAGAGAGAGAGAGTTATATCATGGAGACCCCGCTCGTGGGGCCCACCTGAAGCAAGCCCATAGAAAGGTGCCCTTCGAAGGTCTTCGAGAGGTTGTCCTCCACCGCGCAGGTCGAGTTGGGGAGGCCGCCAAAGGCGCCGTCTTTACTCGCGTCGGCGCCGCCGTAATCCGCGCAGGCCGGCCGTCCATCGACGAGGGCGGCGCTCTGCCGGGGCCGCTTGGGGTTGCTCGGCGGCTTCGGGCTTATCTCCTCCCAGCTGGGCCCCCCTCCTCCTCGCGTCCGATCATCGGAGAACTCTCCCACGTACTTCCTCTTCGATCCAGGAAGCAGCTTCAACCCTGAACAAGGATACCACAGCTGAATCCGGATGAGGCACGTGCCGGGAGCCAAAAATCAACCCATCCCGGGCGTTCCCACGCGTGGGTCCGAGCCAGGCCGGAGATACAAGGCGGTAGGAGAGAGAAGAGCAGGGGGCGGTGGGCCTACCGTTGAAGGAGCTGGAGATGTTCAGCTGCTCCTCCATGGCGCCACATTGGCAGCCGGGGTCCCGGGCGCAGCAGCTGCCCCCGTTATTGATCCTGCAATGCAATCAAGATCAGGCACAGCAAGGACGACGGCATCAGCCCCCAGTACACGCAGCAGCTAGAAACAGAGGGCTCCGACTGATCGAGAAGAGAAACAAAGAAATCATCAGACCGAACCCAAAGAACTGCATAAAGAGTCAGAACATCCCACAGAGAAACCATGGTCAACGCAGCCCCCCCCCCCCCTTCCAGTCCCTCCCACATGATCAAGGAGAGGATAACGCTAGTAAATCGCCGGCAATTCATCATGGGTGTTCTACTTCCCCAGTTTCCAAAGAAGCATAATTCATTCTCAATGAAAATAATAATAATAATAATAATACTATTTCAAATGCACAGAACCACTGTGATATACTTTTTTAACCAAAGCAAGTTGAAGAGGGAGGTTCTGCTGTTCGGTGTCTCTTCTAGGTCAGAGTTACTGGGCGGCAAACGGGCCTCCTGTATCAATCAAGATGAACACCGCTGCATCGAGGGTATAGGGTATAGTCTAAGAAAAAAAAAAAACACAAAAACACAAAAAGGGGACTACAGAGGCTGAGCTTCACAGCTGAAGGTTTCACCGATCTTCATCTTCTAGGAGAGAGAACAGGACCGCCAGGAAAAAAAGAAAAAAAACCATGAACATTGCCAGAGGGTCTCCGTAATATGAGCAGAGGCAAGAACTCACCTGTACATATGCTCCACAAAATCGTCAATGAGAACGGGCCAAGCACCTGCACGAGAAGTCAAAAGAGTCGTCCCATCTATCAGATTCACTCAGAGCATAGCCCACATTAGTCCAGAACTTGAGCAAAATCAGTATCGCCAATATGCCGTCTGTCCATTCCCCATTAAAAAAAAAAGGGATTTGTTTTCGAAATTGACTCGAGTGAGCAACCAAAGTGTATGAACATCAAAAAAATCAAAACGTCGTCGTCTTCAATTTGGGTTGTACTATTCCCTCGGAAACACTTCCCCACTCCGTCTTGCATATGGATCACTCATGTAATGATGATCAAAATTTCCAGAGTTGTTGGAAGCTAGAATTTCAAAACTACATGATGCTCAACAACGAGATGCCTGTTCAGACAACCATTGGTTTGCAGGAACAGATGAAACAAATCGCCTGACGGTTTTCTTTATGGTCACTCTGATTGGCATTTATTTTCCACATAAAAAAAAAAACGATCAACATTGAAGCAAGCACAGGAAATGAAATTCCAAAGGTGACGTGATGGAATGCAGCACACAGAAGATTAAAAAGTTGAAGAAAAGGGGTCCGGATATGTGTTAAAATTTCCAATTGGTGCTCTCTCATTTATCTTTAATGGAATGCACAAGAAGTCTACAATCAAATTCTACGGCCATTATAAAAGTGGAAATAAGTGCACAATCTGGATCTATACAAGAGTTGAACCCTTTTCTAGGTCTCAGAGAGATCTCAACTAGAGCGTGACAGATTTGTGGCCCAGTGGTGGATCCACCTGGGTCCTCGCTTTGAATGTACAGGCTGCATCATAATACCCACAGCACAAGAAAGACATAGCACCTTTTGGATCGTATCCTTCGAGATCTTCATTTACGCATCTGCTAAAGCCCAGCAGTTGCTGCCAAGTGTCCAGCGATATATTATGACGTTGGTGCTTCTGCGTGCAGTTGGGAAAGAATTTCTTTCAGGTAAAGCGTGGTAAACAGATGATCAAAGAGGAGTATCAATCAAATAACAGAAGAAAAGAAAGAAGCGTGGGGAGTAAGAATCGGGCAGCTAAACTAGCATCCAACAGCATAGAATGCATCCGAGAGAGGGCACTCTGAAACAGTGAGATGAACGATGAAGTCTTCCAGTGGTAAGATAAATCACTATAGTTAATGTCAAACTTCACGAGAATAATCATAAATTTATAATAAAAACGAGGTTTATGCCGTCTGAAGGGAATCGTTTTTCTTTTTTTTTTTTGCCTGCAGTGCAGTTGAGTCATCTATTCATCAAGATGTCGAAGGCAATAAAGTTCGTGCATGGAAATTACAGAGAATGTGAGAAAAGTCAACGGGCTAATATGCTGATGACTCATAGGCAAGTCGCAGGACCTGGTACGCAAAATAATGCCAAAAATGGTTGAAAGAGAATGAGAAGCAAAACTAAAACCCATTGAGGAGCCGAAGGAAAATATTCCATGATTGGAAGTTTTAGAGAAATATTAGCACATGTGATGGACCAATGCAGAAGCATGAGGAAGACACCAACAGATGTCGTAATCTGAGACCCAACATTAACTACAGGAACCTTTTTAAGAAATAAATAAAGAAACACCCTGATCATGGGTTTGAAGAAAGTCGCAGAAAACGCAACTGAACAACAGAATGATGAAGTCAAGCACAGAACTAATATCCTTTCGGAAAATATATCAGACTTGGAATATCAGTACCTCCACAAAATCACACCAATGGTTTAGCAATCGAAATCTTCCTGTCAGAACCAATCTCCACGCAATTATTGCCCTGTGTACGGCTGAAAATTTATTCAAAAAAAAAAATATATATTAAGACAACTGATACAAACGAAACAAAAAATAATGACATTGGAATTATTGCACACTGGCAAAAGGATCCCGGAAAGGTCATACTGATGCTTTTCTGCCCATTTTCACGACAGAGGAAGAACACAAAGTCATAGAAGCAAGTAAACTGATGCGAGTCCACCTAGAAAAATGTTAAGCAGAAGGAAAATTATGTCAGGCCATAGGAGAAAATGAGTATGTTACTTCATATGATAGAAGAGAAGCAAACGACTGCTGTGCAGCCACTGGTCCCGAAGAACAACGACTTACAGACAAGTTGAGATGTGACATGAGATTCACCAGATCCTCAAAGAGCTTATCACTGCCAACATAGAAATATTTTCATGGACTTTGTAATAATGTGAGAAAACAAAAGTGTAAATGCACAAAATCTAGCGCAAGATGAACAAGGCATCATTTAGAGCTGAAATTATCCCAAAAGCAAGAAAAAAAATCCCACCCATTTTAGTCTGGGTAACAGCAGTTTATAATTATGCCTGCGGTATCAACATCATAGGCAATCCAACTTTATGTCATTAAGACGTCTGTGATAAACACAGAGAATGAGAGGAGCATGAGAGAAATAAATGTCCAGAATTAGGCCTTCATATCGAATTTCCAAAATGGGAACCCGCAAAATGTTCTAACGATTCCAGCTGAATCGGCATGGAGAGCTCTTAGCTTATTGCTACCACTGCTCAGAGAACGACCCTACTTCAGGATTTTTTTTCTGGTTGCGTCCAAAGAGAAGGTCGGGATAATGGAAAAGATCCTATCAAGCAACCAGTATGAGTGCATATAGTCAGAATCCAGGTGCATTGAAAGCTTAAGCCTACAATTCGGCGACAAGAACGAGGAGCGTGACGCGACACATTAGATTCAGATTCCGGTGATTAGAACAAATAAAATCCATTGAATATACCATACCCGAAACGGGCTCCTGACTCCAGAAACTGCGCCAGAAAAGATAGAGCCTCCTTTGAAGTACGATGGTCATTCCGGGACATGATATCTGCGATCCAAAATGAAACCGTGTTCATTGCATGTGTAGCAGCTCCTCAAAAAATCTCTAAGAAAATTAAAAATCAGCAACCGATCAAACTGAGTGTATCGGAGCAAAATCGACAAAGCTAATCAAAACGAACAGTCCAACACGAACTGAGAAGAAATTCACGGAAGTGGACGAAATTTTCAATAATAATGCTTAAATATTTGAGTATAAAGGAGGATAAGGCTCAACAGAGAGGAGAGCCCGGATCTCTTACCGCAGTATCTCCCATATATCCTGAAGATGTCAGGCCCATTCGAGCCGGAGGACTCCATCCGATGCAACCAAGACGGGTCTCAGCCCCCCCGCCGCCCCCACTTCACAGCAAGGTAAAAAAGACAGCGGGACAGACAGACAGAGAGAGTAACGGGAGCTGACACCTCCTCCACAAACCCGGCCACCGTCCCCTCTCCTCCCCTCCCCTCCCCTACCGGCCTCTCGACGGATTCAGGGGGAAGAGAGAGAGAGAGACAGAGAGAGGGGAGCGGAGGTGAGAGAAAATGTCACGCCTAAGGCTACCCATGGGCCTGGCCGCCTGGACGACCGTTCCGACCAAATTTTCTAGTCAACCGGGCCACGGACCAAATATCGGCCCAATGGGCCCACAGAACGCCGTAGAAACAGCCAGGTCGGAAATTTTAGGCCCAAAATATGATTAATATATAAATTGGAAATCATGCAAAATATCGGCGTCTAATTATCCGTATTTAATGTTTTTTGATATTATTTTTTAAAAAATAAAGAAGTAAAGCGGGGAGTGATCTCAGCGTTGGGAGGGAACGGTTGCCCCGCTCGGCAGTTGCCAAATTTGAAGACGAAGAAGACCGCCACCAGCTATAAGACCGCTCCCCGCGGCCGCCGGAGGGAGAAGAGACGCCGGCGACGACAGCGGCAGCAGGAGGAGGAGGAGAAGAAGAGACATGGAGTTGGCAGTTGGCGACGAGAGCGGGTTCTTCGCCAAGGGCAGCGACGGCGAGGTCCCACCGTCGGCCCCTGCGGCCGGGCGGAAGCGGACGGCGGTGGCGAAGGGCGTGCAGAAGACCCTGTCGAAGACGTCGATGCTGGTCAACTTCCTGCCCACGGGCACCCTGCTGACGTTCGAGATGCTGCTCCCCTCCGTGTCCGGCAACGGGACCTGCACCCCGGTGAGCACCACCATGATCAACGTCCTACTGTGCATCTGCGCCGCCTCCTGCTTCTTCTTCCACTTCACGGACAGCTTCCGGGCCGCGGACGGGAAGGTGTACTACGGCTTCGTGACGCCGAGGGGGCTGGCGCTGTTCAAGACGGGGCTGGGCGTGGCGGTGCCGGACGAGGAGAGGTTCCGGATGGGGCTGGTCGACCTGGTGCACGCGGTGATGGCGGTCATGGTGTTCGCAGCGATTGCGCTGTCGGACCACCGGGTGACCAACTGCCTGCTGCCGGGGAGGGAGAAGGAGATGAACGAGGTGATGGAGAGCTTCCCTCTCATGGTGGGGGTCGTCTGCAGCGGCCTCTTTCTCGTCTTCCCCAACACGCGCTACGGCGTCGGGTGCATGGCCGCCTGACGTGGCGATTTCTCGAAGAACCCATCTAACAGTCCCCTTCCTACTGCCTGCCCCGTTTCATCCGACTTCTCAGCCCTTTGCACGGCGAAATACTCTCCACTCGCCACCCGACACATGTCCCCTATGATTTTCACAGCGCTCTCCAGTTTCCGCCTATTGAACGAATAATGCTCATCGATCTGACTCGATTTAAATCAGGGCGTTGATAAATTATAAATCCGGTTGTTGAAGATACCCCAAATTTCCTAGAACTGGCATCTTATTTAACTCTGGAAGAAGAAGATGACGGAGACAACGTAGCTGAGGTGCAACCCCTCGAGCTGAGAATAAGACAGAGCAGTCAGATTCATAGAGCACCGCCAGACCCGATTTTTACACAATGCTATGTATGCTACGAGATTATCCCAATAATAAGACTTGTGAACGCTGTTACTTTGTGAGAATTATATCTCGTGTGACAAAAAAAGAAATAGCTGCAGACCAACGTCTTGTTGCAATTTCTTTTTGTTTTTAAGAAAATCTAGTAGGTTAGGGACTGTTAGATGTACCCAATCGACGTGGAGACCAGACTATAAACAGTGATCTTCTCAAGAGAGAAACATATACCAGCACTTCAAAAGGCCATTCTGTTCTAGAACAAGAATATAACTTCAATCGAGCCTCTCCTTTGTCCAGAAAAGGCACCCAAATAATGCAATGAAAAAGACGTTTAAACCGTTTTATTCCCTTGTCTCGCATCTATAATGAATCCAGTGCATATAATGAAAATGTTTTGGTGATTTACAAGCTTATTGGTAAAATTATGCATTTATCGGTGAAGCCAAATCATTGCAAGATGAAACGTTTCGGCCCTAATAAGTAGATCCTCGGTGTGGCAAAACTAGTTCAATGCCAGTATAGTCTTAGAGAGACCGTATCGTGCCATCTTCAAATTTTGTGAATGCCACGATTGATACCTCAGATTCATAGGTTATCATTGAGGATGAGACCGGGGTTCATTTATTGACACCACAGCTGGTTAGCAACGAGGTTAGGTCGTAAGGCATCGATATGGCTGGACTCATGCGCATGCCTTGAAAAACCGACGAGCCACCGACATGAGCAGCTCATCCTTAAAAAACCATTCTTTTGCTGATAAAATGCGAAAGGTGTTGCGGAAGATGAGAGAGAGAGAGAGAGGAAGAGGACAAGAAAAACCAACCGCAAGAGACAATTTTTTTTTTTAAAGATATTCTCTCACTCTCCTCTTTGACCGATGTCATGTTCTTCCAATAGTCTCTCCCTCTCTTCGCCTGTCTGTCTGTCTGTCTCTCTCTTTCTCACCAGTTCATCTTCGCTGACACGTGGGAACCATGGGATTCGACGCCATTCTCTGGCATATACGATAAGATAATACAGTTTGGTGAGGCGTCCATATCTTCGACACGGAGCGCCCAAGTGGTCTCATACATGAGAAATGACGCTCTGCCGTTGCATAATCGGTTTCTAAACCTCTTTTATTTCCAACTTATTCGGCTGTGATCGCAATTATCGAGCGCCTGCTTGGTTTCATCCAAATCTCACGCCCTTCCATAGATGAAACATGGACCGTCTAACAGTGAGTGACAGATGTGCCGGGTCCCTTCCCTGTTCATGTGAAGCATGGTGGGTAGGGCGTCCATTCAGCTAGCATTTAATGGGGTGGCAAAGGGGGGTCTGGACTCGGCCGCTGGAACGGACAGGTGAAATTCTCAGTCTTCTCTGCGATCGCAGCCCGGCATCCCCTCCCGCTCCCCTTGCTTTTCCTCCTCCTCCTGCCATGATCGCCGATGTCTGTTACATCCCCCGGCACGACGAGGACGGCCACTTCATTGCCAGAGAACGGCGGGTAATCGGGGTCGCTGATGGGCTCGGCTGGTGGAAAAAAACAAAGGGATCGACGCCGGGATTTTCGCTAAGCAGCTCATGAAGCATTCCAAAGCACTGATGGAGAGATGGCCCTGCGGCCTCTCCGACCCGGCGGAGATCATCAACGTGGCCTTGTCCATGACCACCGCCAAGGGGACTTCCACCGCGTGCGTCGTTTCCTTGAAAGGGAAGGTAATGAGACTTACCTTCCTCACAAATCATGCGACTTCCGACCGAACCCTCTAACATCCGCGGTTGACCTCCCGCTCCTCAGTGGCTACATGCGGCCGTCCTCGGCGACAGCGGCTTCGCCGTCGTCAGAGACAAGGTGATCTACCGGTCCCCTCGCCAGCAGAAGAGATTCAACACACCCTACCGACTGGGGAAGGCCAGCTTTTCTGGAGATTCGCCCCTCGATGCACTGGTCTGAATATTCAAATTTTAGAGCACAAGTATTCGGAAACATGCTGAGAATACCTTTACTGCAACAATATCTCGCTCCGATGGGATGAGGGATAAGGATTTTGTTGATTTTGGGTGGGTGGTCGGCTGTGAATTGCAGAGGATCACGGTAGCCGTGAAGCGGGGGGACCTGGTGGTTCTCGGCACTGACGGGCTCTTCGACAACATGTTTGACGATGAGCTGGCGGGGGTGATCGCCAGCAGCCGGAAGAAGGGCGAGGAGAGCCCAGAAGCCCTGGCCCGCAACATCGCTATGGAGGCCGAAAAGCTCTCCAAGGAGAAAGACCGCTGGTCTCCCTTCTACCTGGAGTGCTTGCGCACTGGCCAAGAGGACCGCCGGCCTGGGGGTAAGCCGGACGACATCACCGTGGTGGTGGCACGTGTTACCTGCACTTGCGGTTGATAAGCCGGCTCCGGGCCTGGTCAGTATGGATCAGCGGTCACGGTCTCGGTCAGATTTTTAATTGTGACTTAAACTTAGACCTAAGTTCAGACCGGTCACGGTTTGGTCAGGAGTTAAAAAACCCTGACCTAACCTATGACCTATTTAAATTTAAACATATATTTATTATAATTTGTTTTTCTAATATAGTTGACTTTTTAAAACATAAACTTAATTATAATAATACAATAAATAAATAAAAAGAATTTAATTATATATTTATATTATATTTAAAATTATAAAAAATCAAACAATCTATGACGATGGGAGAAGCTTATATGGTAGAAGATTTTGCTGAGGGAGGAGCCTATGGCCGTAGTAGCATGTGCTAGAACAGGATGCATGGCAAGAAAGGAGAGAGAGAGAGAGAGAGAGCGCGAGAGAGAGAGAGAGAGAGAGAGAGAGAGAGCGAGAGAGAGAGAGAGAGAGAGAGAGAGAGAGAGAGAGAGAGAGAGAGAGAGCGAGAGAGAGCGAGAGCGAGAGAGAGCGAGAGCGAGAGAGAGAGAGAGAGAGAGAGAGAGAGAGAGAGAGAGAGAGAGAGAGAGAGAGAGAGAGAGCGAGAGAGAGAGAGAGAGAGAGAGAGAGCGAGAGAGAGAGAGAGAGAGAGAGCGCGAGAGAGAGAGAGAGAGAGAGAGAGAGAGAGAGAGAGAGAGAGAGAGAGAGAGAGAGAGAGAGAGAGAGAGAGAGAGAGAGAGAGAGAGAGAGAGAGAGAGAGAGGGGTTTAGCTCTCTCTCTCTCTCACGACCGTTGGATCATTCGATCCTTCGGTCATCGGTCTTTCGAGCACGAAAAACCGTGACCGAACCGAAATACGGTCATGGCCTTTTCGCCTGACCGTCGGTCTCTGTTTCGGTCCGGCCGACCGAACTTCGGTCATGACCGCTGATCCCTACCGGTCAGCCCCTCGCACGTGGGCCCCTACCGGTCAGCATGGATATACGCAATGTTAACCTATCAAGAAAGGAATCAGGATGTGGAACGAGGACAACCCCTCCTTATCCATAGTGGAGGGATGTGTGGTAGCTGCGGCAGCAGCTGCAGCCTGACTATGCAGAGAACCAGGAACTCGTAGACCGACGCCCATCTCTACCCCTCTCCAGACTCCTCCTCTCTCTCTCTCTCTCTCTCTCTCTCCCCCTCTCTCTCTCCCCGTATCTGCCCCTCTTTCTGTCGGGAGAGAGACAGAAGTGAGACCATGGCCGCCTCCATGGTCAGGCCCCATATCCGCGGCGCTGGCCTCCCGGGGAGCAACATGGGCGGCGGCGCCCGCTTCTTCCCCAGCCCGGTAACCAAACCTGCGTTCATTCATGTGCATTATCTCATATGATCTCGCCCAGTTCTTCACTGCGAATCCGCCGCCCTCAGCCGCCGCATATTCGGAGGCTCCCGCTCGGGGGCTCTCCCAAGTGGAACACCGGGCTGTCGTCGGAGGAGAGAATGCCGAGGCCGAAGGCGACGCCGGAGTTGCACGCGATCTCCGACTGGCCAATCATGGCGGTGATGGTGGAGCACATCGCCGGTCAGAGAGACTACCTGGTCCACAAGTCCGTCTGGCACATGAGCGACTCCACTCTCAAGTACATATGTGAGTCCCTCTGATTACAATTCAATGTCATATCGGGCAACTAGGCGATCATATATTCGATTTTTCCAGCTAATCAGCAACGATTCGAACTAGAGTAAGCGCGCATGATTCGACTATTTCATTCGATCTCTCTCGGCTGTGAATGAATGCGCGTTCTTCAAAGAACGAGCTCACCCCATCATCATGACCTTCACTCAATTCGCCCCAATTCGCGAGTGATTTTCCTTACCAGAATAGCTGTTGCATGCGATCCGGGCATCCATTTGATTCGCCGCAACCGATTGAGCGATTATTCTAGCAAGAACAGACCCATGTCGTCGACTCATACGGAGTAGAAGTAAACTCGAATGACGCGGCATTTGTTGACCTCATGATTCCCAGATACCATGTATATGCTGTTCACCTGCTGGGGGTGTTGTGTCTTCGGCTCGACCAAAGTAAGCTTCAGCCACCACCCTGGCGATTTCATCGCTCGTTCCGGGCACTGTAACGTGGGTGAGTGACCTTACTCCCCTGTTCTCGGAGCAGGACCCATTCTACGACGGGGAGCAGTACCGCAAGGACGGAGGAGACGGAACAGTGCACTGGGTCTACGAAAAGGTGAGACCTTTTTTGGCGGCTGAACCTGCGCATCTTGCGTGTGTTGAGATCATCGTTGAAGTGCCTCCTTCTTCCAAAGTCAGCGGGCCCTTGACGTCCTCGTGGTTGAATTGCAAAAATGCCCGTTCGATTCAATCTCTCTCGCGTTTTGTCAATGGCGACTGACCAGTCGGTGGAATTTCCGCTCGCAGCAAGAGGACATAGAGGAGTCGGCAAGGGCAGAGCTGTGGAGAGAGGAGCTGATCGAGGAGATCGAGCTCAAGGTCGGCGGCCTGCGAGAGCTTGAAGAGGCCGGCAGGGGCAGGGAAGAAGAGCTCGTCAAGTGAGCAACCGACTGGACAAAGTCGGCCGAAGCTGGCTGAAAGCTTCACCATGTGCCCCATGGTATATACATATGGACCCTCTCTCTCGGGTCGCTTGGTATCACTGTCGATCTTTCCGGCGCACTTCACTGTAATCTTCGCCAAATCACAGTATTAAGAAACAACGGGCTTTAAAAGAAAATATGGGAAAATAATAACTCTTAGATTTTCCGAATTCTTATTCGCGCGTTCGCGTGATTCCGGGGAAACCGTGAAACCCTAGATTTTTGCGGGTTCATAGATGATTTTTTCTCCATAATTACGGCGAGAATGGCTCACGAATGGATGGAGGCTCGCGGATGCTTCTTGTGGGGTGTTCGCGTGATCGCGAGGCATTGCGAAGTTTCAGTCGTGCGGCGTGAAAAACATTCATTGTGTGATTGATTCCTGGAATATTTACCGGGATATTCAAGCGACCTCCGAAAAATGCGATCTTTCGTTACCCAGGATAAACCTCCCCTCGTTTCTCTCAGTTCCTCTCGCTAACCGACGGCAAAAATAGCAAGTTCGGGGCAAGAAAGAGCATGATGCAAACGTAAGGCAGACCAGAGCAGCGGGAGAGGGAGGCGGGGGGGAAGGAAGATCCCTCCGGTGGGGGAGCTCCCTGTCGAAGGGAGAAGAGGCGATAGAGGATCGAGGGAGGGGAAGAGGCAGCCTGCCGGCGTCTTATCAGGCGGCGCCGCCCGGCAGCGACAGGAGACCCGCTCGTCGCCGGCAAGGGCTCCGACGTGATAGCACTGCCCTCCTCGTTGCATCGTCCTCTTCTTCCCTCTCCTCTGGAAGCGCTCCTCTGACCTCCCCAGACCTCCCTCCGTCGGCGTACTCCTCGTTGATCTCTCTCTTCCTGCCACTCCTACCTCCAATCCCTTGGCGACTCGTTAGCCCAGGGAGATCATCAGCATTTCCTTGGAACTCCCCTCCCATGGCGATCAGCCTGAGAGAGTTCGCCTGCGTCTCCTGCTCCGGCACAGCGAGATTGGACAAGAAGAGGGCGCTGGCCGGGAGGCCGCCGTCCTCCTTGGGTTTCTTCTCCTCGAAGGGGGACATGAACGGCAAGCTGGTGGCTCGCCCTGAGCCTGCGAGTTTCTCCGTCCGTGTACTCTTTCTAGACTCTCGCTCCCCTACCCACCATCTTCATGCTCGGAAACGCGTCTACTTCCCCAGTTCGCCGACGAGATCACGTTTCCTTTCTTGTTCTGGTTTAGGCGCAGGCCAGCTCCGCCGGGGTGCCCCGGACGATGAGGTGGTGGGAGAAGGGCGCTCCGCCGAACATGATGGAGATCGGCTCGGCGCGGGAGCTCGCGGAGACTCTCCTCGCCGCCGGCGACAAGCTCGTCGTTGTCGACTTCTACTCCCCGGGCTGCGGAGGTTGCAGAGCCCTCCACCCCAAGGTGGACTAACCAGTCACCAGCAGATTCGATCTTAATCTCCACCGCAAAATGCCCTCTTCCACCGTCCTCCTCTCAGGTCTCCCCCTTCCCCCTCCCTCCCCCCATCTCCAGATCTGCCAGATCGCAGAGGCGAACCGCGACGTGGTCTTCCTTAGGGTGAACTACGAGGAGAACAGATCCATGTGCCACAGCCTCCACGTCCACGTCCTCCCCTTCTTCCGGTTCTACAGAGGAGCAGACGGGCGCGTCTGCAGCTTCAGCTGCACCAACGCCACCGTAAGGCAGCCAGACCCCCTTTCCCATCCGTTGACGAACGAACGAACGAACACCCGAAGCTTACCTCACTTGCTGTCTCCCGCACCGCCGCTCAGATCAACAAGTTCAGAGACGCCCTGGCGAAGCACGGCGCGGAGAGGGGCGACGGCGGCGCCGTCGTTCTCGGCCCTGCGAAGGGCCTCGACGAGTCGGAGCTGCTGAAGCTGGCTTCCGAGCCGGACCTTCTCTTCGGCCCTCCTCCGGGCGGCTCCTCCGGCAGCTCGCCCGGTGCAACAGAGACCGGGGAGGGATTCGGCACGTTGACCCTGTGAGATGGATTAGCTGCGAGAAAGGACAGCTCATCCGATTTTCCCTGTACACGGTCAGACATGCACAATATGAATATAAATTTATATATATACACACGTTTCTGATTACTGGTGGATTATTGGGGGAGTAGCCGACTTCATCAGGATTATTCGCACCTAGCCCCACGCAAGAGAGTAGATTATCGATAAGTCCGAATACTCCTAGGTCATTAGGAGCCATCCTGTTCGTATTTTCAGTCCTCTCGATCTCATTCTCTACATTTACTAGGATATAATTCAAGTGAAAAGACCAAATGACCCACGTAATTGCAGACGTTGTAGTGAATAAAGGGGTGGACTTTTTAGTCTTTTTCTTGAATATGATTAATTAAACTGAGGGCATACATCCAAATCTGTGCAAAAAATGGTGTCAAGTTAATGTAGTCCAACAGGCGGGCCCCACAAACGGTCGGTGAGCTCCCTGGCCCACTAGGGCCCATCAACGAGGTTCCAAATCTAGGTTCTTCCTGGTCTTTCCGGAATGGGGCCATCGGGGCCATCCGTACCGTCCATCAAGTCCGTAGATCTACCAAATGGACGGTTGAAACGGCCTCACGGCAGAGGAACGATAGGCCCGGGTTCTGTTTATAAAAAACGAATTATTCTCTCTCCTCTCCTTTCTAGAGAGAGGGAGAGAGAGAGAGAGAGATTGGATTGGGGCGTCTTCGATCTCCTTCTAACCCTAGCGGTCCTTCTCCCTCCCGACCTCCTCCTCGGCCTCCGTCGTCCGACTCCCTTTGGGCTGCCTGTTCGGTGGGATCCCGCGAAACCCTAGCCCTTGAGGCACGCCGTTGGAGGGGGAAGAGAAGAAAAAGAGAACAAGATGTCATCTTCGTCGGGGCAGACCACGCAGTTTCGGTACACACAGACTCCGTCCAAAGTTCTGCATCTGCGAAACCTCCCATGGGAGTGCACCGAGGAGGAGCTCGTCGAGCTCTGCAAGCCCTTCGGTAGGATCGTCAACACCAAGTGCAATGTTGGCGCCAATCGCAACCAGGCCTTCGTCGAGTTTGTATGTGAAAATCATTTCTGCCCTCTTCATTTTGTTTGGATACTTGCATCTTTCATTGTATTGGATAGAGAAATTGTATCAATTTGAGAATTCGCGTCTGTTTCTCGTTGTCTCGAGAAGCTTCGTCCCGTTTCTCACCTGATACGTCGCTTCTAAATGGTTGTCTTAGATTTTAGATATCAATACCTCTCGCGGTGAGTTGACGGTTCGT
Organism: Spirodela polyrhiza; assembly: GCA_024713555.1. Classification (NCBI taxonomy): domain Eukaryota; kingdom Viridiplantae; phylum Streptophyta; class Magnoliopsida; order Alismatales; family Araceae; genus Spirodela; species Spirodela polyrhiza. Next base: position 7,934,173 of record CM046535.1, read on the forward strand.
AATCTCACGCTTTTTGCTTCTGCGTGCTCCAACGTCTTATAAATGAAGAGAACATGTCCAAAGTAAATGTTTTATAGAAAGGATGGTCGATAGTCATTTTGTTACTCCTAGTGAATGATTGGGCGAAGGGAAAGGACTGCCATAAATTTTCGGTGTTATGAGCAGATGTCCCTGAGGATTTTCTCGTATTAAAGTTGGTTCTTTATGAATTATTAGCATACCAGTTAAAATATATATCTTTGGCTGGTTGTTTCTCATTTTATAACATCTGTATTTGGTCCTCCCCCGGTGCATATCAACTCTTAGTTTAAACTATTGCGCGGTGATAAGCTCAATATGACTGTGTGATAAATTTATATGTAATGAGGCGTATGTCGACTTGAATGTCTTCACATGTATGCCAATCTCAAGCTGGAGGATAATTTGTTTTGTTGCTTTTCAGGCGGACCTTAATCAGGCTATTTCAATGGTCTCTTTTTATGCCTCTTCGTCAGAACCTGCTCAAGTTCGTGGTAAAACAGTTTATATTCAATACTCAAACCGGCAAGAAATTACAAACAATAAGAGTTCTGGTGATGTTGCTGGGAATGTTTTGTTGGTGACCATCGAGGGTGTTGAGGCAGGAGATGTAAGCATTGACGTAATTCACTTGGTAAGTCCTGCACAGGAATCTGTTGTGCTTTTCCATTTTCCCATGTCGATATGCTCGTGCCCTTATTTTCATTAGTTTCATAGTAGGTTGCTCGAAATAGATATGTTTACTTGATAAGTGTGATATTTTTTGGATAGCTGTCATCGCTGCTTAATACTTTGAGCGCTAGTTGACATGATCTGCATGGATGAGCAGGTCCTTGTAAACTGGGAGATTTACAAATTGTCAGCCCACTACGTTAGAAGAAATATCACGTGTGTCTTATTCCTCTCCTCCTTGTTCCATTCCGAGCCTTCAAGAATCTAATATTACATTAATGATGCTTTTCTAACTTTTCTTAATGAACCATGCACAATCTAAATTGTAGGACGAGGTCGACATGTGAAGAGGATATTCTTCAAGGTTGAACTTCTAATCCTTAGGTGTCATAAATGAATCTACAAGTTTATGTACGCCAATTGTGCAAGTTATCTCTGGGATTTCTTTTGTAGTAATGCTTTTACTGTGTCTTGGATGTTGTTCTCTACTTTCCAAGAAGATTGATATTGAATGTTTTGCTCGAAAAAAATTATGAATTCTTTGATTTCCCATTTCTTGGAATATCTTGGTTGAATTCTAGAGTTTGCAATTCTTCTGGACTTTACTGGGCATTTCATTTTCATTTTCTTGCTCATAATATTTGTTTTGTTGGAGGCAGTGAATACTTATGACTTCATGCTTATTACTCGTATTTAAGTCTATTTCATCATGTATGGTGGACTTGGAGTTTTAATGAATGTAGTACACATATCTACAGGTGCACTTCTGCACTTATACATTGTGTCTGCCGTTCTTTTTTGTGAATTATGCATATATATAAAGGACGTGTTACCTTTCGTTTGGATTAATCTGAAATAACTGTCATCCAGGTGTTCTCTGCCTTTGGATTTGTGCACAAAATTGCTACGTTTGAGAAAGCTGCTGGCTTTCAGGTATATTTAAGTAACTTTACTGTGATATATATTTATGTTCATCAGAACAAATTTCATAGTTCATTTGAGTGGTTCTTCTAATCCAAAAATGACGTGGAATTTAGGCACTTATCCAATTTAGTGACGCCGAGACTGCATCAACAGCAAGAAATGCCTTGGATGGGAGAAGCATTCCAAGGTGTGCATTTGTTTTCTATGCTCGCTGATGTAACTTTAGAAGTGTATATTTGGGCGTCGAAAACAATTTTTTGATTTCTTTTCTCAGGTACCTGCTTCCAGAGCATGTTGGGTCCTGCCACTTGCGCATTTCTTTTTCAGCGCATACTGATTTGAATATAAAGTTTCAATCACATCGGAGCAGGTAATTATTTGTGAATGTAGTGATATTAGTCTTATGACACCTTTGGAGGCCCTATTTAAGCTTAGTCTCTGCCTTGCAAGTTTTGATTTGTTGAGTGCATGTCTTTAAATTCTATAGGGTGAAGAGCTGCTAATTTACTTTTCTGCTCTGTTATCTAGGGCGTAGTGAAGCCACATGCCAAGATTGCAGATGTGTTTTTCTGCCTTTGTAATTGTAATTTTCTTCATCTCATATTTGATGATTTAATATCTATTCTGGTGCACCATTCCCAACATTATGCGCGCATTTATTTTTTCTGCTCATTGCTGTTTGCTTGAATCATCTAGGAATTAGATGCACGAAAGAATTGTGGTGACATGAATGACATTTTTATTTGTCTTTTTTTTTCTGCTTCTAGTGAAATGTTGCCATCAGTAACTTTGAGTTTTAGGGGAAAGTTTCTTATCACTGCTCGCGTCCTCTCTGATTAATTGATAATTTTGCATTAGTCTGAGGTATTTTCTCCATGGTTTCCTCACGGCGTTTCCGTAAATCTATTACGCGTGATTTAACTTGGGTTATTATGGTTTTGCCCTTTCGGGTTTCTATCGGTTTACATAGATCATACTTCTAATAGCCTGCCACTTTACCAGTGCAACCCATCGTTTTTCAAAATATTTTATCATACTGTCTCTATTTTCCTTGCCGGATTCACTCCTGATTTGGGCATAATTTTTTGGTGTTATTTTTTTTCCCTTTCTTTTGGGTTGCACCGGGGGAGCATCAGTTTTCATTTTTCTGTGTCGTCCTCTTGGAAAGCAAGCTTTTTTGATAGATACGGCCTTTCGTTGATTACATTCCCTCATCTTTGCCTGCGGCAGGGATTACACCAACCCGTACCTTCCTGTGAATGCCTCTGCCATCGAAGGAACGGTGCAGGTGAGCCCTTGACATCAAAGCTTTGATGGGCTTTCTCATGCGCCCCCTCACCTCTCACGTTATGCGCTTACAGCCGGTCCTGGGTCCGGATGGGAAGAAGAAAGAACCCGAGAGCAACGTTCTCCTCGCATCAATAGAGAACATGCAATATGCTGTGACAGTCGATGTCCTTCACACGGTAAGCAGGGCTGTTCTTCTCCCTTTCCTTAGCTTCCTTATTCGGGCCCTTTTGAGGCCCCCGCCGCACATTGAATTGAATCCGAGCTGCTTGCTGCCCAGGTGTTCTCGGCCTTTGGCGCTGTGCAAAAGATTGCAATCTTTGAGAAGAACGGCGGTACCCAGGCGTTAATCCAGTATCCAGGTGAAGAAACAAACCTGGATATTATGATCTTGTTCGATCGATGAACTGATCTCGAAGCGTTTCTTCCTCCTCTTCCTTGCGCAGATATCACGACCGCTGCTGTGGCAAAAGAAGCTTTAGAGGGGCACTGCATCTATGATGGTGGCTATTGTAAGCTTCATCTGTCATACTCTCGTCATACTGATCTCAATGTAAAGGTACAAATATGAGTTTTTTTGAGTTACATATCTCGCACGAGCCATAAAATGGAAAAAAAAATGATTGGTTTAGAACTTTTTGGTAAAGTTTGTATTTTTTCTCTCTCGATGTTGCTGAAAGATCTGAGGACCCCCTCCCCCCGGGTGGTCAAATCATTCCTGGATTGTGAGCGTGCGTTGCTGTGATGCAGGCGCATAATGAAAGAGGCCGCGACTACACGATCCCGGAGGCGGGCATACTGCCGCTGCAGCAGGGCCCTGGAGGGGCCGGCCACGCGGCTGCCGGGTGGCAGCCCCCGGCCGCCGCCGCGTATCCTGGGGCGCCGCCGGCTGACCGGCAGATGCCGCCGTGGGATATGAGCGGCATGCATCCGGCGGCAGGCAGGCCGCCCTATGGATTGGCCCCGAGCTCTGGTGGGTTCCCCTCTCAAGGGTACCCTCCGCCGCCGCCGCCGCAGGCCAGCGCGGGCATTCCGACCCAGCAGTACCAGTACCCCCCGGGCGGCTCTCGCCCCGCTTCATCGGCGGAGCACCCGCAAGGAGGATCTCAACAGTTGCCGCCGCCGCCGCCGCCGCCGCCCTACGGCCGGCCCACCGCCCAGGTCGTCAGTCAGCCCCCCGTGTACTACTAAGTGTAATTGTCGGCCTCTCACCCTCTTTTCTTCAGTCATCTCCTCCGCTTTCCGCTTGACGCTCCTCCGAGGAACCGGTGGGCCCGAATTGTTGTGAGAGAAAGCACACGATTATCCTCCTCTCCCTCTCTCTACTGCTTTTTTCTGTCGCACCAGGTAGCACCTCGTCTCATCTCCCTCTCTCTGTGTGACTGAAAGAATGAGATCTCAAGGAGACTAGGGGGGGGTCGGTCCAATCGGAAGGAGGAGCTACGGCCGGTTATCGCTCCGGCGGGCCGACCAACCAGGGCGGCGGAGGCCCCCCCCGGTCATTACTCCCAGAGCAGAGTGGCTTTCTGCAAAGGCACACGGTGCCCCCACCACGCGGCGGAGAGGTGGGTGGGGTGGGTGGGCGCCCACCACCCGGGAGGCACTCCCGTCCGGCCCGCCGCCGGCGCAGAAGACGAGGAGGAGGAAAAAGCAGGCCCCGAGGGAGGGCACGCTTCTCTCCTCCCCCGTCTCTCCCCCTCTCCTCTGCCTCTCGTCTCCTTCCTCCTCCTTAGCCCCCGCCCCCACTCCCTCCCTCGCTTCCCACCCGCCACTACGCATCCGCTGCCGATCTCCGCCACCAGCACGCCGGTCCGGACGGTGAGTCCCGCTCTCCGTCGCCCGCTACCCATCAACCCGTTTGCGCCTGCCTCCCTGGGGGCTCGACAGTCTGGTTGGTTCGTCCGCTGCCGCCGGCGACCCCCTTGTGCTGATGGGCGCCCGCCTTTCGGCTTCCGGGCCCGCTGATTCGTCGTTTCGCCCTCTTGCAGAAGCAGAAACCACCCTCTCCTCCGCGCTACGTTCGGCCTTGGAGACGCTCCCTCGCTCTCGGGTAGGGTTCCTCCTCCATGTCTCTGTTCTGTCGCTTCTGTTTCACCGATCAGAGAGGGCTCGGTCGGAATAACTGACGCCTGGCTCATCGATTTTACGAATGAATGGCATAAAATGCCGATCCCGTCGATCTAGGGCTCCACCTTCTCTTCTTGCGTCGCCATGCCCCAAGGCCCCCTCCCCCCGCTCGGCAGCTGTCCGTGCCAAAGCTTCCGCGCTCGTTTCCTCCTATCCATCCATACGATGATGTCGCTCGAACGCTCTGACGCATCTTTCTTCTCCTATCCGGCGGCGCCGCCCATTCGAGCAGCAGATCTCTGCGAGAGCTGCCGCGCTTGGATCTCTGTCTTGAAGCAGCTGAATGTAGCGAGGCCCGGAGCTCGGCCGGCCCAGGCGCTGGTTCGTCACCTGGCGGAGCCCCCCCGTCCCATTCCTGCTTTGGCGCGTGTCTGCCGAGGGCGTCGAAGACGGGGTCTCTTTGCTGCGTGGCCGCGAGGCCGCATGGGTCCAGCGTCGGCAGCAGAGAGTGGTCCATGGGTCGCAACGAGCCCTTCTGGCGATCTAACACGAGCTTCTCTCCCCCCTCGTCGGGAACGTGGGAACAGAGATTCCCGGCCGAGGGTCCGTCGAACGAGTCTCACGGCGGCGGCGGGGTCGCGCTGTCGTCCCAATCTTCCACCAGCAAGGGGAGCAGGAGCTGGCGCAGAGGCGACCAGCTGCCCCACCACAACTACTCTTCTTCCGATGGCGCCATGTCGTATCTCAGCAGTCCCTCTGATAATTTTCAGGCCCCGCAGGTGCTGCCCTCTCTGGCCCGAGGCCTCCACGTCAACGAGTTCGTTTCCACTGCGATGAGAGGTGAGATTCCCTTCGCCCACCAAAGCCAAGTCCTGATGACGTTCTGGCTCTCTGTTTCCTGCGGACGAGCTTTCTTCTTCCCTTTAAAAAATACTGTTTTTTTCTTCTTTCCTCGAGCGGACTGATTTCTGTTTCACGTCGGCCTCTGATTATTCCACTCCATTAGCCTTCAATCTGACAACCCTATGCGACCCAGAGAGAGTCCGGAAGGCAGGGGTCAAAGCCCATTTCGTCAGTGGACCGAACCCTTTGACCCCTTCAGATGAGTTTTATGGAGAACTTGAGGGCACTAGCGAAGGGTGGAAGGGAGCCTCTTAGACAGGGATGAGCCCACTTGCCTTCGGGCAGCGCCTGCGATGCGCTGGAGCTCGGCGGCCAAGAGCGGAGGGGGCTCATTGTTTTGTGAGTGAGCTGAATCTGTTAGCCACAGCTCACTGGTCAACTGTGAATGCCGCCCATTAGTTCAGAGCAGGATGCATCCCTTAGCTTATCAGTGAGCCTATTGTTTCCTCGCAAGGCCCCTTTTCTTCGGTTGCCCCTGATCTAATCTACTAAATTGGGCGCTTCTCTGACGACGCATCTGTCTATCTTCCATGGGGGTCGGCTCTACTCCTCTCTCTCTCTCTCTCTCTCTCTCTCTCTCTCCCCATAGGCTAAATATTTTGCCTCCTCCCTTCTACTGCCAGGGCGGTCGTCTGGGCCTCAACCGTTCCCGCAGTCCTCGGAGGTACGTCCTGATCGACGCGATCTCCTGTCATGGCCGGGTGCTTGGCTCTCGATCAGATGGTGAGAACAACATATGGGCTCTCTTCTTTTCTTTGTTTCTTTAACTGGCCTCAGGGGACCTCACGAGCGGCGGCCATTGGCGTTGGATCCGCTTCCTGCTCGGACGGCAGCGAATGCGAGGCCACGGGCAAGATCCATCTTCATCCCCACCGCAACTTCTCTGCTCGTTGCTCCTTCAAGTCCAAGCTGGTCCACCCCGTCTCCTTCCCCGAGCGAGCAGCCGAAGGGGAGGAAGCCCCCGGACCCTCTGCGAGCAGGGCTCCGGCGGCCGAGCCCCAGCCGTTCCCCAGGTTCACAGAGTCGGCCAACCCGGAAAGAGAGGCTCTGCAGTGGAGCAGCGGCAGCAGCATCGACTTCACCGATGTTTCGGACCAGATGGAGCCCGACGCAATGGGGCATCTGCTCGGCAGCAACAGCACCAGCGCCCGCGCCCACGACGCCGGCCACAGGTGCGGGCTGTGCGAGAGGCTTCTCTCCCAGAGATCACCTTGGAGCTCTCGCCACATCGTCCAGGGTAGAGACATGCCGGTGACCGGCGTCCTGCCGTGCCGCCATGCATTCCACGCCGAATGCCTGGAGAGGACCACTCCGAGGGGCTGCTCCCACGACCCGCCGTGCCCGCTGTGCGACAGAGGGGAGGAGGGCGGCGCCCGGGAGCAGCGGGCGATCGGCAGGGCGAGAATCGGCGCAGTCTCGAGGCTGCGGTCCCTCGGGGAGGAGGGCCCGTCGAGGCCCTGGAGGTGCGTGCAGGCGGGGGACTGCGTCGAGGGGGCGCTGCAGGCGGCCCCAGCGAGCAGAAGCGCCACCCTCTTGCTCACCCGAGGCCCGTCGAAGGGGGCTCGCAAGGAGCTGGCGGAGAAGGCGGGCAGAAGCGGAGCGCGCTCTTCTTCTCGTGGCTTCTCCAGCAGGAGGCCCGCAGAACAGGCCCCAGGCAGGTGCCCCGCAGCTTCTCCGGCGTCGCCACCGTTGAAAAGATGGTAAGCATCCGGCGGCGGGCTGCCGCTGTCGCCGAAGGAGGAGATGAGATCACTCGCGGCCTTTCCGGATGATCTGGTCCGTGACGCCCCTCCCCGGCCCCACGGAGAAGGAAAGGAAGGAAGAAAGAAACGTGTGACCTTTGAGGGAGTGGCCCGCCACTCCTCTCCCCCTCCCTGAGCAACCCGCTAGGCTTCTCTTCGTGTGCCGCCGGGGTTTATCAACCCTCGTTTGTATCTGATTAGTGTTGCCGGATGACGAGTGCTGGGCACGTTTTCGGCCGCTGCCTCGCTTCGAAGTAACTGGGAAACGACGCTGAGGCTGGTTCCGGTGCATCATCCACCAGCTCTCTGCCGACGCCTGCTTGTTACCCTTTGACCGCCCCCCCGGCTGCCGCCGCCGCCGTCGTCCGGGGGCGAGGACAGAATCGGCGATATTATGGCTAAGAGACAGCTGGGGGCCGGGGGGGGGGGGGTGCCTCCTCTTTCTTCAGGGGTCGATGCCTGGCCGCATTCATCCATTGTCTATTGTCTTTCCATGATGGTCTCACGTGGTCTATCCCGACCAATTCCGCAGAGAAACGGACCACCTCAAGTGGACCAAAACAAAGGGCTCAACCCTCTCTCTCTCTCTCTCCCCCTCTCTCTACATACAGATATATATATCTATTTATCTGTGATCTGTGCATGGCCACCCCATGTGAGGGGGTGGGTCGGCGAGATAAGGAGTCGCGCTCGCTGAGGCGGTCTGGAGGAGATGAAGGCATAAATAATCCTACGTATTTTATGGCAGATACGAGCCCATGAGGGGCACGTTGTGCTGTGGGCGGATAATCATTTTGAAGAGAGACAAGACAAGCGGGTTATCTATCTCTCAATGAGCCGCCCGCCCCCATCCCTCCCTCGGCACAGAACGCTGGCCTCCGTATCTCAATTATTTCCTCCCATGTGTCATCCCGATGACAGAATCCCTTCTATCCCTCTCTCTCTCTCTCTCTCTCTCTCTCCTCTCTCTATCTATTTAGTCCCCTCCCTTCAACCCCCGCTCCCCTGTGCAATCAATCATCTACCCGCTTCCGAGCCTCCTCTCTCTCTCTCTCTCTCTCTATCTGTCTGTCCCTCCACTCGTTGCTGTGCCACCGCTGGCTCTCGCTGTCAGGTGAAGATGCTCGGGCAGGCCTGAGGGGGTAGGGTACAAGGAGGAGAATGGCCGCCATTGTTGGGCTCTTCCTCGCGTGCCTGCTGTCATCTCTCTCCGTCCCTTTCGTCAGAGGATATGGGGATGGACAATGGTCCAGCGCCCACGCCACCTTCTACGGCGGCGGAGACACCGCCGGCACGATGGGTACATCCCGCTACGATTTCACTCTCTCTATCTCTCTCTCTGACAACTCTTTCTCTCGGAGTCATCTTCTTCTTTGCCGGCGCAGGGGGGGCGTGCGGGTACGGGGACCTCTACACCCAGGGCTATGGCGCCGACACGACGGCGCTCAGCACGGCAATGTTCAGCGGCGGGCTGAGCTGCGGAGCCTGCTTCGAGGTGAAGTGCGTGGGCGTGCCGGAGTGGTGCCTGCCGGGCTCCACCGTGGTGACGGCCACCAATGTCTGCCCGCCGAACCCGGCGCTCCCCAACAACGCCGGCGGCTGGTGCAACCCCCCGCTCAGCCACTTCGACCTCTCCCTCCCTGTCTTCCAGCGCATCGCTGTGCCCAGGGCTGGCATCGTCCCTGTCGCTTACAGAAGGTGAGGCCGACGCCGGAACAAGCGCCCGACGGAAGGACTCTTCATAATCTCACCACGCCGGCGGGTTCCCACATTGCAGGACACCCTGCAAGAGGAGGGGCGGGATCAGGTTTACCATCAACGGCCACTCCTACTTCAACCTGGTCCTTGTCGCTAACGTTGGTGGCGCCGGCGACGTCCGCGCGGTGTCGGTGAAGGGCGAGAGGACGGGGTGGCAGGCCATGGCTCGCAACTGGGGCCAGAACTGGCAGAGCAACGGCTTCCTCGACCGCCAGGCCCTTTCCTTCAAGGTCACAACCAGCGACGGCCGCGCCGTCATCTCCTACGCCGCCGCCCCTGCCGGCTGGTCCTTTGGCCAGACCTTCGTCGGCGCGCAGTTCTCCCTGTGACACCAGCTCCCCCTCTCTCTCCTCTTCCCTTCACCGGCGGTGCAAGGCGGCAGGCTCTCTCTCTCTCTCTCTCTCTCTCTCTCTCTCTCTCTCGCTGTGTCCTGGCTCAGCGCGCGCTGATGCACGTCACGTTAAATGTACAAAACACCAACAATGGCGCATATCATTCTCTCACTATGAAATGCTCGCCTATCGTCTAGAGAGAGGAGCAAGGCGGAGGGGGCGGCGACTGTAATCTTCACGCGCGCATGGCAATCAGCATACGCGTCTATAAATAATGTCCGTGTGGTTATCTCCTCCAGTTGACCGACTGCCATGAGAAGAAAAACAGGCACCTTTACCTCTTGATAGCAATATATATGTTGACATCTCTTGAAATGAAGACTCTCCAGCAGCCCGTCCCCCCTCCTCGCCGGATGGCTCGGACAAAGGCGAGATCTCCGCACTTGGAAGCTGCCCGCAAGGAAAAACAGACGCGATATTCCCAGGATCCACGGACCCATCACGGCCAAGGGAGATCGATGCAGGGCCAGCCCGCAAGCGCTTTCTAAAACGAGAGATTCCGGCGCAAGTCGCCGTCGACGAGGCTCGGAACGACGGAGAGGGATCCGATGATGAGAATTTTCCATCGGACGGCAATCCGCCGGCATCATCCGCACTCAACGCCCTGATCTAAGGGGGAGAGAGAGAGAAGGTTCGCCTGACCACCGTCGTGACTTTGATCCTAGGCGAGAAAGGGGCGGGAGCTCCGCCTAGGCCAGCCGGCGTACTCTTCTGCGGCGGCGGCGGCCGGCATGGCGGGAGGCGCAGGAAGGGGAGGGAGTCAGGGGGGAGCGCAGCGAGAGGGCGGGAGATGAGGAGGAAGAGAGAAGGCCGACGCCCGACGGGGGGAAGGCGAGAGAGTAAGATAGCGGGAAAAGGCTCCCTCGGGGGCGACGACCCGGCCCAATTAAAGGCTCCGCTTAGCCCACCTCCGTGCAACAAAACGATGGTATAAAGGTGGTCCAGTTAAAAGGAGAGGGAAGCTGCTCTGCATCTATCAGAGCCAGGTTTCGATCCTGGGACCTGTGGGTTATGGGCCCACCACGCTTCCGCTGCGCCACTCTGATTTTGTTATAAGAAGTTGCTAAAATTTAATTAATCACAAAAACGATTGCGGCCCCACAAACCCAGCTTCAACCAACGGGCTCGCAGAGAAAGATTTCCCGGGTGGGGAAGGCGATAAGGAGGGATAAGGGTGGCGAGTTTCTATTGGTCCGGCCGGCCCTCCGCCGCCCCCGGCCAACCTCGGCCACAGGAGACATGGCCCGCCCCCCCCCTCCCCGGCGACGACCAGGGGTTTGTTTACAAAGGAGCTCCCCGCCGTGAGTGAAGCTTCGGACCACCAGTGAGGAGGAGAGGCCACCGAGATCCCGCCCGCCGGAGAGATGGCCACCGTCGCGACCCAGGCGTCCCTCGCCGTCATCCGGCCGTGCTCCCGGTCGCGGTTCCTCGGCGGATCCTCCGGCAAGCTCCCGCGGGATTTCTCAGCACCCTCCCGGGCGCCGTCCTCCGCTCGGAGCCTCGGCGCCTTCCGCGTGGAGGCGAAGAAGGGCGAGTGGCTCCCCGGCCTCGCCTCCCCCTCCTACCTCAACGGCAGGTGACGGGCGCAAGCGACAAGCCTTTCAATTCACTTCTCACCTCTCTCTCTCTCTCTCTCGCTGTTCTTCTTCTCGCCGGCCGCCTGATGGAGGCATCTCTTGCCTGTGGCTGCAGCCTTCCCGGAGACAACGGGTTCGACCCGCTGGGGCTGGCGGAGGACCCGGAGAACCTCAAGTGGTTCGTGCAGGCGGAGCTGGTGAACGGGCGGTGGGCGATGCTGGGAGTGGCGGGCATGCTGCTGCCGGAGGTGTTCACGAAGATCGGCGTGATCAACGTGCCCGAGTGGTACGATGCCGGCAAGCAGGAGTACTTCGCCTCTTCCTCCACGCTCTTCGTGATCGAGTTCATCCTGTTCCACTACGTGGAGATCCGGCGGTGGCAGGACATCAAGAACCCCGGCAGCGTCAACCAGGACCCCATCTTCAAGAGCTACAGCCTCCCCCCCAACGAGGTCGGCTACCCCGGCGGCATCTTCAACCCCCTCAACTTCGCCCCCACCCTCGAGGCCAAGGAGAAGGAGATCGCCAACGGTAAGCTCTCTCTCTCTCTCTCTCTCTCTCTCTCTCTCCCCTCCCTCCCTCCCTCCCAGCTGCTCATCTCCAGCCGGAGAGTGATCTGACTCGTCGCCGTCTCTGCAGGGAGACTGGCTATGCTGGCCTTCCTCGGCTTCGTCATCCAGCACAATGTCACCGGCAAGGGCCCCTTCGAGAACCTGCTCCAGCACCTCTCCGACCCCTGGCACAACACCATCATCCAGACCTTCAGCAGCTAGGCCGACGCCGCCCGGCGACCCACCATGTCCAGAAACCCCATGCTCTTCTCTCTCCTCATATTATCCCCTCCCTCTCTTCCCCACCTCCCTCCCCTCTCTCTCTCCGCATGGGCTCTGCGCATCGTCATACAATGTGCACACAATTCGCCGCCTGGTGCCACGGCGCGCTGCAAGAACGGGCAGGACCAGCTGGATGCAGGATGTACAGAGATGCAAAGGAGGGAGGGGGAGAGGGGGAGGCGTTGACCCTGGAAATGGTTGTAGCGTTCATCGCCTTGTAATATCAATCGCTGTGTGTTTCCGTCCGCGCATCGCCCGTTCGCACGTTCAGATAAACGTCAGACGTGTGATTTGTACAGGAGAAGTACGCCGCCTCGCCGACGAACTGACCGCCGTGGAAGGGAAATTTACAGAACAACAGAAAATAATAAAAAAAAATCTTCGCTTGCCGATGACTCCCGGGATGAGAAATCTCCGGCGGATGGGCGAGCTCGCCGCGGTCTCCGCCGTCTGATCGTGCATAATCGTTCTTCAGCGCTGTTGATTGCTCCCCCCCTTCATCGGGGTTGACGTGACGTGAGGAGTGCCGCCGCCGCCGCCGCCGCACTCCGTGTATACTCGTATATCATCTGCCGGCTGGCCGGCGGGCCGGCCGGGCCCCGCGCGGCGGCGAATGGCCGATTGCGAGCCGACCCTTGTCCCCTCTATCATGCTGCCTGCGGTGGAGCTTCTCGGAAGCCTCAGCAGAGAGTGTTCTCGTCGTCCGATGGCTTCATCAATGGCGACAAGGTGGAATCAGGAAGCTGGCCACCGGCAAACAACGACCCAAAAATTAGTGATTGTTGCCGGTAAAATACTAAAAAAAAGGAAAAAATAATCGCAGGGGTACGCAGACAAAAAAGAATTTCCGCTCCATCTTCTTCGGCATTCAACATGAACACTCGCTTCGTATAACCAATTTCACCGGAGGGCCGGAGAGCGAGAGCTTGAGGTAGCAGCCCACCTGAGGGTATGAATTCTCGTCGAACATGGACAGACAGCAAGAGCCAGACGAGGAAGCCCAGTTCTGGATGCTGCTGTCGAACGCCGGAAAGTTGCCTTGGAAATCCACGGCGCCCCCCTCCGGAAAGTTGACTCCCGCCTCGGGTTTGAACCTGTCACCGAGCGGGTGGATCCCGCTGGGGTCAAACGGGTGTTGGCCTCCAAGCTGCAGGCTCAGGCACCCATTCTGGGTCAGCTCGATCCCCGGGGCTTCCTGTGATCCCTTGGCCTCCTCCGTCGGTCTGTCGGTGCCAAAGTAGCCAGAATAGCATGGGAGAGCAGTGCCCATAGAACAATCCATATCTCTGCAACACCAGAAAGGCACATGCATAAACGAAGCGGAAGAATCAACAAAGAAAAACAGAAAGTTTATCGCACCATTTGTATCACCTAAATCTATGAATGGTACCCAAAACCCAATTGACAGAAGGGGAAACCCCTCATCCCTCACCTGGGGCCAATCAAGTTTCCATCATCTGGTAACAACATATGATGATAATCGTGGCCCTGGAGCCAGGCCAGAGGTTGGGGCTGCTGCTCATCGGCCACCACCAACGGCAGATGCGTGGTGTTCTGGAACTACAGAACGAAAATTCCGATAAACAAATAAATGAATTATTATGAGAAGTCACCAGGGGGCTGCTGGATCACTGAAGCATCGCTGCCTCTATCCTTCACCTGGCCGGCGCATTCGAACGGCATAAGCTGCTGCTTCGCATAGCTATCCTGCGGACGATAAAAACAACTGCGACAGTTAGTTTGTGAGACTCGCTAGGACTGATTAACGCCTGCGATAAAAGTCCTGCTGATTAAATATCGTAGTGAAGAATAGAATGAAGGGCAACCACAAACATCTTCCAGCCCCACCTTTTGCAAACGAATTCTATTCAGAGACTCCTTCAGAGACTCTTCCACGGCCCTGATATGTTCTAGATTGCTCGTCTTTCCTGAATCCTCCCAGTAGCTGATATGAAGCCACAAAACTGTCAATGGATGGCACATGCTGGCCAATCAAAAAATTTTGAACAGCTTCATTCAGCTTTGGATACTAGCTTTTAATTTTCTACTTCAGGGCTCCATGGCCCGATTATTTTAATTCGCTGATTACCCTTAACAGAAACAAATGATGAACAACCAAGAGGAGGAGCATAACGATAAGGGTCAATGAGTGGCTCCTAACAAAACCCTCTGTATCAGCTCATGAAGATCGTCCAGGAACCCTAATCCCCTTCATCCAGAACCAAATTATTTTCACAGAAAAACTTGGAAGCCCGCTCATTGCAAACCGCGTATGGACGCAGAGGTAGCATAACTTCGATTTCAAGAAGCTTACGAAGTGAAATCTTAAGTCTCAAAGGGCAAAACTTTTATTAGGACTTAATTTCTGATCTGTAAAATGACAACGACCATAGAATTTCTAATTGAGGCTGGCCTGATTAACCCTCATCAACATGGCTTATTGGGACAAAGGTTGACTAAGTATCAAATGGGAGGTGGCCTGGAGATAGTAGGACTGAAAGAAATCTAACCACAGTTTATGAACAACAAAACGGAAAGGTGTAGCCTATATATCTGCAACACCCCGGATTCTTTAGCCATTGGAGCAAAACAAAGAATTCTCGAAATTCGGTGAGGATAAATAACTCTGGTATAAACGTTTCAAAGTATACAGTTAATTTCCTCTCAAAATGTCCCGTAAGATATGAGAAAAATATGGTAGAATCGGCCTGGAAATCAGGGAAAAATGATGCGAACATACTTTGTAGTTCTATATCACAACATGCAACTTGAGACAACACAAAAAAAAAACCAAGTGAACATTTTATGAAATAAATAGTCCATTCAGTACAATTAATGAAATAAAAAAGCAATATAACATTTACCAATTTACTGTCTGAAGAAAACAAAACAAAGGAATCCACTAGATGCCAATAATCTCAACGACAATTATATGAGATAAATCTGTCAAACACCAATAGGAAAAAAAGGTAACAAATAAATAAAATCAGGCAGGTGTTGTTGGCTCGAAAACAAGGATAAACATAGAACTCCAGAGAACAGAATTCTTGAATTATGACTATCTTTCCCTCCAAAGATTTTCTGAGATCTTGCATTATTACTCTGATGACAAAGAACAGGTTACTATCAAACGCTACCAGATTGACGTTCGAATTTCACCTTAGTCTCTTTTGCACTTCTGCCAGTTGGGCTTGCAGCAGCCGAGAATGGTTAGTCAACTCCTGTGAAAAACATCAACCAAATCCCAACTAGGTGAGGTGGGCAGAGGACAGGGAGAAACTTGAATGATACACGTGGTTGAGAGCCCATTTCTTATCCATACCTCAATTGTCTGGGAGCTGTAAATGGCAAAAGGAAAACGGTGAGAATCGAAAATTTTTAAAAATATTATCTCAGAATGATACAGCCTCATACCTTGAACCCAAAAAGTCCTGTATGTTGACATCATGATCCAACTTCTTGAAGGTCTTTTTCAGGGCCTACGTAGCCAAACGACATAAATTTTCAAATCAAGTACGCAAAGATTGGTCGTACATTTTGATGAAATAACAAAGTTAGAGCACGCAACGAGAAAACAGAAAATTGGATAAAGCGGCATACCTCAAGACTCTCCAACTTCCTGATACAAATTAGATTAAATTAAACTGTGTGATTAT
This sequence comes from Spirodela polyrhiza, assembly GCA_024713555.1. Taxonomy (NCBI): domain Eukaryota; kingdom Viridiplantae; phylum Streptophyta; class Magnoliopsida; order Alismatales; family Araceae; genus Spirodela; species Spirodela polyrhiza. The sequence goes on from CM046535.1 coordinate 7,950,002, forward strand.
AAACAATTATTTGATGCAAAAAAAATAAGGATGGTATTTGAAGTGCCCTTTTTTTTGTACCTTTTTGCCCTCTCCTGTGGGGTTAGCTGAGCAAACTTTGCAACCACTTCCTCAATGGTGCTACAAGAAATGGAAGGATTAGGGAGACCGGAGAGGACAAGCATCTATTGTCATGAAAATATAAATACGAGACCTTATTGACATAAACAATTGGCTATCTGGGTAAGCGCCCGAATGCTGAAATAAGGAATATTAACCATATGAAAAAGAGAAGATCATTGGGTTTCGTCGACACTTTATAGTGAAGAGCAGATGAGCCCAGCATGATCCCTTTTCTTCTAAAATTTTCTTGTTTTTCCAGGACAGGCAAGAGTTCTACGCCAGCGAGAGGCGCTCCTGCCCTGCCTTGTTCATGATGGCTGGACTGAAAGACAAGCCCAGATCGAGGAGTTGAGCTACGAAGAAAGAGGAGGATGGAACCTGCGCTCCCCAAGGCAGAGCGTGGGTTTCCCGGTGGGGGAGAACATGAGGAGCACGATGTCGATGTCGCATAGTATGGACAGCTCCTTCGCCTTCTTCAGGATCCCCGCTCTTCTTTTCGAGTAGGTGACCTGCCGGCCGCTGGTGTTCTCCAGCCTCTTGATCTTCAGCTTCACCCGCCCCATCTCCCCGACGGACCGCCGTCGCAGGCAGATCCCGGAGCCCCGCGGCTCCCCCTCCGCCGAACGCTATACCGCCTTATCGATTCCTGTGAGAATATCGCACCATCGCCGGCGCCACTCTCCCGCCTCGGGCGTCCGCGACGCGTCGCCGATCCTCCGGCCGAGCGGCTTCCCGAAGAGGATCCCAACTTAAACGCAGGCGCCAGCGTTCTCACTGATCAGGGGATCGGAGGAAGGTCGGGTCGTCTGGAAGGAGAGCAGAACGGGATGTGCCCACTTCAATCGTCTAGTTTGATCGAAATTTTCAGCGGGGAGGGGAATGGGCGCTGGGATCATGTATCAGAATCGACTGGGCATGCGCGGGCACAGACAAGAACACGATCGGATTCCAAGGAAGACACGGAGGTGTCATGGGCTCGTCATTGTGCGCAGCGACGTTGATGATGAGCAGCAGGAGGCACGGCAGCGAGTCCAGCCCAGAGGCCGCAATCCGCAAGGGCAAACCCACGAGGCATAATTCGGGCAGGCGCAGGAGTAGAACTCACAGGATAATCTGAGACGACGTCGGAGACCAGAGCGCGGACGGGGCGAGCGAGGAAGCACGAGAACGCGATAGCGGGAGCGGGAGGAGAGAGAGAGAGAGAGAGAGAGAGAGAGAGAGAGAGAGAGAGAGAGAGAGAGAGGCAAGCCAACAGAGACAAGGAGAGGGGGAGAGCTCGGCTAGGCGTCCGAGGACCGGTGGTGGAGCTGGGAGATCGGGGTGGCGGAATCCTTTCAACACCCCTTCCTTCACGTCCTTCGCTGTCCTCCCGTGACGACAATGACGACGATCGGGCCGCAGCATTTTACGCTCTCAAGGAGGAAAAAAAATAAAATAAAAACGAATTCCCGGATCAACAACCACAGAAAATCCCGGAAAAAATAAACAAACCTAAAACATCGTAAATATAAATAAATAAACAGGAAGATCGCTACGTTCCCTCCGTCCAAAACCATTCATTTTTTTCCTATGAAAAGGAATAACCGGGGAATCAAATATCAGCCTGGCGAGCAATCCCAAGAGCTGGTGGGTTTGATAGAGATCGAAGAACGTGGAGTTGAATAAGAACCAAAAAATTATTCCATCTAAGCAAACAGGTAAGAATATCAAGTAACCTGTTTCTTGTCTTTCGATTTGACCCCTGATCATCCGGCACTGTCGACCAAGAAATATATGATTAGACGTACATAAAAAGAACACCAATAATTCGCGAGCCCTGGGATTTAATCTAATCAATTGATACTGCAATCTGGGCACAGCTAGGAAAAAACCTGGTTAAAAATGGTTAACCATTGATTCTTTGTGGATCAACTGATGGAAGATCAAAGAAGAAGAAGAAGAAGACCGCTGCTAGCTGATGGCGCCGAGGAGAGTCCGCATGGCGGCTTGCTTCTTGGCCACCTTGCCATACACTGCTCTGGCCATTTTCATGATCCTCCCCTCATCTACGGGAGCTTCCGCTTCCCCTCTCCGTCGCCCCTCTCCTCCCTTCCTCCTCAACCCCTCCACCAGGACCTTCAACACCCTCTCGTCGCCGCCCACCGCCTCCGCAATGCTCTCCGCTGCTGCCGCCTCGGCCGGGATCCGCCTCTCCCACTTCCTCACCTCCCTCTCCGTCGCGTATGTGGCTGAGTAGGCCTCCCAGAACGACGCCCGGAGGAAAGCCTTCTCCTTGCTCTTCACCACCCACCTCTTCGCCATCGCGTCCTCCAGCCTGGCCGCCACCTCGGGGACCATCGCCTCTTCCATCTTTCTCAGCTCTCCGGCGTACGCGGCGGCCTCCTCGAACTGGCACCTCCGGCAACGGCAGCAGAAGCCCCACGTCCCCGCCATCGCCTCCCGGCGCTTGCTCAGCGGCACCAGGACGTCGAAGTAGGGGAAGGTGATCTCCTCCCCTCCTTTGATGTCCCTCGACGCGTGGACCAGAAGATGGTCGCCGACGTGCAGGCGGCGGGCGTTGGGGTTGCAGGAGTGGTTGATGAAGGACGCTAGGAGCCACAGACCCACCCCGTGGTAGCCCCCGCCGCCGTTCTTCCCCAACACCTTCGCTGAGAACGCGTCATCCGTCAGACAGTTCACGTCGAGGATCTTGAGAATTCTGTTGGTATCCAACGCTTGATCGCCGGACGGTTCATCGCCCCGAGGAGGGCCCTGCTCCGGCACGAATAGCCGGATATCAGGAACTGGGAGATCGTCTTCGTCTTCTCCAGTGGACAGATGGTAGATCAGTCGGAGGATTCTGCGGGACTTGCCGGCGGCGTCCAGCAACCTCGCCACGAAGTCTTTCCACATGACCAGGCGAGCCCCCTCGCTGGACATGGGGTTCCCGGGCTCCGGCAGGATTCCCCGGCCGATGACCACCGCCCTCGTCACCACCAGCGTGGACCCCGACTCGATGTTCTTGGTAGCGAAGAGCCCCCGCCCGCCGCCGCAGCCCTCGGAGCGTCTGATCACCACGGGGCCAACGTACTCGGCGAACTCCGGCGGGTCCCCCTTGAAACCGTCGAGAACCCACTGGGAGAGATCGAAGGCCCCTGTCTTCGACTGGGCCTCAAGCTTCTCGCAGCGGTCGATCAGGCCGCGAAGGGCGGGGTCGGAGCCGCCGAGCGGCGCCAGGGCTCGCCGGAAACAGTCGGCGGCGCTGGAGTAGCGGTCGAGGCCGAGGAGGATCTTCCCTTTGCAGACCAGGGTCTTCAGGTGGGAGGGATCCAAATCCAGGGCGCGGTCACAGTCGCTGGCAGCCCCCGGAAGATCCCGCAGGCGCAGGCGGGCCTCCGCCCGGTTGGAGAGCGCCCCGCAGAGGATCTTCTGGAGCTTGGGGTCGCCGCCGGCGTCGCCCGAGACGTGGTGGAGGCAGAGGGAGATGAAGCGTGTGTACAGTCGAATGTACCCCTCCCAGTCCTCCAGGAGCAGCAGCTCCGTGGCTCTGCTCCTCAGCTGCTGCGCCTCCTCCTCCATCGGCGTCCCCCTCTCTCTCTCTCTCTCTCTCTCTCTCTCGCTCCCCTGAACGGCCCAGAGCCCCGATGCCTCCAGATTTTTGAAAGGCCGGACCCCCACAACGCGCTCCCTCTTGGCCGTTGAAGTCGGAGCCTCGTAACGGCTACTTTGACGACTTCCACCACCGGCCCTCGAATCCCATCCATCGGACGGTCGAGCTTCAAAGAGTCGATGCTGCGGAGGCCCTTCACGGCGCCCTTTGGTCCTCCCCCGGCCTCGATCACGCCTGAAAAATCCGGCCTTTTTTTTTTGGGCGGCCAGTTTTTTGGCTGATCGGGATTCGCCATTATCTGTTTTCTTTAATCGGGATTGAATAATACCCCACCGAAATGGGTAATTTCTGTATGCGATCGGGCAGATCCTGGCCATGGATGGCGCCAGGGGAGCGATCGGCGGTACCCACGAAGATCCTGCTGAGCTCCCCCCATTCCGGTCCGGCGGCAGTAGCGGAGTCGGCTACCTTCGCCATCGGCGCCGTGAAGACGGGGGGGAGCTCCGACTCCCGGGAGAGACCAACCACCCTTGCCTGGCCGCGGCTGCGCCGCGTGGCGGTGGACATGGTCGCGAAGGGAGAAGGGCGGCTGATACTGCCGTGCGCGTTTTTCGACTGGTTCGAATCAAGGAGGTGCTGCTCAGTACAAAGCCCACAGAGAGAGAAGAGGGGAGGACGGCGGATCGTCGCGGCGGTGGCGCGCTTCCTCAGAAACCGACGGAGGCGTCGGCGAACCATTTTCGCTCAGAGAGAGAAGCAGCCGCCGCCGCATCTTTTGAAGCTTCGGATCTCGGGGCCGTCGGAGAGAGCCATCCCAATCCCGGACCTCCCCCCTTTCCCGACGCCCCCGTAGTACAGCCTCCACCCTTCGCCATCCATCTGCACCAGGCACGGCGAGCCAACTCCGCCGTCGTCCCACCCTCCCTCTGCAGACGGTCCGAGGACGGCCTCACCGCCACGCCGCCGCCAGTCCTTCAGCCCGTCCGGCGATTCCGCCACTCCGATGCTGCGGCGCCCGTCGGCGGAGACCCCTTCGTACGCCATAAGGTACCCTTGCCCCTCCTTCCCTGTCCTCACGACGTGCCCGCACATCACGCCCGCCTCGTCGAAGGCTCCGGCCGGCCCGCCGCCCATCACCTTCCCCAGTTTGGCCCAGGTGATGCCGTCCCTGGACCTGGCGACGCCGATGGCGAACTGCCGGGTCTGCGGGTCGAACGAGTGGTAGTACATCCTCAGATCGCCCGCCTCGTGGTAGACGACCCTCGGCGCCGCCAGAAACAGGGAGTCCCACTCTCCAGCCTCTCCGACGTCCAGCAGCGCGCCGGTGTGGTGCTCCCCCTCGATCCTTGCCCAGTGGCAGCCGTCCTGGCTGATGGCGAGGCCCGGCAGCGACTTCAGGGCAGCAGCCGCCGGCGGCATGTCGACTTTCTCTGCATTGTAGCCCGTGTAGTACATCCAGTAGAAGGCGCCGGGGCTGCTGACCTTGGCGCTCGACATGCTGATGACCTCCGCCGGCCTGAGGGCCACGGTGTCGAATGCCCACCAGTCGTCACTCCGGCCGACGACGAGCCCCGCGCCGTTCCCATCCACGGTCCCGTCCCTCTTCCAGTGGATCCCGTTGGCCGACGTCGCCAGCCCGATGCACTCGCCGGAGCGGTCGCCATCTCCGCAGCCGTGGTACCACAGGAACCATCTCTCGCTGTCGTCACCGACATACCTCTTCACAACGGGGGAGCCCACCTCTCGGCCGTCCCAGGCGCCCGCAGCACCGACGTCGAACACGAGCCCCTCATTGGACGACGGGGTCAGCCGGGGGGTAGCGGCCTCTGCGCCCGCCGGAACGGGAGGCCGCAGCGAGGCGGCGCCACCTCCATCGCGGGCATCTCTTCCAAGGCATCGGGTGGCGACCCTGCCGCTTATCCTGCCTCCTCTGCTCGGGCAGCGGACCAGACTGGAGCGGCGTCCACCGATCTCTCCGGCGAGGCGGAGGGTTCCAGAAGGCGGAAAGGGGAGGGCCCCTCTCGGCGAACTCCGGTAGGGTCTACACGTCGCCGCCGCGGGCTCCATGAGCTGGGCAAGGAAAGAGACGGAGAACTGCCGCGAGGAGGCGGCCGGCGAGGGAGAGCGGAGGCGCGGCTCTCGGCGGCGAGAAAGGGGAAGGGGCCGGGGAATCGGATGTGTGGCGGTCGTTGCAGGGCGACTCCTGCCGAGTAGCAATATGATTGGCCGACGGAGGCCCCCGAATTCGATTCTACGCTGGGCCTCATCCACGCCACGTCGTCCACTTTCCTATTAAAGCCGCATTCACGAATCCTTCGGGCCCCATACGTTCATTAATTGTATGTATTGATCATGCTGATATTAAAAGGAACTAATTTTCTTAGATAACTAAATAAATACCATTTTTATTTTAACTTATATTATTTGATCAAAATGGGATATAACATTAGAAACATATTTATTAAAATGTGTTAGTGACTTGGAATTAAGACTTAGGTAACTACATATTAAATAAATATGTAGTTAGATAAGAAGACCATATCTTCTAGTTTTAAGGATGCTATAAAAAAAGGGGGGGAGGGTGGTTGGTTGGTGCTTTCTAAATTAAAATTGGAAGTATTATATTATTTCTAAAAATGATACTCACATTTTTAATGATTTTACCCACTTGTCTTCATCCGCTTTCTCTGAATTTTACCCTTGGGTTCCACTCAATCAGAGTGCTCAAATCATTTTGACATTGACACTTTATCTAGTCTCAACTAGATTTCTAGCCAACTCAATTGTTTCTCATAAATAATTTTTCAATATCTAAAGCTTTCAGGGGCAAACACATGTTAGCACTCAAGTACTTTATTCTAAATTGACAGCTTTAGAGGAACAAAAAAATTACCACCCAATTATTTTTTTTACTTTCATAGTAGTATTCAATATTAAATCAAGAAAAAAATATTTTCAGTACCTAAATTGTAATGATGAGTCACTTGAACGTTTGAGAGAAATTCATTGATTTTGACTCATCATCAATTTTTCTATTTTATTGTACTTTTTTAAAAGATTAATAGTGTTTGGAAAAGCATTTCTTCACTGGTTTACTCTCTCATAAATACATGCTAAGACAACTCCCTTTATTGTGTGAAGAAAAAAATATAGTAAATTGAGTTCTACAAATTCTAAAAATTTAAATAAATCATATTAGTAGATTTTCAACACAATGAATTATTTTGAAGGATTATGAAGATGTTTGAATAATTCATAATATGAGAATACTTACTCTCAACTAGCATGTTTTCCCTAGATAATGCTCTATTATATTAAATTTCATATAATCCTTTCATAGTGTTTTTCTTAACTATAAAACTCATGTAACTCAAGGATTTATCTTCTTGAGAGTAGAAGAGAGATTTTATATTACACAATTGATGTTGCAATTTCATTGGGCTACTTCAAGGGTTAAGAAAATACCTTCAGCATAATTATATCATACAAAGTGCGATTTGATCCTTTTATCAATTTAATCATCGTATGAGCTATGAAGGCTCCAAAAGCCAATATACCTCAAATAATTTTTTTCCAACATAGGCAACAATTTTTTTTTCTCCCATTACCCTACTCCACTCTTTAAAGTTACACAACCTTCTAAAGTTTTTGATCACTTAAGACATTAGGGTTTAAGATTGAGGCTTAAGCTTCTATTATTGGATTGCATGAAGCTTCCTTGATGTGAGATGTGGACCTTGAGTTTTGATATTTTAATTCATTGGAGGGGTATTTTTCTTTTTTAACGGATTTTTATTTGGCTCTTATAATTATAGAATTGCTAATTTTTGATCATTCCAATGGTAACTTGTCAGTCTAACAATTAGGATATGACCCAAATTCTTAGTGTCAACTCATGTAAGTCTTGCTAGTTAAAATAAATCGTATAGGAGTGCTATGACATTGGTTCAATGTGTTGTAGCATGGAACCAAGCTAAAACAGCCTTGGTTTAAAATCATTTTAGCCTAACAAATGTTATCAATACAAAATATTATGTAAATTATCTAGTAACCCAAAATGCCTAAAAAATTAAAATTTTTTGATGTCTTTTGCTTATAGTATGAAAACTAAGTGAAAAATTGATAGACTTGCAAGTGAGAAACAAAAAATATCACTAATTATCTGATCCACAATACAATCATCATCATAAAGGGCACCTAGTGAACCCAATACCTTTACCCCTAATTGAGAAATAGTTAATGAATAAATATCTTGATGGAAATAATTAACATATCAAAAAATATGTATGTGTCAATAACATAAATCAATCTCTTTATCTCTTACATGGCTTACTTTGATTTATATGAATCCTCGAATAGTTGTTTAAGCTGAGATCACTATTAGTTTTATTGATGCAGCCCATAATGAGAAAGCCCAATAAATGTAATCCATAATAAAGAAGTAGAGGCCCAACTATGAATTTGGGTCACAAAGTATTAAAAAGAGGCCAAGTGTTTACAAGATACTTAGAGGTGTAAAAAGTTATTCTTGTTTTCTACTTTATGTCTTTTCTCTTCTAAATGTATTTATGTCTCTATCCATCTCAAATGTACTCCAAGCCTCAACTTTAAATATTTTTATAATATGCTTCAAGTCAATTCCTTGCTTTATGTCTTTTCTGCTCTAGAAGGTAGACTTGTTTCCATTCTTCTAGAATGTACTTAGGATTAAGCATTAAATACTATCAAAGTCTGTTGCAAGTCTTTCCAACATACTTTGACTATGGCCTTAAGATTTATTTAAAATTTTGCTTTGTGGAGCATTCCATCCCCTTTCTAGCCTATATAAAGGCCCTATTTTAACTCAAGGGGGATAGCTTTTTAAAATATTATGTTTTCTCCTCTATGAGAACTCTCCCCCTTTTTCTTGTGGATTCAGGTGTCTCCTTGTGAATTGAAGGTTGAAGACTCCAAATGTGTAGATTTAAAAGTTAGTTTCTTCTCAAAGTGTTGAGTTTTGTGAATTCAAGATCAAAACTTGTTATCTTTCATGTTAGTATTGTGTTAATTGGTATAAGAGTAAGTCAACATTCTTAGTCAACAGTGAAAGATATCTGGAGCTAAATTTGTTCATAAAAGTGATGATGATTCACTATAGGTATGTCCATTCTTGAAATCTGATTTTATAGAGTTTGCAAATAGAATTGGTCAAAAATTTAAAGATATTAGTGATACATTGAAACAACTTTTGACAAGAATGAATACAATAGAAAGTAATGTACCAACTTGGAAATAAAGAAATATGATGTACTCGAAGAGTATAACCTAGCTAGATAGGCATTGTACTTCTAGTTCAACAAGCTCTAAATCTAGACTCAAAGATGATTTTTCTAAATATTTTCATATAAAAATTGATGTACTATGTTTCAATGAGAATTTGAAGATTGAAGAGTTTTTAAATTAGTTGTTTGAAGTAGAATGATTTTTTAAATATATGAAAATTTTTAAAGAAAAATAATTTAATTTATTAGCTCATAAACTGAAAGGTAGAGTTTTTGTTTGATGGGATTAATTATAGACCACACACAAGGTAAGGGAAATAACTTGTACAATCTTAGGACAATGAAGAAACTACTAAAATCTTGTTTTCTTCCACCAGATTATGAATAAATTTTATATGAATAGTATTAGAATTTTCATCAAAGATACATATCTATTTATGATTAATTTAAAGAATTTTATCATTTATCTTCTCAAATTGACTTGACAAAGTCATAATCATATATGATTTGAGATTTAAAGGTAGTCTAAGTTGGGAAATTGAAGATAAGATAGCTTTATAGTTATTTTTGAAATTAAATGATATTTTAATGGCTGTAGAGAGGGTTAAAGTATTATTAGAGAAAGGAGAAAACTTCAAAATTTTGAGAGTCAAAATTTTGCACAAATGATGTGCAAACATTTGCTTCTAATAGTAATGATGATATGAATTCTTAACAATGAAAAAGCACTTCAAAAATATTTTAAAGCTACTTCGATTGGTTAATAATGTGTTCCTTACAATATATTCTAATATTACAACAATTTACCTGATTTACAATATGTAGAGTATTCACAAATGAGTCTTTGTGTGGAGGACTTGGTTGGCTTTCATATGAGCACATACTTGGTAGATGTGTTTATTTGTCTTGGAGGAGTATAATTTAACTCACATGAAAAGTAAATTTCATTTACAGATTGTATGCTTTGATGCACTTCACTAATTTGTCTTTTTTACATATATGTCATCACGACTGACAACATTAGTAATAATAATTAATGGTCCTAGCCTTAGAAGGGGTCTTGAAGGATACTGATTATAGGTTCAACAAGTAATAACATGCTCTATGTATAGCGATCATCTTCAACTTAGTTGTCTAATGAGACTTGAAGGAGCTAGGTGCTCATACTACACCTTTAAGTGATGAGGATAGTGAAGAATGTGTGTATGCATCACAAGATAATAATCAAAGAACAATTGGAGAGATTATCTATAGGTTGGGATGGCTTGTCATTGTGACTTAAGCATCATCATAAAACATTAATCACGATAAGCATTTGTGCGAGGAGTTGAGTATGACGATCAATAATATACTTATTAAAGATGTCCCCATTAAATGAAACTCAACCTACGACATGTTAGAAATCACTTGGGAGAAAATGGCGAGTAATTATCTTAATGTAACCAAGATGAACTATTCATTTACATCTAAAGAGTGAAATCCTCTTAAGATGTTTGTAGATAAAATTTTTTATCTTTCCATGAGATCACAAAGGTTCTTTTCAAGTCAAAGACCACCACTGCAACAACTAATTAGACTCATCAATTGGTGTTCTAGATAATCTTTCTTATGATACAATGAGACCACCAATGAACATTGAGTAATTAATGACACTTAATAACACATATAAAGTGATAAATGATAAGTTACTCAAATATGAGTGTCACTTTAAAACAAAGCCCATATTTTTTATTTCTTTGCCATTAAACTCTCAAATAAAGTTCACGTAAATTTTTTGTTGATAAACAAGACTTTGTTCTACAAAACTTAATTTAGTTGCTCGAGGTAGTACTTGACCTATCAAGTGATATTATGCAAGTTACTAAAGGTATGTCATCTACAAATGTCAATTGTTATAAAGTAATATTTGTATTGATAAAGTGTCATCTGACTACAATGACTATTTAGGTGACTATGGTTGAAATAGGTGATTATTTAGTTGAACTTTGGATCAGTGATTACAATGTTGACTCACTAAAATGGTGGCATAAGATTAGGCATTAAAAATATCTATGCCTTGTAGTTTTTGTAAAGGAGTTCCTTCCAATTTGTTCATACGATGAGTGCTCCCTCGAAATATCTTTTCTTGGTAGGATAGAGAATTGTTACTTTCAAAAGCTCATTGACTAATTTAAATGCTAAAACTCTTGTGTTCATTTTAAATGATTTAAATTATTTCTATTTTAATGTAAGGCAATTGCATGCATGTAATCAAATATTTTAACTCAACCCAATTTTTTCGAAGACATACGACCTTTGTCCCTCTTTGGCTTGATTCTATGAGATGAACGATTAAAATAAAGTATCATGAAATGATTCATTTACTTATTAATATATCATATATTCTTATTTGAAATACTAATTTTAAATGATCCAAAAAAATCATGTAAATTAATTATTTTTATAAATTTTTAATTTTAGATAATTTTGATTAACCACTATAATTATGGGGTCATAAATCGATTTAGTCAAAAACTAATATAATAATAATAATTTTGATTAACCACTATATTTGTCCCGTCTCTGACGTAAGGTCCGTACTCTCAACTGCTGGCGTACTGAATCAGCACGTGCTCATTTAAAAGCCGGAGGACGGGAATTATTACTACTTTCGTACAGTTATTGTCCCGTCTGCTTCGCGCGCTCATGGACGGGAAAACGACAGTAGGATCCAGAGTACCGGTGCTCTCTCTTGCTCCCTTTAGACTTCGTCCTCTCCCCACTATACATTCACACGCTGTGCTCCCATTTTCCACAGTAACGAACACCAACGGGTCGAAAGCAGGAGCCCCGAGGGCGGGAACGTCTCCTGCCGCAGCCGCCGACGACCCGAGTGACTGCCGACGGTAGGCGATTGGGATCATGCTAACTCTCCCTTTTCCTTCGCCCTCCCGACGCCCCCGTCTCCCTCTTGGGGGACACACCGGGGGTTGTTCAGTGGTAGCGCCAGAAGGGCGGTGGAGACCGATTAGAGCTGCTGGAAGAGAGGACCAACTCGATGGTTTGTCCCCCACCTTTGGGGTCTCACCATCCCACGCCGCTCCGGCTACCGCGTTCTCCTTTCTGTGGCAGCCTCCTCTGCAGGGTCATCATTTGTCGGAGACAGAGGAAGCATATGGGAGCAGACCGACGGACCCCCCGGAGGCGGCGCCGGTGCCACAGGAGGCGGCCACGCCATTTCCCACTGGCCTTAACCAGAGCTTATGCCGCGGCACGTGGCGTTCATCATGGACGGCAACTCGAGGTGGGCGAGGGAGCGGGGGCTGCCCACATCGGCTGGACATGCGGCTGGGTATCGGAGCCTAAGGGAGGTCGTCCGATTGTCTGGCGACTGGGGTATTAAGGTCCTTACTGTCTTTGCCTTCTCCTCGGAGAACTGGCTCCGGCCGAAGGTGAGACCCATTCTCTACCCATCCCTCAGTAATCATCAAACCAGCTTCATCGATTGCTCTTTGCTACGATTTCAGACCGAAGTGGATTTCCTGATGAGGTTGTTTGAAGGGGTGATCCGAGAGAACTTGGAGGAGTTTAGGAGGTACGCCCACAACAGTCTATAGCACTTTGTCGAAAATATGATATAGATCACCGCTGTAAAGCAACGATCGTCGGATTTTTTTTTTCTTCCGTGGTCTTGAGAGGGGTACTCAGGTCTCCGTACTAAACCAGCCAAGACACCTTAAAAGAATGTGGCAACCGAAGCTGTGTTTGTCTAGTTCCATTCCCAGAAACCAATGGAATTTGACCGTGACTGAAAGAAAATATGAATGTCGGTTTTATCTTCGCATGCCATCTCTAAAGCTACAAAGCCATTCAAGAAATTTCTTTCTGTCCCATGTCAATTCTTCTTCGAATTTTAGCCTGTGTTTCGCTGGGTACATTATTCCTTGCTCGGATGGGGTATCTCTTGAATTTTCCATTCCCCAGCGGTGGATCATGGCTGTTGAGATCGATTCGGTTTTTAACTTTCCTCTGGATCTCCTGTTCTTTAAGGGTGCCCCTCCCACTTATTCGGGGGATTTTTTCATGCTGTAATTTTTTTTTTGACTGCGGTTATTGTCTTCCTTCCTCTGCTTTCCCTCAAGTTGCCTTTCAGCTCGGACGACATCTCACGATGTGCGCCAGAATAGAGATGCTTCTCCTACGACTGTAGACCCTTACATGCTTCAGTTGTGGATTAGTTGCTTGATCATGCGTATTCTAGCAGCAGTTTGAACTATTTAGGAGGTTTCATTGAACCACATTACACCCGGGATACATTGGAAAAGCTTAACTTATTCCTTCTATAGCAATATCATTACGATTTAGGAAAGGCATCCGGCCAATTCTGTCTTTGTAACTATCCTATCTTGGTTTCTCCTTTTTTTTTTTCTCTGTAGCTTGCATCACTTATACAAATGAAACCCTGTCTTAGAATTTTTTCAGAAATCACAGTTAGGATGATATTCTAGCAGGATTTTCTCTTCTACCCCATGCAACATGCGCGAGATGTAACGTGGAGATGACCTCGGTTTCACCTTTTTAGTAAAAATCATGATGACTAGGACTCACCCCACGACCTGCAAACATTTTAAAATACATTTTACACACGGCGACTATTTCGTGGGAGCTGGGCACTCTGACCTGTGGGGGCCTAACAACTGCATCGTTGGGGATCTAGGAGGTACACGAGTCATGATCTTCTCCAGGGCAGTGGGAATCTTGGGACTCTCCTGATCCGACCCAAGTAACACTAACTCTCCTCAAAGGGCAGAAAACAGGGGGATCTTCCTGCGGTTGTAGTTGATGGTAGTAGGACAAAGAGGAGAGCTGCTGAAAATGAAAACGGTGATGCTGAGGTCTCCCCGTCGTTCGAACCACCTGTGGAATGGCTAGACAATCTCGTCTTTGAAAAGTGTGCCTTCACTAGTGGTGATGATGCCTCTGGCCTGTTTTCCTTGTATTGTTTTTTTTCTTCTCTTGAACAGGCAGGGAATTCGACTGTGCCTCATTGGCGACGCCGCGAAACTCCCTCCATCCCTACAGAAGCGGGCGATGGAAGCTGCAGAGGTTACCAAGGAGAATACAGTGATGGAATTGCTTGTGGCCATTAGTTATAGTGGACGCAGTGACATCGTACAAGCATGTCAGAAGATTGCACGGCGAGTGAGGGATGGAACGCTTGAACCGGCTGACATCACGGAGGCAGTGATTGAGGAAGAACTTGTGACGAATTGTACGGTCAACTCTCCTCACCCAGACCTTCTTATCCGGACAAGTGGTGAGCTGAGATTGAGCAACTTCCTTATATGGCAATCTGCTTACTCCGAACTCCGCTTTTCCAAATCACTGTGACCCGATTTTGGGGAGGCCGAGTATGTTGATGCTCTCTCCTCATTTCAGCAAAGGCAGCGGCGGTTTGGCCAACGAACATAACGATAATTACTTGTAAGTAGGAACGAGTTTAGTTAGTGCCACATTCTCGCTCATACAGCAGTTTCTCCACCGAAAGACCACCGACTGACTGTTTCTCTGCTTACACATCGTTTGATTTGAGGCAACAATGTCGATGGGTACTTAAAAAGGTGCTCCCTAGTGCGTGAATTCGTGCCTGCGGTTTAGAATGCGAGTACGGGGCACTTATTGTAGTCTGACTCTGGCCCAATTGTACTGGTTGTGCCACTGTGGGCTGCATTGATTTTACAGGCTGTACCTTGTTAGCTCCCCAGTGAGCCTTAGACATTCGAAATGGAATTACAGATGCCGATTGACCCTGACTACTCCTCCAGATAACTCAATGAGTTTTATGTGATAGTAGTTAGGTCTTTTGCTTGGTGAAGTGATTGAGCATTAGGGTTGGGATTAAGGGATGGTTGGGTGATATTGAGTGTTTTAGGGTAAGCTGTGGTTGTTATGGAGAGAGTAGGACTCTTGCTAAACCACCTACAATTTTAGGGCTCCTCATAGCCCAAACTAACTTCCTATTTTGTTAATCTTCTGTTTTTAGTGCATATTTCCTTTTTAGTACTATACTTGACTTTTCGTTAGCTGGTTCCAGGTTGAGGGTTTTATTAATCTCGTGTTGCAGCATGAGATGTGATGGTCCCAAGGTTCAGTGACACAGAGGTTAAAACCCTTGGAAGAAGAGGTTGAGGGCATGCGGAGCCCCTTTCATAAGTTGTTAGCAGTGTAGGAAGCACAGAGCATGCCAACAACAAGATCAAAGAGAAGAAGATCCAGAGAAAAAATATTACAATTTGGAGGGAGAATTGATGTGTTAATTGTTGTGTAATAATATAACCATAATTTAATAATCTAATAAACTGAATTTCAAATATGTTTCAGTAATTAGTTTAGTGGAATCAAATTGTGTTCACAAGGATGAAAGACAAAAGTATGTTTTAAATTTGTTCTCAGCATTCATTATAAATTAAACAACTAAGTAATAGAGAGGGAAGAGAGAGGAAGATCTTGTTGGTCACCAAGTCGCTATGGCTGAACTTTCTTTTCCCTGCTAGTGTGAAAACGATTCTTATTCAGCTACAGCTTCAATCTAAACTGTCTCTATACAATCTTGGACTTGTCTTGACCTGTGGAATTCTAGAAGACACTACAGAGACGAAGAAACAAAGGGGAAGCAAAGAAAATTTCATTAGCAGGTTGTCCTATTGACAATAAAATAATAGATAGTCTACGGCTATGTGAGATCTAAAAATGATAGGATAAATGGTTCTAAAAAAACTATGTTTGATTTTGTGTGTGTGCCGTGTTGCATGATGTAATGAAACAAAATACAGAAATTAAAAATCATAAAATTAGAGGGTAAACTAGAAGAAAATCCTGTCAAAAGTTGTGTCATGCACAAATAACTTTGGAAGAAAAATGAAGCCAATAAATACATGAAAAAAAGTCTCCAGAGAGGAAACAACTGGAAAAGCCAATAAACTGAAAACATGAGATTTTACATAGAATAAAGGACTATTGTGCTCCTTGCCATTACAGCAAGAACGAGGTGTTCCCTCTCCGTCAAAAAAGAGAGAAGCTTTGAACATAAGATAGAGACCCTTTTTGTGTCCTTCCTCACCTTTTAATGTGAAAGAGGCATGAATATGCTTCCTTAATTAGCTCCAAAAAGCAATAGAAAAATGAAAAGAGGCGATGGAAGAATTTAACTGTGGTACTTGGTCATTTTCTCTTTATAGTTTTTGTGGACTTAACATTTTAAGTTGACCTAGCTAATGTGGCTTAATGACACGGCCTTAAATGGTTGTGATATGAGCCTGTTGAAATGTCAAAACTATTTATTAAATCCCCTTTTCATGCTGATGTGGCAGAGAAGGCTTGAACATTAATCAATGAATCTTGGCTAACTTATCACATGCTCGAACACAACCCAAAATATTTTCTGAAAATCAAGAAAATTCTAATTCAAAATTTAACATTAGAAAATCCTCTTTTTAATTTATATTGTTAGTTTTTTTTTAAATTTGATTTTTGGTAAGGATATTAAAGCAAATTAGTATCACTTGCAATATTCATACATATAAACTGCTACAGAACAAAAAATTTTCATTAATTCAAGAAAATATGTATTAAGACATTAATTAAGGTATCTAACCCATTCTGTATTCAAAACAGAAGTTGCATTAAAAAAAAGATATTTAGAGTAAATGCTTTAAGATTATAATTTTAGGATTTAGGGTTTAGGTTTTTTTTCATTATTATTAGGTGCCATGAGTTCATATCCTTGGTAGAATCTTTTTAGTATCAGAGTTCAAAACTTTGCTTTCATGTCAAATGGGTTCAATAAGTACTTCTAGATATGTGCTGTCATGTAGCGCATAGGACCTATTGCATGTGTTCTTGAATCCTTTCCACCTGAACACTTCTTTACTGGCATCATTTCTAGTGCTGTTGTGGGGATATGTACCCTTCTGTACTTGATTTCTTATGTTTACTTCAGTTGCTTCCTTTGGCTCTGTGGTATATCTTTATGAGCCTCAAAGTTCTATGAAATGTTGGCAAAGTCAGCCTCAGGTTCTGATAGATTTTATCATTATGAAGCTTGTATTATCTAATTCTATCTTCTCATAGTATTTTGTCTCATCAAGAGTAAATAGATTCACTGATTTTATTTTAACTATTTAACATAGGGCAAACTTGCCTTTTCATTGGTGTAATTTCCAATTACTTTGCATGGAAATTCTCACACCAATAATCTTTATATGTTCATCACAAAACATCCTCATTAGCTAAAATATGAGCAAATGTATGTCTCCCAATATTAATTTTTAACGTTTTACATGTGATGTAGTTCATTACTGATTATTTCCCACAGCTTCTTCAATCCACATTGATAGCATTTCTCCTAGTCTACCATTCTCACCAAAAACTTGCAGATCTAATTCCACCCATACACGGTGAAAGTCCAGTTATTTACTATTTGATAAGACTGTCCACCAGAGCCTTTCTTTCAGCCACCATTTTAGTAGTTGAATCATAATAGTTTGAGAAGCCCACAATTATGGATCTCTCATGATCTTTGATGATTCCCCCTCCCCATCAGCTCCATGTATACATGATCAAGGTTATGATGTGCAGCTCCATCAATATTTAACATGAAGTACAGCTCTCACTTGTCAAGGTTTTTTGGGAGGTAAACTCCAATTATTTAGGATATTAGCCTCTTCGGCTAAAGTTTCCATTGTGGCAGTGACTAATGGTGAAAGGTCGTTTGCCTACACCTTGCATCTATGAATGATGAATATAAATTCAAATTCGCATCCATATAATAGTATAAAATTTCTCACTTTACATGTTTCACATAGTGAATATGTCATAATGGTTCTCTATAGAATTTTTACAATTGATTCTTTATTTTATACCTAAAAAATAATCCAACCAACTATAAAAATATTTTTCTAATTTTTCAACAGTAATTCTCATTTATTAAGAAATCATTCTCAACATTTTGTAACTCATTCACTTTTCAAAAAGAGTTGGCTTTAGGAATTAGGATTTTGGGTCAATCTAGAAGAATGGTTGTCAGTATTTGAAGTGTCACATCACTAGAACATATGTCATATTATCAATTATCATGCGGTAAAATAGATATTATTGATTACCATTGTGTGAACATTAGGCATAAGTAATGTTATTAGTTGTTGTTTGGTAAACTAGACATAATCAATTATTAATGCTCATCAAAAAGAAAAATCAAACTTAATTATTGTTGTGAGTATTTAATCTTGCTATTCACGTGGTCAATAGTTGTCGGCTAAAAGAAGAAAGAAGAAGTCAAGGAAAAATAGCAATTGAAAGAATCATTATTGGATCTAAGGAATAAAGAAGAAGACAAAAAGGAAAGGGGGAAACTAGCTAGAGGAGGAATAAAGGTTACAGAAGAAGAAGGAAAATTCTCAGTTATCTATTGGCAATCAAATCAAGAGTTTAGTAATTTTTATTTTTATTTCGTCTTTTTGTTCATTCAGTGACACTTTGAATAGAAAAACCTATATTTTTAATTTTATTTAATTTAGTTACTGTGTTTTTATTCTTATTATCTTGAGTGAGAATTTAATTAGCACTTGATTTAAAACTCTTTATATTCTCTTTTCTCAACCTTTGGTGAAAAAGAAGGGTAAAAAAAGACTACTTTAAGCTTTTATGATTTGATATAAATTTAATATTTTAAAGTACAACTTTTTTAAGGATTTTGCTGCTTGACAAGCAGCCAATTTAAACTTTCATAATTTTAGTTTATTTTTTATTCCGAATTTGTTTATTTCTTTTAGTGTATCCTTAATTAACATCTAGGGTAGTTTTGCATCACTTTTATTTTTATTTTACTAGGGATTTTATTTCAAATATTCCAAAAACATCAAAACTCAATGAAAATTATCATTCTAAGCTTTTCACATGACATTTTTTCAACTATTTTAATTTACTAATGATATAGTTATCTCATTCACAAAACTTTATTTGACTTGTCTGAAAAGAATCAAAAAAATAATATCACGAAATATATTGATAAAATAAGGTTAATAAATGTAGAGAGAAGATTCTCTCATCTCATCTCATTTCATTTTTCTTCCTTTTTTTTGAATCATCATCTTTGTTAGAAAATTAGATTTCATTCAAATTAATTCTCATCATCCCCAAGGATCAACCAGAACTTACCTAAATACTAATTAATCATCAAAAGGCTCTATTATAGAAATATTAAGTTTTCATGCATAAAATATGACGATTATTTCATGAATATTATGTTAGTAAAGCAAGCTATCTTTGGTATGAAAAACCTTTAGATGCTCCACAATATATGTATTTTACAGAGTTCAATAGTCATCTCTCTGGACTCTATGCCTTTAGTCTATTGTCTATCAAATTATGCCACACACTCTTCTACTTTCACATGTTGGTTCATTTTATGATTTTAAATCATTCCAAACCTCATCCTTCTAGGAGGAAAGTCTCCTTATTTGATGCCATTCTCTAGTGTACCACAAAGTCCTCAAGTTCTATAGCCCAAATCTTGCATCTATGTAAAATAAATGCAGCCATATATGTTGGTTTTCAGGTTTGTCCTAGAGTCAAGGAGGGGAAGTGTTGAACTGATTGAGTTCTATTTCTAAGTCTATCGAAATCTATTTTGAAATCCTTATGTCTTTCTTCTACTTTCGATTTATACTCTTGCCTTGATTTAGTAAGTAATGACTCAATGATTTTTTCAGTGGTTTGGCAATACTACTTATGTTCACTCAGATATTTCACTCATTTTCTCCTCCCATTTCCTTTAGGTATTTCTGCTTCTACTTTTGAATGATGTTTAACTTTCTCATAGTTTTCATTTATTTATTTCTAGCATCTTACAAACTCAGACAAACTAATTTACTTCTAATATAAACACCAAAAAAATGCATGAGCTAAATCTGGCATATTAGTATGAATACCTTGGGTCACAAAGTTTCAACAATGGTGTAAGGGTGTTTGCTACCCTTAAATACTGATTCTCATCTCACATAGGCACTATTTGCTCAAAGTATCTACAGGTTAACATGAACTTCCTGTTAAACAAAATCTATAAGTTTGTAAACCTATAAGTTATTCACCGAAAAAATAGAATGTGACACGTTGGGACACACCCAAAGGATTCAACAAGGGGAGAGGGCCTGCATCGCAATTCACTTCCTATAAAACATGGAATAATCCTTATTCACTACAAGGTTGGTATACAACAACTTAATACACGTCAGTACTGAGGTGTCAAACACTAAAAGCATCTCATTTTTCTTTGATTCTAATGATAACTGCAACTAGTTCGTTTACACACTTTTCACTTGATGCCAATTTAATTTTGTAGTGAGTAATGTTATTGATAGTTTTGCATGATATAAAATGAAAAAAAATTGATACAAAATGAAACAAACTTGGGATTTTGCAATGATCTTTTTGAAGTGATCACAATGGGATGACTATAAGAAATGTATTTTAGAAGAAGCTAGTTTGGTGTTTACTATACACGCAATAAATAGTAGGATATCCATAGCACATCCAATGTGTTTTTAAGTAATAACATATTTAGAAAGTGATCAAATTGTTTAGAAAAAAAATTTCATGAAACTTATAAAAGCCCAGATGGACCTCATGCACCATAAATTCTAGCATTGGAAATATTTTATGAGTACATAGATATTCAAATGGTCTTGTCAAAGAGAGGCCAGGCATGATTTCTTGACTACCCACCATTTCTAATTATCGTCAGCATAATTGATTGAAATTCTTCTTGTCGTGACTAATAAACGTGGCATGTTTCCAATAACTAAGCTATACTGGTGGAAATCCAATTGCACTAATGTAGGTGCCAGATTAGACTTTTCTTTGAGAAACAAGAGCAAGGAAGCCATCCACTGTAACCTTTAGTTTGTAAAATCTTTGTACTGCAACCCAAAACAAAAAAGGTACTATGCGATTACATTACTTGGACCTATTAAATGTTCATTTAATTCGCCTGCAATGAACCTTCTGAATTTGTTAAAGGTAAGATGGCATGGACGTTCAGTACCCTTAATATTTTATGGTCAGTTTGAAGATATCACAAAAGTTGGCATTCGAAATTATGTGCCATCCAATTCAAGTGAATCGAATAAAATTCAACAATGAGTAAAGTTTTAGCCGCTTTCCTTGCCTTGATGTGGACCCTGAAAAGGATGGCAGAAGATTACCTATTTTGGTACAGAAATCTCTATTATGGTAACAATCTTTCAATACATACAATCACACGGATTCACAAAACACCCCAAGCATCATAATAGTTTGGGCCGTTTGTTTTGGTTTACAACCAATACTGGGTACGGAGAGCTCAGATTGTCTTAAAAACTTTACCTTCAAAAAACACTTTTCTTCTAGATGTCAGATGAGCTGCGGAAGATCTCATCAAAAGACCATCATCCAGTGAAGACGGATGTGTGTAACAGGGCAACCATCTCAATAAGACACCAAACACGTTTCATCACGAGGCATCCAGAAGGTTTCTGAGGAAAAAAACGACCTCTTGACGTCCCAGGAAGTATGCTAGATCAAATGCTAGAACAGTTGAGAATCCAGTGCAACAATTGTTGCAGCAGTAAATAAAGCTTCCTTTTCAAATGCTGAAATACGGATACCACTGCACAACAGGAAAAAAGTCAGTCATATTTAGTATCAAAGAAGCACGACCGCTGGTAAAACTGTCACCCAATGTTGTACCAGTGACATTTGTATTTCAGGCGGAAGCATTTTCGTCTTCAACTCGTATGGATTCAACGTTGAAAGATGGCTGGCATAGATTGTTTCGTTTTAATAAGAAAGTGAACGCCATCAAGGGCTTAAAAGCTTGAAGATATCGCAGAGAGTCAAGTACAATTGGTCTAGATCTGATTAAAGTACAGTGTTGTAGAAATACATGAAACAAAATTGACAAGGAAAAATAAGAAATTACTTAGCCAGTACGTTTGTGTAATACATGTTGGCAGAACTGTCTGGAATGCAGGTGATCAATAACATCACTAGATATTATAATTAATTTTGAAGACGGTGGATTCATGGTGCCTAATATGTAATGAAATTGTCCAAGAAAATCAGAGTACCTCAGCTAAGGCATGAGCTCAAGCAAATTAAGGACACAATCCCCATCAGCCAGAAGATCAACTAAATACATGCAAACCCAAACTTGAGATACACTTACTCTTTGTTTTTCTTAATGTTCTCATACGCACATATTAGGCCCTTGGAAATCTGCAAAAGTTGATCATCTTTCCTGGTTTCCTCGATGTTGGCAAGCAGTCCCAAATTGTGCCGTACAGATAAGTATGCCTGAAAAAAATGCAAGGGATGCGTTGAAAATACCATACGTTTACTTACTGAACTGATTAAATCAAAATAAAGACGGAATAGAGCGGTGAGACACCAGATCTAGAATGATTCAAGTGATGAATACTGTCACACCTAACATGAACTACTTCAACTCTTTTGTCCTGCCACATCAGGGAACTCTTCCCATGGCTAAACCGTAAGCAGATTTCTCCTTGCACTCGTTATAGATTCAAGAACAGAACCTGGCTCAGCTATGACTCAGATGTATATTTCATTGAGTTGAATCATGAATCAGGTTAGTGAAATTTCACATGAGCTGATCTCTATCCGCTCTGCCTCCTTCAAAACGTCTCAAAATCCACTAAATCAGCATGTTTCCCTTGTTGACAGGGCCTTAACGACAGGCAGGCAATTTACTACCCCATTAATGTTAAGGAGAGCAGGGCCGTAGACTACCGCCTTAATATAAGGGAGGTCTAAATTTTCTTGAAATCTTAATGAAAATGATAATGTTCCAGTGACTAAATTGTACACAAGTCAATTTTATCCCGGATTAATTTGAGTCGAGATATTCGTCAGCATACGGATTTGTAACCCACCACAAAACCATTTATAATGTATATAAGATTCTTACACCTATAAATCATTTTACTGCGTATTAATTGCCCTTTACTGAAAATCATTCCGTTATGCGCTCACAAACATTTAACATTAATCAACATCATTAAATTTGTATACTTTTCTTGACTAAGAATGTCTTTCAGAGTGTATAGATAGCAAACATTATTCTAGTGTTTTGCTTGAAAGAGTAAGGCTCGAAACATGGTTGTGAAAGAGACAAACATAGGTATCACAATACTACAGGTTATTACGCCAAGAATCATTTCAGTATGCTCAGACACACATACATCTTGCCTAAGAATGTCCTTCAGAGTGTATAGATAGAAAGCATTATGCTAATGTTTTGTTCGAAAGAGTAAGGCTCAAAATATGGCAGTGAAAAAAACAAACACTGAGCATCACATTACTGTAGGTTATTACACCAAGAATCATTTTCAGTATGCTCAGTCACACATATCTCGACTAAGAATGTCTTTCAGAGTGTTTAGATAGAAAGCATTATGCTAATGTTTTGTTTGAAAGAGTAAGGCTCAAAACATGGCAGTGAAAAAAACACACACTGGGTATCACAATACAATAGGTTATTGCACAAGAATCATTTCAGTATGCCCAGTCACACATCCATCTTTGACGCCTGTGTCTTCAAGACTAGCTAGTGTCTACACAAATTTTGAGTAAGGTCTTAAAAATTCTGCACAAACCAAAGTGTGAATAACGGTTGTCTCAATTTTTGTATCTAACTGAAAACTTTAATATCCAAGCATAAATTCTGCAATAGTTGTTTTTGCAACATATACCCAAGAAAACCCGGATTACTATTAAAAACAGGCAAAATTCGGAACCATTGTGTTATATCTCTACACTCTTTGGACCCTGTGATCCAGATATTTCCATGAATGACAACCTAATTTAGCCTTGCCTCAGCCTTTCGGGGCACACACTGATTTACACAGATTAATGTCCACCAATGAGAGAACTTCGATATTATTTGCAGATGTACCGCAAACAGAATTCACAACCAAATATGATATTTGGTTTTCCCCTAAAACGGATTGTTAAACCTGAAAAGCTCCTTTCGTGAAAAAAAATAAACCATAAAATTGACTATATCTACGGTTAACTTGCATAAATCATTTTATGCAATTATAAAATTTTGGTTCCTTGCAGCAGATTTTAATGTTTGCCACGAAGTGTGAAAAGGTCAGCTGGTGATAAATCTTAAAAAAAATGAGGATATGAATCATTTTCTGTTTTGTACGGCTACTATTATTAGCTTATGCATGACTCGGATGAACCCATTATTTCTGGGTATGCTAGTGGGAGACTCATTCCTATGGGTTCATTGATCATCAATAAGGTCATGGTGGTTTCTTCTTTTTATTGCCAAATGAAAACAATCCTCACTAATTCACGTCACAAAACAGGCAGAGTCATCAGGTAGCCGGAAGGAAGCCACCAAGCCTAGGCCAGTCTTGGGGCCAAAAAGCACAAACAAACAGTTTGGCCAGTCCTATATGAGGGAAGATAAATGGGTGTACTAGAATTCAAATGGGCCTGATCCATACGCCTACTAGACCAGAAAATCTCTCTGCTTCTCCTCTTCTTATCCATCTGTCCACTGCTGCAGCCCACTCATCCTCTATATTCTTACTCTGTAAGCATCTCTCGTACTCCCTTAGATGCTTACGACATCTTACAATAAATATTCTTTTAGCAGTCCCCTGTACAAATCTAGTAAAGTATCAGGCCAAGGTGCACAATCAGATGGGTAAATCCCTCATAACGACACCTGATTTATCAATGCCTCAATCAATGATTAAACAAATTAGGCTCCAAATACCGGATGCAATTCTTTTACTCAATGTCAATGGAAGTAAAGCGACTTGAAAATTGCCAATAAGTCTCACCTGAAAACCATATGCAAGAAGCAACTGAACTATTTCTGAAGACATCTTCCTAACGAGGGTTTTGGTACTTGGACCATTAGAAAAGTACTTCAGGATGGCTTCAAATGTAGCATCATCAGAAGAATTGCTTGACCTTCGAGTGTGAACTAGAGACTGCAATCAGACACAAGACATACATTAATGGTTTTCACATACAATAATTATGAACAAGATGAGAAGAAAACGAAAAGTGCTTCTCTAAATAGGAGCAATTTCGATACTAAGTAGAACATAAATATATACAAGCACAGCAAACAGAAGCAACACTCTTGTCAGCGCATACATACAAGGACAGCTTATTTTGGCGATCATCATAACTTTTCTCAAAATTGGTTTAACAAACTTTGTGAGTCTTATGCTGAATGGAGATATCCAAGAAAGAATAATAGTCCCGTTAGACAGCCAGTCATTCATTTTCTTAAGATTAAGTCTAAATTAGCTGAAGCTTCGATAGAAGGTTTTTGACCACATTTGCTAAAGGGTTTTTCTGAAAAATCTAGTTCGATTCTCATTGTGACAGTACTGGCCACAAAGTAGCTGAGATTGGTGTCATATACCATTAGTTATTCTTACCTGACAACCCAACACTGATATTTTGATAAAAAACGGCGGTTAAAGCTAACCTGTGGTCTATGTTATTTTGTTTCTCCACTAATGTCTAACTTCTTTGCAGCCTCTAAATGATGTAAGACGTACCTTGTGTCATTTTCTTTGTCTCTTTTCGGTTTCTACATACCAAAATTCATCATCATCGTAATTTATGAGCTAGACTAATGACAGATTCGTATGAGCTCATATGTAACTTAAAGTTCTTCTGAAACCATCAGCAAAAAACCCTGGTAGATTCTAGGGTATCAAAACTCATCATACTTCATGACCTAGAGACAAGCTTGCCAAACACCATTGTCGACACTGAAACTACCTCCTCAATGTTCCCATAAGAAATCAGAACGGATTTCAAGTCAATAAAATCTTGAAGAAAAATATAATTACAAGAAATGATTAAAATTTTGAGAAAACATACCCTGTGACAATATTTCGAAAAATATTGCACAATTATTTCAAGCTTCCACTTCGGTTCAGAAAAAGCCTGCAATGTACCATGCATAAATTGTCACATCGAATTTGTTTTAGTGGACCAAACGGCATTTTATCAAGGAAAAATATACAAGCGTGAGAAAGTACATATCAGACATGAGTGATAACAGCAAAAGATGCATGATAACAGTAAACAAGAAAATGAATTATAGCATCAATTAACTCAACATGACTGATTGGTCACCTCATTGTCAACTGTCTGCTTATAACCCCCTTCCACAAAATAGCAAGATATTGAACCAGCCCAAGCATGACATCTCAAAATATTGCATATGGTGGAATCCCAGAAATTCAAACTTGTATTATGCCACGTGCCAATGACTAAAGTTACACCTCAGAGTAATGAGAGAAGTAAGATCCTAATAAATAAACCAATGCATTCCATTCTAATCACTTTATTCAAAAAACCAAAGCACTAGATTTCTACGAAGTCAACCGCAGCCATAACGAAAAGTGCCGTTATTCGGGTAGCAAATGTTTCCATCAAAGTGGACCTTGCACGTTCAACATCATTGCAGACTCCATCGGGTAGATCCAACATTGGAGCTCAAAGGAGACTTGTGCCTGCCAGATCTAGTGGTTCAGTTTTCTTCCTGCCCCAAAAAATAAAAGATTGAACTCCGGTCCACATTAATGCAAAGTTGACACCCAGACCATGCAGAAAAACCGTAACTACTTAGGGTGAAAAGTTTCCACTGGTGCAACATAACCTAACATGCAAGAATATCGTGTGAGGCTTTTGTGCTTTCATTGCACAATCATTTCTCTTCCATACCATACTCGTTACACTTTTCATGTCAGCGCACCAAAAAAAACTAATTTATGCATTCTCGACCCATTTTGTTTTTTCAAAACCCTGATTTAACTTCTCTCCATAGAAAACGAACTTATTTCCGATAACTAAACGTGCATCATTCAATGAGCGTGTTCTATTTAGATACAAAGATATAGTTATAACTCAAACACCTACCATAAAAAATGGAGAAATTGCATCTTTATTATAAGACAACTGATCAACAATCATCTCCATAAGTGGAACCCTGCAAAGGTGGCGTTAATCCTTCTCAATGAGTTTTCTTCTATAAACGACAAACCATGCAGAGCTGAGTAATCCATGAACCTGATTGTGTCAGCCCGAGAAGTATAACCTTGTATGTCTGCTACTTTTCGGTGCATGTCTAGATGGATAACCTGAAAAAAAAAAGAAAGACATTCATACTTTGCTATGTTTGTAACTCTAAATGAATATCAATTAAGATTTTAGAACCCCACCAATATCAAAAGTTTCTCGACAGCAATGAGTGTTTTTGTTCCCATCTCCAATGTTGCATACACCAAGGTAAGATCAGAACCATCAACTACCTCAGCCAAAGAGGACTCCCCATTTTCTATATCATGAAAACGGTTCCTCTTGTGATGAAAAAATCCTCGTGATATGATGGTCATACAGTCTTGAATAAAATATCTGACATTTATTTTGCGAGATCCCTGTAAACATAAATGTTTTCTTTAAGTATTCAGCATACTTCTCATTAGCACAAAACAGTCATAAAAAAAACTTTTAAACTTCAATCTAGCCAGGTTTTGGAAACGTTTCACACTAATTAATGGCCCCAAAGCATTGGTTAAAGTTTGAAGACTCCACAATCTTCTAGAGGCATAACATCTGTGCAGGCTCATAAAAAAACCAAAATGTCCTACCTTTCTTGCAAAAGCCATGGGCTAGTTGAAACCCTAATAATAGAATCTAATGTCTTAAAGAAAAATCACAAAAAAATGCCTCACCATGTCAAAAACTATTGTAAAATCACAAGAAAAGGGAAACACCTTCTTTCATGGAGGATATGGGGAGAAACAACAGTGAACCACCTCAACATTCATGTAGAAAATATAGCCAAATACATAAGAAATAGAGGTAGAGATACAGGGAGGGACTGAGAGAGAACCTCTGTCTGAAAGAACAAAGAGGAAGAGTGACAAAGAGCTCCTCATTTTTCTCACTCTAACTTACTGTCCCTTAAATAGGAACGAACACTAACATGACATTCACCAAACTATGCCTCTATTTTCCAACAGAAACAACTGATGAGCTTTTAGAATATATGCAAGTGAAGTACCAGAATCAGGCTCAGCAATGATTCTCTGAGAAAAACCCATTTCATGGTCACTGCAAAATATTTGAGGCAAGAATGCTTTAATCTCCATGAAAAAAAACTAATAAATCAAAAATTTACATTCATCTAATTCCACATAATGATGTAGAAGAATAACCTTTATAGACAGTTTCCCGAGGTAGAAAATCTCCCTCAAGGACATTTACAAGGTATTGGAACAGTAGCATATGCTTCAAAAGCTGCAAAAGAATTTTTATCAACTTTTCACTGCATGAACTATTTGTCATATGAAACTTTTCTCTAAAACTGTCCCTTGAGAACACATAAAACTCTATATACTGCCACAGAGATTCTCTAGAACTGGGAAAAGATGATCGCTCTATTTAAATTAGACCATTAATTGTGCATTAAAATTTACATTTTCTCATCTAAAGTACAAGATGGGCAATACTAACTTAAAAGTCATATGTATGAGAAGTAAATGTGATGGCTTAATGAAAAGCTCAATGAGAAACGAATCACTCAAATATATAATGGCTGAAACAATTATGGTGCAGTAACTCACTATCTATGAGAAGCACCTCGATAAAAATCTAAAAAATCATAATAAAAGGGAATAAAAGGAAAAGTTAACCTGCCTTCATTGTTATTCGGAAATCTAGTGCACTAGCTGCTTGAGCAATCTCATGTGTTAAAAACGAAAACCCCTGGAAAAAGTGATATTTTTTAAATCAAATCTCATAGACAAAAAAGTTAATAAATGACTTATATAGGAAAGAAGTACAGCTTTTATGAGGTTTGCAGCGATTATGTCCAATGATTTTGAAGACCAAGTTTTCAACAAGGTAAAGACCATGTAAAACATTTGTTAGCAAGCATGGGATATATGTTGTTTAGGGGTGCCACACTAATTGTCAGTGGTCTAAAATAAAAATAATGAAAACCAAGAATATATGTACAGCAGGAAAGATGAACTATAACGCAAACCATCATGAAATAATAACTCCAATACTGCTCTTCCCTGTACTCTTCTCACAGAACATTGTATTGAATGTGGTCCTCTCCAGATCAGTTCCCCCAGGTACCTCCTTGTTTGGTATGGTTTAACATGAATAAGAGGCTCCCCATTCCATTAATCTTGTCATTGATCCACAATTAGTGTTGTGCACCCATATTTATATCTATCATATCAGCAAAGAAAAAGAACAGATACTAACTCCATTAATAATACAATCTCAACTACTATCAAAACGATGCAGGCTTATCCCCTAAATCAGATTAGAACCCTGAACTCACGAGGGTAATCTTATTTTGGATAGGATCGAATCAGCTGAAACAGCCATTTCAAAGGAAAGAATCCAGTCTTTAGACATTTACAGTTTTCCACATTAAAAAAAGAATACTCTTGTTCAATAAGTAATGCACTATGTTTTCAAATCAAGATATAGAAAGCAAATTGCAGTTCTGCATAATACCCTCACCCCATCCTTTAATTGCCTTAGTCCTCAACATTCCATGCCTCATTAAAGTCATGTGAATCTATTTACATAAATACAGAACTGCAGAAATTGTTGTATTAATAAAAACAATCTAATATAATGAATGAAACTATGTTAAGTCAAATCGACTTTGTCTTCTAAAAATGATTTTTATACTAATGGGTTTGGCGAATTTAAACCATAACATGTTGACATTCCACAGTGAGAAGTTGTCATATCTCAATCCTCAGCATTCTAGGTGAACAATTGAAGCACTTAAGATTGCAAACGTCAACAGTCAGCCAAATTTCAACAATCTTATTTGCTATTGGCGAGTGCTTGAGAGTAAACCTTTGACTCACAGAGGCCAACAATTGAAATACGTGAGAAATATCCCAAAGTTGAGACAAAGTAACACACTTACGACTGCAAGGCAATCTGAACATAACTAAGAGTTGGCATCAAGTACATCACATGACAACAATCAGGACAACTTGGTTGGGATATTGAGAAGCTATAGATTAAGAGGTTGAGAAGATAACTAGGAGAATACTTAAGAGGAGACTCAAGGGGTAGGGTGAGTCCAGGTTTGACAAATCATTATAAAGCCTTGTATTGTATCTGATTGACTTTCATGTTAAACTACTACCCTGACAAAAACACTGGGGATGAAGAGATTTATACTTTGTACAACAGTTCTATACCAGAATTGGAACATCAGAAATATTTGCAAAAATGTACATGCTATACACGTACAAAGATTTATTGCACTCATAGTAGACCAAACAACAATATCATAGAGAATATGCAGTGGAATATTATGTCAGGAAGGTTGACAAAGGGTCAACTCTATGAAGAAACTACAGATCTCTAAAGAGACTTTACAAAATAATGTAGGCAAAATGCAAATCGTACAAACTTATACATATTAAATTCTAAAGCACTAGCCATTTTCACATTTTCACTTATTAACATTCTACCTAGATCCAACAAACCAAGTCGATGTCATCTTATCTAATGCTAATCTAGGTTATTACACTGTATGCATAAGCTGATGAAGGAATGGATAAAATCTTTCGATTGAATTAATGTGCAGATTACCCTTGGAATTTTATTCCACGAAGATATCAATTTTTCTGTCATAACGCCGACAGTCAAGCATCACATAATTGAAGAAATGAATGAACATGCAACAAAATAAAATTTACAGAAAAATGTCCTCATCCCCATCCCCACTAAAAATTAATAAATCATTTGCTTCTTTAAAAAAATCCAAGATAAAGAAGTAGAAAAAAAATTGAAGTTATGAAAGAAAAAGTTCGATGGTTGGCATGAATCACTGACAATAATCCAGAAGAGTCAAATATATAAATTTTGTAGTAAAATTGCACGTTAGACAAGCAAGCCATGAGAATATGTTTTATAATCGTGAAAAGATGTGAGCATAACAAAATAATATAGACACTCAAGCTCTTCACCAAAAAGGTGAAGTGCAATTTAATCCCATCCAAGCACACAATTACCCCAGGTTCTTCTAATGAAATTCTCCAACAAAAGCTTCCTTCTCCAGCCTCTAAAAAAAAATACCCCAGGCTCTTTTACAGAACATTAAGAATAAGAATCAAAGGGCCGTTCTTCAAAAAGCATTTCGTCACATTACTCAAGAGGAATAGAATGAGATAATCAAGCTCTACGTTGATGTCAATGTAGCAAAGCTATAACTAACAATTTTGATTCTCTGTTCTTATAAATTTCTTTAAAATATCCGTATACAGGCCTTAGAATGTTTGTATACGGATGAAACAGCTGGTTTTGATGCTTTTAGATATTAGAAAAATGGGACAAGAAAGTTATAACACCAGGATTGGTACCTATGACTCACCGTTAGTGTTTTTTCAGAGAAGTAAAGGTTTGGACACATTTGGTACATATATTGTTGTTATCCATTCGATGTAATAAGGGTAAACCTATGATAAGCAGTAAATGGAAACATGTCAAGTGTTCTAGCATCAATAGAAAATAAAAACTATTATGTGTAACATATGTAGACACATCATGAAAACGTGCCTGTATTTCAAGAGCTATAGTAAATGGTTATGCTCAAAGAATATATAGTGTAATTTAGACTAACATTTTAAATTATTGTGTGAATTCCATGACTTGGTTTAAACTTTATCTGTTTTCTTCATTGAGATGATTTTAGGTTAACTGATAAAAAACTATAGAAATGTTTAAAAATAAAGGATCATATAATTCCAACTATTGTCATCTACCAGTTTCCACTGAATAAGAACTCCGTAGGTACTGAGACAAGGTTAGAATTCTAGCTCTTCCAGAGTGGTATCTCACTGATGGCTCGGGGCCCCCCGGAAGGAGGCCTTCTTCGCCTTCCACCTAAGCTGCGCAGGAAAAGCCCAAAGCCAATCCCAGGGAACAGTAAAGCTTCATAGGGTCTTTCTGTCCAGGTGCAGGTAGTCCGCATCTTCACAGACATGTCTATTTCACCGAGCCTCTCTCCGAGACAGTGCCCAGATCGTTACACCTTTCGTGGGGGTCGAAACTTACCCACGGAACAATAGGGCTGTTATGCTCATTACTAAACTTGTTGAAGAGATGAAATAGAACCAAGGTCTATCTTTTTGATCATTTTTTGAACTAACATGATGTGGTGTGTAAAATGACTGTCTCATGGACGAAATACATCCAAACTATATATTTTATATGCACAATGTCTATCTTCATGGTTCCCTGACAAAGAAACGACATGATCGACCCTTCGACCCTAATATATAGAAGCACAGTGCCTTGATTTTGACACTGAAACAATTGAGACAGTGAAGAAGCACGATTAACCCATCTAGTTATCAACCAGAAAAAAATAAATTCACGTGAACGTCCTTCAAGTGCGCTTACAAACCATAAAAATCCCATTTTCCCGTATTTTGCGTTGTTAGATGCAGCACATCTCCATGTCAAGCGCCACATCAAAGTCTTGTAGAAATTATCAAATTAGAAAATTCAAAAGTTCAAGACAAAGAGGAAAAAAAGACTCTTTAAAGAAAAACATAGAAGCAATCAACAAATGTTTGTCTGAACCACATATAACATAAATAGATAAAGAGGCTGAAAAACTAAAATTGCAAGTATGGAAGACTACGGTTAAGCATAAATTAAAAATCGCAGAATGTACAAAGAGACAAGAAAGGAAAAAATAATCATTTAGGAAATAGGAAATAAGATAAAATGGAATGATCATAGGTGCAGCTAGTAGATGACACTATTTCATGGAGAAAAAAGGGATATGAAGAAATAAGGAAAACAAGGAAATTAAACATTATGACTATACAAACATGTGCATCAAATAGACCGTCTGAGCTTCTAGACGTTTCAACATCATCAGCATGGGAACTTTCAACACTCCCAACAAACGGCAACCATGTCTGTGGAGAAAACAAAAAAAAAATGTTGTGAATTATTCCAACCTGATGAACAAGAGGAAAGGAATGCAGGCAACAAGAAAGACAATCCATAGAGCAAAGAAGATAAAGGTGTTTGGTACTACCTCTTTGACCACAACAAGTTCATGTGCTCCGCCAAAGGCAGATTCAGATTTCAATTGATCCACTAAATACAATCTAGGATAACGCTGCATATCATCAAGGAAGACAATGGAAATGATAATCTACGGTTCAATGAAAACAGAACGTCATGATTTGAAGGAAATAATCAAGTAACCTTTTCCAGCTCAGCAAGAAGTTGATAACTTGCCATGATCTCCTCCAAGGATGTACCACTCCTAAATATACGAAAAACTGCATTGTACATGTTCCTGTTTGAGTAGCATATTTGTTATAACAGACTGAGTACAAGGTAAACTCAAAAGTTAACATATTCCAAAAAACTGTCCCCATGGCAAGCAAATTTTTTTAACGTAAAAGGGAAAAAAATAAATTTCAAAATACAATTCTTTCCTATCCTTAGAACTACGCTGAGAGGCAAAAGAAATAGTAGTGACCAGGTGGGAGCAGTCGAGGGGTTGGAGGTGAGTGAAACAAGGCGAACAGCCTCCAAGAAGGCGAGCCCTGTTAGTTGAGGTAACTTGTAACTTGTATGATCACAAAGTGAATAGAAGGGAATAGATAGAATAAACAAAGGGAAAACATAACACTAGGATAGAGGCACTTACTGTCATCATGAATGTCACGACTGTCCCTAATGCCAGATGCATCAAGGATGGCCAAAGTATTCTCTTCGATACCCCTGTTACTCCTCACAGGGCTGCCCATATGCAACTCTCCTACCCTGCTCGTCACATGAGAACAAAGATGAGATATGAAAAAGAAAAAAATAATCTGAACATGAAAGGCCCCTCCCACGTAGAGAAATTGGCGGAATAGGGAATGGGGGAGGCGACTTGATACAGCACGCTCCAATCTCCCGTTGTCCAACCAACGAGGAACCGGTCAAAGCAGAGATCTAGATATGTGCGACATGGAAGACGTGGATTACACGATAGAATCAACTGCTCGCCCCCCACGCCGCCAAAACAAACGCCCTGAAAGAGATGAATTTCGTTGTTTCAGACACCATCGAGGCCTATAACTCGGCCTGCAGACCTCTGGTTTCATTTAGTGAGTGAGAAGTGAAGTTTCTTCCTTAGTTGATCGCGGGATCCCCTCGCCCCACCTTGGGTTGGTCGGAGGACCCCACCGCTCCCGCTCTGGAGCACCTTTCCGGCTTTCCCCCTCCCTTCTCTCCTTCTATCTCTTTGCCACCGTCTCCTTCACCGCCGCCATCTTCCAGCCACCATTGCCTTCCGCTCAGCCGCCGTCACCTTCTCGTCGCCCGTCCCCGCCAGCCGTCTCCTTGCCGCCGCCTGTCACCTCCATTCGCCGCCTTCCCGCCGCCCGTTAACCCCAGCCGCCGCCGCCGCCGCCGCCGCCTCCGCCGCCCCTATTTCCCTCTCTCTTACCATCTACCGAAAATACCTCTTTCATTTAGGGCTGGGATTTTAATCTTGTAGGACAAAACCGTCCGACCCACTTCTGCCTGCTCGCTGCCGCCGTACCCTCCCTCAGCCGCAACGACCTGAACCATCCGGTTGGACCACCCAGTCACCTGGTTCGAGCCAACCGTTTATTCACACCTCAGTCAATAGTCAATGGCCAACAAATTTATTATTGCAATAAGTTTCTAGTTATAATGACATTTCTTGTTAATCTTTCTAAATAACTTTTAGACAGGTCTGCTAAGTTTATTTGTCTTGTTGTTATTTATCTTCCTTGTACATCAGCCCGTATTATTCGGTATCAAAGCTTCATGTCTAAGGACTCTACCTCATGTCCCGCATACTAGATTTGACATATTTCATTCAGTTGAGGATAATCAGAAAATGGAAGATGATGTCCCACCTTGGGCTATGATCTTGGAACAATTGAAAACTTTAACGTGGAGAATTAAGTAAATAGCACTAAAACAAAACTCTAATAGAGCTCACCCATGATTAAAAGGAAACTTCTACAGTCAAAATCTACTTAATAACGATCAATTAGAACCTGATGAATCAAATGGATATGTTAAGATTGACGTGTCCATATTTTATGGTGCACAAGATCCTAAGAATTACGTAGCTTGTGAATCTAGTTTAGATAGTTAAATATAAAATCATAAACATTACATTTATTGAGAATTTGTCACTTTTTATTAACTTCAAAGGTGAACACAAGAAAACAACGGCAAAAATGTCACTTCATTTGCAGAGCAATCGAGTACAACAATAACATATGAGAAGTTTGTGTCGCAAAGGAGTACATTAATAACAATTTTCAATATGTTACTTTAATTATGAAATAACTTAGCATATCATTTCAATATATGAAGGTTACATTGTACAAAAGGGGTTGTCCATGTTTGCTGAGCACCGGACATTGTATTGCCTTGTATATTGTGCTACCATGCCAAAAGCTGTATTGCCTTGTAAAGATGATTCTCTTATGAAGAAAGAATGAGAGAACTCTATGCCACTATGGACATGGAAGAATTCTTCAAGCCACATATGTCTAGTGTCTTCTTTTCTTCCCACTCTCACTTCTTCCATTTGGGTTACCATTCAGTTGTATAAGAAGGGGATACTTATTTATCACCATAGCCATGTCTTCCATAATTAGCATTTGTATCAAAGACAAGTTATTACCTCCTTACCAAGGTTGATATTATATTAGTGTCAACATTGTAATCTGAGCTTGTGTAATTTAGTGGAAAGATTGACTTTGGCTAACGGTAGAAGACAGTGAAAATAATCAATAAAAATTCCATAAGGCATTATATAGAAAGGAAAAGGAAGAAAAAATAAATGATGAAGGTTATAGTGAATTAACTTTGAAAGTAGCTAGTAAAATTTATTTTAGTTTAGCTAATAAGGTAAGATATAACACTGTGAAAGTAGACATTACCATTGAATCTATAGAAGAAACATTATAAATGTCAAAACCTTGCATAAAAAACTTAATTTTAAGGAAATACATAACCAAGCATCTATAATGGAAGAAATTCACGGGAGCATTTAAATAGGTTCAATGTGTTGATGTCAAAATTTATTAGATCTAAGGTTAAGATGGCTATAGAAAATCAAAGTATCATTCTCTCATCTCTACTCGAGTCCTGGGACACTATAAGATGACCACTATAGAAAATATAATTTGAAGATAGGGGCGGTCAAATATATATTATCATCAACTCGACGCTAGAGATCAGAAAAATTTTATAACAAATCAGGAAATCATGGTACGCTCGCCTCTCCTCCCCCAAAACATTCCGAACGCAGATTTCTGGGCCAATCTTTGTACAAGGCAGACCGTTGACAACGATTGAGCTCAGTCAGACTGAGGCAACAGGAACACGAAGCCTGAGTTCTCGCGGATCAGAGGCGGTGGTTCTACGTCTGAGATATCAACCTGTTCTATGGACTTGGAAAAATCGTCCACGGAAAACGGTATGCTGCAGGGGAGAGGCAACCCAGTGAGCCACCGAAGTAGATAGATATTATGCAAAAAAGAACAAACTTTCGTCGGTCTTGCCTGGAATCGTCGTCCAACAAGAAAGAGTTGCTGACGGCATTGTTCGAGTCCTCGGTCATCAGAATCCTCATGTTGGATATAACCTGGAGAGTAGGAGGGGTGCCGCCGACGAGGGGACGTCTAAACAAAGTCAGGGAGTCGTGGAGAACAACAACAGCCTTGTGTAAAAGAGGCGGAGGGCCCGGCGCGTCTTACATCCGAGGAGACGCTCTGGGTTCCGTACTTGTCGTCCCAGTACATAGTGCTGA
Source organism: Spirodela polyrhiza (assembly GCA_024713555.1). Lineage (NCBI taxonomy): Eukaryota > Viridiplantae > Streptophyta > Magnoliopsida > Alismatales > Araceae > Spirodela > Spirodela polyrhiza. The sequence goes on from CM046535.1 coordinate 7,986,903, forward strand.
TCCGGTACAGCTGCTGTATGCTGAGGACCTGCAGACAACCAGGGCGTAGTTAGGATGCAACGGGGTGTGGGTGGGCTGGGCGAAGAGAACTCTCGGAAGCTATGGGAGAGGAAGGACGGGGGTCCGCTCACGGGGCAAAGGTCGTGACTTATTTCATCCAGCGTCTTCTTTGGCTTCTGATGGATGACCTAGAAAAGCAGCAGGTTTTATGGAGGTTCAGAAGCAGAAATATGCAGCTCCGTGCTCACAGAAACAGTGATTCGACCGGGCAGATGCTAAGTTTTTCAGTGTTCAAGAAAAACATAGCTCTGAATGTCTCCATATCTCAACGATTGATGCCACGGTAATCCCGGCACCAGATATGGAAAAATGGCAAAAGAAAATCGGTGGACAAAACATCTCGTGAAACTTTGCTAGCCAGGAACCCATGTTGTCAAAGAGGATGGTCGTCGTGTGAATCTTGAATCCCCATCATTCTTCGCCCAATCATATGCTTTTAATTATTAGAATTCCCCACAATTGGGTAGGTCCGGTGACAACGATCTGATAAAATTCGCTGCCCACTTTGATGGTTACCATCTATCCCAGTCAAAGTCAAGAGTGTATGTATATGGAGTACAAAACAGAGCCGCGGTAGTGATTACCAGAAAACCAATAGCCTGCCTGATATGCCTCAACTCATCCCATGCAGAACCTGCATACTGCAATTTTACACTTCGCTCAGGAGAAAAGAAAATGTATCTGGATTATTATGCATCTTTCACACTTTCCAATCTTTTATGATGACAACTCTCATGTAGCTATTCAAACTTGAAAAGCATTGCATTCATAACAGAAAAAACATAAAACATAACATAGATAGAACCAAACCATGCGCAGGTTTTCATTCTCATAAGATAAGATTCATGTGCAGCAATCTTATCAACGGAGTACCTCATCAGTTGCTTTGTAGCACCAGTGCTCTAATTCTGCTAGCCCTGCTTTGACATATTCACCATTGCTGAAGGAGCAGCACTCCCGCCTCAGCAATAAGCTATAGTTGCCAAATAAAGAGCGTCAGCGTGACCGCTTCAAGGGCAGTTCTCATGTTGAAACTGTTGCAGATAGGACGTACCTATTGAATAGTTGCACATTGATAAATGAAAATATCTGTGTGAACACTTTTCTGACTAAAAAGGGAGGAACCTGGCTTGAAGATAAATGAAAACCATCAGATACGGCTTCCAAGATCAAGTTTATCAATTTGGAAGAACACTGCTTGAAGAAATTATTCATTAGATTCACTTTCACCGCATAATGGCTATGCAGAGATAAGAAAAAAAGGCTACTAACATGGTTACACTTGAGCGTTTCAAGAAAACTTGAAAGGCTCCTCACAATCCCTTGCCAGTGAGCAATCAAAGCTTGCTGAGCTGTCACATTTGCGAGTGAGCGAACAGAGCCTTTTACTAAACTCGCCCGCGATGTTCTTGGTGCCTGTCCGGACAATAAACCTTAATGCTGTCATCAACCACCCTCTTGGCTAGTCAAGAAGATGATGCTAAGAAGACCACATCAAAGAATACGTGGAAACTACCCTCTTGGTTTAGCAAAAAGAATAAAAAAAAAACAGGCGCATTTCGGAATTTATTGATTACCTGGATACATAGGCCAAGTAAAGGAGAAATCTCTTTCTTTAAATTGTCCCGGATCATTCCATAGATCTTCTCCACATAAGCAGTAAGTTGTTGCTTGAACAACAAAGCAGGATACTTGGCTTCCACTTGGCGTATATCCACTCCACCGGCCAAAGTCCCATTTAAGAATGAAAGGTTCACATCTGGAGGCACTCCCCTAAAACTCTAAGTCGAAAGTGAATAAGAGTGTTAAGTAACATAAAGATGCGGGCATCAAGAACAGTTACAAATGATGGCAAAAACTAGTATACAATCGCAATGAATTCTAACTTGAGTCATTCTCCCAAACAATGTCACTGATGATGATCGACGGCGTTGTGGAGCCATTCCTGCAGCACCACTTGCTTTCAGGGTATGTTGCAGCAGCAAGAGCAAAGTAGCCGCATTTGACAGCCAGTACGCTAAGATATCATTGTTTTCCTGAGTCTTCAGTGAAATCAAAGGAAATTAAAGGATGCTTATGGTTTCCAAAAGAGAATGAAAAGGTAGATCCCGAGATACAAACCTCAATCGCATGGCCTATTGCCTGAATAATACGATCAAAAACACTAGTTCTCTCGACTTCAAAGGATCTCCATTGAAGAAGGCATTTGTAGATGATACAGGCAGCGATTGGTCTTCCCTGTGAGAAGCCTAAATGTTGTGCAATGCATCTGATCAACAAGTCTTGATTCTCCTGGGTACAATAGAATTGGAAAGATACTAATTCAGTACACATAATAAACATAATGATGAAGGAACAAAGAAAATAGGAGACAATGATTCACCTGTTGTTTCTCATTGAGTGATCTTTGTGGTTTGTCCTCGGTCTCAGGAAGTTCCTTTGGGATGGATCCAATTCCATGCAAGTCCTAAAACATACATTTTTCAGATGCTTCCCGAACACTAATAATCATGTCACTGCTGTCTGGAAGTCATAAAGACTAATTTGACTAACCGGAGTTGCCTTTGAATCGCTATTTACGATGTGACCATTCTCCACATTCCGCTGCCAAGCGACAAAGAAACATCATCACGATTAGAAGTTCAAAAACTCTGGGTGGCATCAACTGGCATGGTGTGAGCACCTGAAGTGTTGATCTGGAACGTCCAGAAAGAAACTTATTGGGGGCCATAGACACAGCTTGTTGACGGAGGACCTTATTTTCCGATTCAAGGTTTGCTAGCTTCTCTTCTAGTCTGGTTAGAAAACAAGAGATTATATTAGTAATCTGACAGAAGGAGAGGTAATCAACAGATTATTCAGATAAAATACTGGTCCTATCTTATAACATCCAACCTTTCATCACTCTTCAGGATCAACCAATTTGCTCAGTGGTAGACAATGACATGATGAGGGATTCTTCCCCCAAACTCTCATAAATTAAGAAATTATATCACAGATATAGATGGAAAATAAACCAGCAACATAATCGAAGTTTACAGTCTTGTATATAAAACAAAAGATCGACAATGATCTGATATCTTCGTTAGTAATAAAAATTATGTCAAGAAACATCGATAATCACTGGAAACTAAGACCATTGATAAAGAATGCCATTTTCTTCATCAGGCAAAATCAGATCAGTAATTTCATGCCGAAAGAATCCAAGAATGAAAAAAGTTGAGAGAACGACAAAGGTAGAAAGGTTGCCAGAGATCATATCCTAGCAAAATTTTCTCTAATTTTGAGAAAAACTCTTTCAGCATCTCATTATCAGTCGATCCGAAATGTTATCATTAAGAACGCACCCATAGTTGAATGCAAAATAGTCCTACGATGGTGAACCTAAATGAAACGTCATGCCCTTTGGTTGTTAACAGCTACAAAACCAAGTGCTTGCAGTCAAAACGAGTTCAATGACAAGAGAATATTACCTGTTCAATGACTCCTGAAGACCAATGACTTTTCTTCCTGTTTGTTCAATCTTGGCATCTCTTTCTATGATTCCATTTTGAGCTTCAGTCAACTTCCTATCAGAATCATCTGCTCTTTGTTTTTCATGCTGTAGTGAGACCTGAAAACATCCTAAACAGTTACAATTTGGAACAATCAAAAAAGGAACTTCAAACAGAATGTTTAACGAAATTTAACGACTGAGACATCTAATTCCATACATTCATACAGGAAAAATAATAATGACGCAGTAGTTCTACTTAGCTCCCTATAATGGTTAACCTTTACTGTTTCATGAGAGATGAAATTCCGAGTCTCTTTAGGACTTCAATGATTCACTTTATGAAATGCTCAGATAGTCTCTGTGGCTTTTGAATTCCAACAAGTTTTAGTTTCCATGGTTCGGCAATGCCACATTGTGAAGAATAAGCTTTACTAAAGCCCAAAATCTTCTCCGCATTTAACGAAAAACACCAATTAAATAAGTGACGAATGCTGTAATGCACAGCACTTGGACTCAAGCAGGTTTCGAAAAATCACCTTCAACTGCTCCACCTCTCTAATCAAACTTTCAACCCTTTTGGTGTCCTCCACCAAAATTTGTGTTTCTTTGACAATTGGGGCGGCATTATTGATAGCATTTTGTGCAGCTTCTCGTTCCTTGGTCAACATTGCATTTGCCTCATTGACTTTGGCTTGCATATTTTGCAGAGAGTGTTGCAACTTCGCCATCTCTTGTCCTTTTGCTTCCTCTAAGTCAGTCTACAGTAATACACGCCAAAAATCAGTTTTTAGAGATTTCCTACGATTAAGAGAAAACTGACAAAGATTTAAAATCTAGATATTGCGCAACACACTACCCTTAATCGTTTCTCCAACTGCAAACGCCAGGTGAGTTCTTCCACCTTCTTTTCAAGCTTGTCCTTTGCTTCTTTAAGTGCACCTGTTTCTCTAGCAGCCTGAGAGAAAATACGCTCATGAACTTTAAAATGTTAAATTGGCATGCATAAGTCATGGTCGTGAAAGCAAAGATGCATGCATCCCTTGGAACTAACCTACCGACTAGTGACAAACTATTAATAATTAGATGGGGGAATTTAAAAAATATTATCTCGGTACTAATCCAGAACGAGCAAAAGGTCTGGCCTATTAATGGAGGAATTTAGATTCCTTCTTCGAGCTTGGATTATGGAAGAAGGAACCGAAAGGCAGGCATAAGCAACATTTGTGCCCAAAGGTTCTTTCCAATCTGCGAGAGGGCTTACTAAAGTTCAAAAGCGTGATCTGAGAGAGATGGGCTTCAACTTCAAAGTAATAAAGAGATGTTTCATGATTTAATTGAATTACTCAAGGAGAAAGCTACAGTCTCTAGATTAGCTGAATAATTGGTTAATATAATTTTATTTCAAGCATAAATATGTCTCCAAAAACACAGTGAGTAGCCCCAAATCTAACTGTTTCATAAAAGACCCCGACAGCAACCGTAAAATAGGAAGTTACGACTATATTCCGTTCAGGATAACTTTTACTTAATTTTACTAATTCTAGGATTAAATGAAGAGAGAAAAAATATTTGTACACTTGGTACGAACGGATCAACTTGTACCACTTTTCTGGTTTAATTTGCGTCAATTTTCCTCTTATAGAATTCGGGAATGATTATTCTTATAAATGATATTGGCAACAACTCAACTTCTATGAGCAAACTGACATCTAGATCATAAAAGTGAGCAACTATGAAAGGCTAGTTAATATCTACATGATAGACAAAATCTCCAGATCGAATTCAACATTTATAAGGCTCTGTGAATCTGTCATCCAATTACTCATGCAAAAGACTTTCATAAAAGTTAAATACAAGGTCACACCCCTTATTACTGACCAGTTTCAGCTTCCTTAGTTCTTTTCTTGCAATTCTTCCCCTCCAATGATTTTGTGAAACGATAGATGCCAATTTCAGCTTCTTATAGTCCGAAGATGCTCTGTGACCACGCCATTTAGCCTGCATGTACAGTCAGCTATGCGACCAAGGTGCTTGTGACTAAAGAGATGCAGAAAGACGAAAAGATATACCTGTATAATGGTCGCTGCCTTTGTTTGCTTTCTAAATTTGAATATTTTATGGGCAGATATCGCCCTCAAACCTGTTTGGAGGATCAGGGCTGATACCCTCAGTCGTTTATATGCTTTCTTAGCCTCATATCTTCGCAAATTCTTCTGAATTTTTATTGAAGCAGCATCCCTCCTCATGCTTTTATAAAGCTTGCAAGCCAATTTTCCTGAAATCAAATAATTAGGGATGCAAAATATCGCCAAAGTCTAACAGAGAATTTTTTATTTCTGAGGCATTAATGAGTTTAGCATGCAAAGTTCCATTTACAAAACAGATAAACTAACCTCTCCATAATGACTGCACCAAGACACATGCTTGTCTCAATGCAATGAACTGTTTCCGAGCAATGTGTGTTCGGATTTTGCGTTGAATAGCTTTTGCTGCATTACTAAGGACTTCTGCCCTTCGAGCATCCAACTCAGCCATCTGACCAGCTCTTAGAAAGACCTTAGTTTTGCCTATCTATGGATGAGGTGACACGAATTGGTATTAGCCAGATAATAACTAGCAAGAACCAAAATATTAAGAAATGCGTCATGCCAAGTCAAGTGAAGTTTACTAACAGGTATAATATTGTATCAGCCACTAAATATGTTAGTCACCTGAAATCCTTTCAAGCCCTTCTTTTGTAAAAGCTTCTCACATGCAACCTTTTCATCGTAGCTGCCATAAGAGATCAAATCAGCAGCGCAAAATTTTCTTACATAGTTCATTAAGTAGCAGAATAATTGAATAAGAAATTCCCAGAATGCAACAGGTATGATAATATGACAACTTTGTGGATAATCATAAGTTTAAAGATAATATATGCCCATTATACTCACTTCCCTTCAAGAACTTCCGGAGCAAGAATGCCAAAGCGATGCAAGAACTCATAAAAGGTACGGCGTGTCGGATATCCAGCACAGCTAATTCTTATGGCCTCCAAAACACCCTAAGAAGAAATTTGAGATGTAAAGAGAATAAGATCAATATGAAACATGAAAGTGGAGCCATAGAAATATCAGAGGTCCAGGAAACATTGCAAGATCTTATGTGACACATTTCGCACTTGTTTGCCTTTGTCATCCAATTTATTGCCCTTTTCTAGGGATAATTCTTCGTACTTAATTTCACTATTCATGCATACAAAAAATCCAATTTCATCCATTAATGTATCATCAATATGCTCTAATGGAATTCCAGATGTCACTAATACAAAACGCTTTCAAGATGTTCCTTTTAGTGTTACCTTGGTAGGCAACTATGTCACACAAACTAGGCAAATTAAGTCTTTCGTGTCAACACGCCAAAATGGCATTTGACCTGTCAATTATCCTTCATTGTGGATGGGCAGAACATATTGTATAGGACAGAGTTCAAAATGGAGTAAACAACTGAGATTTTTTTTTGTACGTTTTTAGGCCAAAACCAAGCATTAGAAAGAAGCTAGACGTACTTCTGCTATTGAATAAAGTTTAAACGATTTTCACAGTTAATAAGATTAGATAGACAAATTGTCAAATATAGAAGCGCACTATATCAAAGAAGAGAGAGGAAAAATCAGAATAACTATGAAAAATGTACTCACACCACACCGCAGTTGTTGCATTATGTTCACATTTTCAAATATGGAAGGCTTCAAAACATTGTTGGGTTTCACGCATCTAATGTAATGCGGCTCTGTCGAGTTCAATGTTTCCATCAGGGTTTGTAATTGTAGCTGCATGAGATGGGCAAACGAGAAGATGAGCAAGGGAACGTACCTACAGATATATGGGATGCGAAGTGAATGTCCAAAATGAGTATTAAATACCTTAAAACGTGAACCAATGGAAGAGAACTTGGAGGATTTGTTTGTTTCTTCTCGTAAAGGAGGGAAAAGGCCCGAGACAAACGCACATTTTGAAGCACTTAAAAGATCTTGATGTTCTGGCACAATGTAGTCTTTATTCTTGTCAAGAAACTGATCTGACTGATACATAACCTGCAAAAACAGGAAAACATGAACAATCAATTACTTTCTTTTGGCTATCATCTACCACTTACTCCTAGATTAAAGCTTACCTCTCCGGCATAATGGACTATCGTAAAATCAGTCCGAGATAGCTTTGGTTTGATGAAACGTTTGTGCGCTTTGAAGATCTGATAAAGCTTCTGAGAAAAGGTTTCATGTGTTGACTTTGGAAACATACTGAAATTAACAAAGATAAAAGCCAGTAGTACAGGTGGAATTTAGAAATCCGAACTGTAATTTTCTAATAACTCCAAACTTCCATTTCTAAAATCACTCAAACGACCTATTTTCCAAAAGCCATTTCGGCATACCATGCTTCATCAAGAAGAGCAATAATTCCGCCAGGTTTCTGCAAAGGAAAGAAAAATAGTTCAGGCCAAATTTATCACTGAATTTCAAACTTTCTCCAAGCACATTAGAAGATAGATGGTCTACTATTTAATGAGGAAAGATCTACCTACTGATAGGATGGATACTTTAATGCATTTAGCTAATGTTGACCATCAATATTCTGATACGACATGGCTAACTGAAAACGATTCTTTTGAAGATTAATGATTTTGAGTTCAACCTATGTCGTATAAAATTCAAAAAAGCCCATTAGAAAGAACAACAGTGATTGAATGAGAAGAGAAGAAGATTAGAGGGGCCATCGTTGAACTGATGATCGGTAGAAGCCCAAATAATTCATTGGCTTTCAAAGACAGCAGAGACCATTTCCGCTTTATCCTTGGAATCTTATCGTCTCCCACTCGAAATCAGACTAGTGAAGGCTAGGGAGATCACTAAATGACTTTGCCAATCAATAACTTTCTAAAGTGTATTTTTCACAAAGAGAGGATCTTTCATCCGAACATTTTCAGTCAAAAGTTTTCATTTGTGTACACTATATAAAACATATGGTATGAAGCATTATCCATTGATAGAAGTTATTCTGAATTTGAACAGCTTAAAATTGTATAGACAAAACGTTCCTCCTAGTACCTCAGTCAATCTTTACCTAACATGTCAGAAGGTTTCCCAAAGAACTGGCAGAGCAAAAATCATATCTAATGGCTGGTCCATGTATCCCTTTTGGACAAAAGGGGTTCCCCAGAAAAAAAATTAGGATGGGCATTTTAAATTACATGCTAGAAATGCTGGACATAGGATGAGAGTCATCTCTTGACCTTTAATCATGGAACATGAATAAAAGAGTAAACACCTTCTCAATGAGATCCAAGACATCTTGATTATCAACAAATTCAATGTAGCTCCAGTCAATTGCTTCTTTTGTATACTCCTCTTGTTCCATCTTGAAAACATGCTGAAGCACATAAAATCAATTGAAATAATGTCTTATTACTAATACTGAAAAGGAAGAAATCAAGCTTAACTTTCTTTTAGGTCGATGAAAAATACCTGATTAAAATGTTGTTGCAACTTCTCATTTGTATAATTAATACAGAACTGCTCAAAGCTTTTTCAAGTAGAGAGCATGCATTAAAAGGTAATCAAATATGGACAGCATAAGAAAAAACTTGGACAGGGATGTAAATTTTCTGAAACGAAGTATTACCTGTTATGCTTGAAACTTTCAAATCCGTATATATCAAGGACACCAATCAACGACCTAGAGGTTGGATCTTGTCCAATTGACACATTAATTTTATCAACAATCCTGCAGATTTAACAATCATATGCTTTTGTTTCCAAAGTAATTTCTCTCGGAATTGGAGCATACTCTAACCAAAAATACAGTCATAAGAGACTCCCAGGTACAATAATTATTATAATATCATCTCACCAATCAAATAGCCGTGAGTAGATAGTTTTGGCCAAACCATCCCTACTAACAACTGCACTCAGAGGATCCAGAGTCCTCTGAATAACTTCTTCTGGAGTTACCATCACACGTTTGCATAGAGCATCTTCCAAGGCCTTGGGTTCACACCTAATAGAAAATCAAACCCAAAAATAAATGAACACACGCATATAAAGTATCATTTATAATTCCAAAGTAATGAGTGATCCAGAGATACATGAGGAGTTCAGCTGTCATTTTGAGATGGAATGTAGATTTTTCATCTTTTGGGACGGATGAATCGATTTCCTTCCCCTTGGTGAAATCAATATTTCCAAGATGAAGAATTGCAGCAACTACTCGAAAAATTGCATCCTGAAAGAATAATCAGGGACCACAAGAGTTCATTTTCCAGTGTCTATAAGTTGCAAGTACATTGAAAATATTTCAAATCACCTGTTCTTGGGCACTGATCCCAACAATGTCCATCGCCCTTCTAGTGGCAAGATATTCATGAGCATCATTCACACCAACAAGCTCATAGCAATTCGATTGGTTCAGATAGTGAAATGAACTAGGACGTCCCAGCTTATACTTATCAATCTCCTGATGAAATCATCAATCAATATATGAAGAACCTTCAGACTAATATCGAAACTACTATCTTACAATGGTCAATAGCGACATTGTTCAATGAGACAAATACCTCCTGTGGTGCAGCACAAAGAAGGTAAAAACAATGGTAGTTACGCTCAGGATCAGAAATCTGGCAAACACGGGAACGCTCCAAAAGGTACGTTCTAATAGCAGCACCTGAAATTCTCCCATGTTTATCGAATTGGATCTCAACAAACTTCCCAAACCGGCTGCATGAGGAATAGAGCTATTAATGTAAAATGCCGAGCTCTTCAAAACGAGTTCTTTTTATGACTGAAAATCAGGACAATTCCCAGAATATGATTCGTTAATGCTGTAGTACTCTCATAGGATACTCAAATCATGAAGATGAAACAGGTTCAATACTTAGTACCACTCCATCAGGCAACGCAACAATTACCTAGAGTTGTTATTTCTCACAGTCTTTGCATTGCCAAAAGCTTCAAGAACAGGATTGGACTACAAAAGAGAATAACAGAGACTTAGAATGAAACTCCAGTCAGTTTCAAAAATTTATTCCCCAGTTTCTGTCCAAATTTAACCACAGAGAAAATAGAAAATGATTCGCTTGAGACAGCTGTTACAAAGAAAGAACTTAGAAATTTTAAAGAGATAGAAGGCATCACTATAAGAACTGAATCCCAAAAGCCAAAACAAGCACATTACTTCCAGAACTTGCTGTTCTACCGTCCGTCCTTCTGTTGCCACTCGCCCACCCAAGTAGGCAAGATAACGCATGAGCATCTTTGTAGTTTCAGTTTTACCAGCACCGCTTTCACCACTTACAAGAATTGAATTGCTTTTCCCCTCATTGATCATTGCCCTGAGACACCGAATAATACTATAAATCTGATGCTGATATAGAATATAACATAAGCAACAATAGAAAACATGATCAATGGATAGATTCCCTTCTCACGAAATCAACTGCAAAACGCTACAAGGAATGCAGACGGGTGTGCCATTGAATGACATTCAAGGATAAATGAGTTCATTGTCAATGAAGGGATAGCATTGGTAAGAAACTAGCACCCAGAAATCAGGTATGTTCGCTAAAAAACAAAATATTCATCAAAGAACAACAGAACACAATGAAGTGCTCACATACACTGAGATCAGTCCTAAACGAAAACCAAAACAGAAAAATCAAAAACAGGAGAAAAAAAACTTATTTTCACAACAAATTTAAAACTGTGTTGGCAAAAGGCAGGAAAATATGTGATTTTCAATGTTATGCAAAACAAATCGTTTAAAAGCATCCTGGTTATTTTCTGCAAGACAAGGTTTGCAGAAGAAAGCAAAAGGAAGAAAAAATAATCAATAGATCAGTGCAGTCAGAGGCGGAGAAAGAAGATGAGAAAGCAAGGCGGGGGGCCATAGACACACTTCTCTTCTTTCTTTTTCCTCTTCATCTTCCCTGTTCTTTCCCTCTTTTTCATCTCCTCATTGTTATGAGGAGTAAAATATCATCTTTTGCTAACTTCATTCATCTAAAAGATGCGTTTATGCATCCCTGACCGACAGTCTAATCCATCCAACCTTTATTGTCGACATGCTAATTATGATAGGGGGAACGTCTTCGAAGTTCTGGATAGAAATGTGTACATTCAACTGTATTGGTGCTTTCGCAGTTCCATTCATAATGAATGTATGCAGTTAAACCAAGAGGCAAAGCATGATCCTCACCTGTAAGCAACATCTGCAACAGCAAAAACATGAGGGCTAAGCTCTCCAAGACATGCTCCTTTATATTGTGCCATCATGTGGGCATCATAGAGATGAGGCAATCTTTGAAATGGATTTACAGCAATAAGAATGTTTCCCGTATAAGTCTGTCAAAAAATTTAGGAATAGTGATATTACTAGAGTTAAAATCAACTGAAGGTTCAACACAGCAAACATTTTTCGAAAGTCGGAAATAAATAAAATAAAAGGGGAAGACAAAATAGCTTACATAAATTTCGTTGAGTTCATATCTTGTTGACAAATTCTGCAAAACACCAGGTTCATGCAAATATGAAAGCTTTGTCATGTCATCGACTCCACCTGGTGGAGCTTCCATATCCTTGGGGAATACTCTTGATAAATGTAAAATAACCTGGAATATCGAAAAGATGTCACTGATATGGTGACGAAATTAATTGAAAATATAATATAAACAACCATGGTAATAGGTACATATGACATGATTCTCCTTTACATGCGCTGACCTCTCAAGCACTATCACAAGCAAACATCATTGAAAGTAAGAACAGCTTCTACAAATGTAAACTGATCATGCATGTCTAAGAAAAAGAAAGAACATTCAACTAAATGCGAGAACTGAAAGATTCTTTCATCAAAAAACAACTGTTGTTACTTGACGTTGTACAGATCTGAAGGCATCTACTCATCTGTACATCAGTGATAGGTATGGTGACACCCATGCAGAACACAGAGATGACAAGTGAAGGGATTTAATTCAACATCATTCGTAGGGGTAACAAATTCCATACTATATTACAACATGCGGTCCCTCAAGTTTTTTTTGGTAAATTAATACTCTCGTAGGCCATAGCATGCGAAGCATCATCATATCAAATTTTTTCCTACATATCGTTATTTTCATGTCAGGCTTTCTCTCCTTCAATGCGCTGGAGTTTGCTAAAATATGTTAGATAACGTGGCATAAAAGACTATAAAAAAGGAACGCCATAAACATTAGTTTTTCCACCATTTTGTAAAGTGAGGGAACATATCGAATGAAAAAGCTTTAAATGGACAGAGGAAATGAGCACGAATTAATAAAAAGTTGAGGGAGTCTTTTGGGGTGGCAGAGTGAGAAAGGGCATACTCTCTGGATCAGAAGATGGAACAGACATATGTTAATTGGTAAAATGTGAGAGATCCTTAAAAAAGAGCATGAATCATAGCCAAAAATTGAAAATGTACCTTCTTCCCATTGCTTGTATGAATTTCAGCCTCTTCACCGTTAATCAAAGCAACTTGACCATCTACCCAAGCTAAAGTTGGGTCTTCAACCCAAACATGGGATCCCACAGCAATATTAGCAGAATTTCCCTACAATATTCCAAAATAAGTGTCGGTAGCTGAAAAATGTGCGGTACTTACTCAAAGATGAAGATAAAATGTTGATCAACCAAGCAGTAAAACATAAAGTTGTGATGATCGAGGACCTTCACCCAAGCAGTAAAACATATTACTAAGAAAACAGAATAAACCAGAAATAAAATATTCATAGTGCAAAGTCACTGAGGATATATGCGTCACTGAAATGAGATTGCGTCTACTTTGCATGCTTGAACCCCCCTTCCTCCCCTTAGCGTCAGCTTGATGGCCGAACCGTGGTTGTGCTTCATGATGGCATGTCTACTGTTCGGAAGCCTAATGCTCCAGCAGATAACAGCAACAGTATTCTCTGTATATTTTACGGTCTCATCGTATCCCAACCCATCTGTCTGCACTAGGCAGAGCCATCTTCCTGGTGACGAAATTCATTATAATAAAAGGAGGCACTGCAACATAGCTGAGGGAAAGAATATCTCCCCTCAAGCGACAAGGTTCGCTGAGGTTCCGTTGTCCAATGACTTCCAAACCGGACAAAGAACGCGATTCAGGGGGACGGTGGAACAACGACAAGAAGAAAACAGCCGCCGCACACAAGTGAGGAAGTGACTCCATTTATGCATCATTTCATGGAGTTACCTGTTTGTCCATGATGACGATGGCGGGCACAGAACGGTGAAGGCCGGTGTGGGCGTGCGTGACCGGCAGGTAACTAATGGCATCCGTGGGCAGCGAAAGCCACCGAACGAGACATTTTTCTCTCAACCTTGGCGCACTGACCCTCAAAGCCAATGGTGCAAAAGATTTTCAGAGGAGCTCGCAAGAGAGCTCCTCGACCAGCAGCTTCGAGAATTTTCTTTTTTCTCTGAGGGAGTTTTGGGTGGCTGACCAGATTGGACGGAGGAGGAAGATGAAACCATTTCACTCCTTCCGCAGAAAACCCATTTCCTCCCTCCTCTATCGGATCTTCTCCGAGACCAGTGGGATCACCCAAAACTCCCTCAGAAAAAAAATAAAAATTATACACATGTAAAAGCTCCAGGAGAGACAGGGGACTATCGGCGCCGCGGGGGTTATGCGTGCATGGCACTGCGTAGAAAGCGGAGAGGCTTCCGCAGAGCGGAGTTGATGGGAATCCAAGAAGTGGACCGACGTCTCTCCATCGCTGCCGCCGTCCTCCACAATCACCATCTTTTCCCGCTGCCGCCATCCCGGCCTCCACCTCCGCTCGTTCCACCCTCCGCCCATTCCGCCGCCGTCGCCGCCTTCCCTTTCTTCGCCCGCACGACCCGTTCGTGCTGCCGCTTTTCCTCCCACCGGTTCGGGGTTAAGACCTCCGACTCGTGGTATCACGAACCGCTGGTCCGAACCAGTCCGGTTCAGCCCGGCCGAACCACCGACATCGGTCCGGTCCAAAGCCGCTAGAGCCCCGTGGTCCGAGCCTACTGCCGCCAGTTCGAACCGCTGAGGACCATCTGGTCCACGTCAAATCGCCCCCCCAGTCCGAACCATTTGGACCGCGCCAGCCGCCGCGCCTGGTTCGAGTCAGTGTTACCCTAAGCAGGTCAGCTGGTTAACTATTGGTCAATTATTGTCGACAGTCAACTTTGGTCAACTATTCACAAGTGGTCCTAGCTTCAACCTATGTTCCTTTACTCAGTCACCTATTTTGGTGACAAGATTATCTCTATTTTTTTATATTATAGTATTTTATTTACTTAATATTTATCTCACATTGTTATAATTATGTGATCTATATATAGGTCTAATCATTTTCATAGCTGGTTATTAATGATGAGTATTAATTTACTTGGTTTACATCTAATTGACTTATTAACTATGAAGCACCCTTAATCTTCAATGATTTCTTAGTCGAGACAATATTTTTATTTTAAATCTTGTAAGATTATACTTGATCATACTTTAGCCAACCATCTTAAATTCTTAAATTTATTGTCAAACTCAGGTATTGGTCACTTGTTGAGAGTAAAATAATTCTTTCATCATCCTATCCTCCATAAAAAAGGAAAGCCTTAAAGGTCACTACTAAGACATGGTGGGTGGATCTTATATTGTTGAGGAATTGGTTCAGGCAAACAACCCAAGCCCTCAGACCAAAAAGATGAGCACATGGAATATATCATATCATGTTACTACTAAGACATGGTGGGTGGCTTGAGGAAATTAGTTCATCCAAAGCGTCAAACAACCCAAGCTCTCAACCAAAAAGATGAGTGCATGGAATATATCATATCAAATTCAAGAAGCAATTGAAGCAAGTCATAAGATTGATACAATATTGACATAGATTCACATAAGAATACCATTTGTTGAGATAGCTGTCCTACATTATTGTTTAATTTTAAAGACTTCAAAATGCCATATTATCGCAAATACATTATGTCAAATAGGAAATTTTTTTTCTTTTTTTTGAGTTGGGAGCTGATCATTACCTACAAGCTATTTTTGGAGGGAGAGAGTGAGAGAGTGCACGTGAGAGAGAGAAAGAGAGCACCCCATTTCACCCCTCCTTCACTTGTCCTTTCAGACTCTATTGAAAAGATAGGTTTTGCTTGCTACCATCTCAATTTATTCCATGGAAAAAGGCCACTGCTGATGCTGCACACATCCCCATTGATGCATTCAAATGAGGGCAAAAAATAGAGGAGGATATTATTAACCCAAGTAACTTCTTCATCTCTAACCATGAATTTTGAATTTTTGGCCAACATGTTGGGTCCTTGATTTGATCTTGTTTGACATCCCATTCTTTATGTTTGGCTTTGAGTAGAAGCTTCCACTGAGATGATCCATGCTAGCTTTATTTTGAGGACCTTCATTTGGTCCTTCATTGTTCGGATTCTAAGCTTGCCCTCAAAAATAGGTCTACACACCACTTGCCGTGATATCTGTCTACCCCCCCCCTCTAAGAAACCGCAAATAAATCCATCCATCAGCTTTTCAATTATTTTTATAATGGTCTTCAGAAGATCATAAATTGACATAATGTGTATTGGTATGCTACAAATAACATGTCTAACTAGAGAAATTCTTCTTGCCATAGATAATATCTTAGACTTTCACCTATCGAGCTGGCTTTTGATTTTGTGGACCAATGGTTCAAAGTATTTAACTCGTGTTTCTCCATAGTAGATGGGCCCCCCCAAGTATGAGAATGAGAATTCTCCTTTTTTTCATCCTATGATTTTTTCAATCATGGTTACTTCAGTATTCTGTACCTTTGATGTAGTATAGAAATATGACTTTGAACTATTTATCTTCTCTCCCAAATTGTCTTCATATTCCTTTAGTAGGATGCATAGATTTTTGAGTGATTCTTTCACTATATTCATAAAAATAACTATGTCATCAGCAAATAGCACATGAGAGATGGGGGGAGCCTACCTATGGACATAGTAAGGTTTCATTTTATTTGTCTTCATAAGTTGAGAAATTCCCCTATTCAGTACTTCCTTTACTATTATGAACAAGTAGGAAACAAGGGGTCCCCTTTGTCTTAATCCTCACCCACTCTTAAAAAAATATGTGGAGGATCCCCTTATTAGGAGCGAAATGGGATTATTTTTAGTTAGCTTTTCTACCTATGTAATCCACTGATTGTAGAAACGGAACTTTCTCAAAACACTGATTAGGAAACTTTAGTTGAGTTTGTGATATGCCTTTTCCATGTCTAGTTTAACAATTATATTTCCTGTATGGATTTTGTAGTTAATGGATTGAGTCATCTCCTATACTAAGGCTATGTTTTCTTAAATGACTCTACCCTTGACAAGTGCTCCTTGTTCTTTAGAGATAATTTTTGGAAGGAGAGATTTCATTATATTGTTTATTAGTTTTGATATTACTTTATATCTCACATTGCATAGACTAATAGGCCTAAATTCTGAAAAGTTTTGTGGATCGCCTTTTTTTGGAAGTAAGACTAAAAAGGTGGCCTTCCACGAATTTGGTAGTGCTTTGGTGTTAAAAAAATTCCTTTATGGCCTCAGATAGATCACTCTTTATAATTTCTCAACAGAACATATAAAAGTTGGCTCCAAAGCCATCTAGGCCTAGGGCTGATTCTTTAACTATTACCTTTCGTGTCAAAAATCTCGACTTCATCCGAGCTCCTAGTTAATCCCATATTGTCTGCTTCTGTAACCATCTTTGAGATAACCTCAAACAGTTGTGGATGTTCCATTGGAGTTATTTTCTTAAGTAATTTCTTATAATACTTCGAATCTTTTTCTTCCACTTTCCTCTAGTCACCATTTCTCTAGGATATGTTTGAACGTGTTCTATGACTGCTGCATTTTAAGAGAAACATGAAAGAACTTGGAATTTATATCCCCCTCCTTCAACCATTTAATCCTTGCATGTTCGCTAAGCATTATTTCCATTCTTGTTCTAATTTCCTCTAGTTCAGTTTTCCTTCTCTCTAGTTCATCCCATTTTTCCTCATCCCATCCATTTTTTAATTCTACTTCATGCTTTTATAATTTTCATCAATGAATCCGCCCTCTCATACACATTCCCAAAGACATTTCTGTTCCATTTTTTCGACTCACTTTTTAAAATTTTTAATTTGATACTAAAGTTATCAAGAGGACTTTTTGATCACTCCCCTCTCCATACTTTCTGAATGAATTCTTTTAGCCCTTCATGTCTCATCCACATCACCATGAATCTGAATGGTTTTCTTCTCCTCAATTCTAAGTTACTGAGAACAATTAACATCAAAGAATGATCCGAATCTGGTGCATGAGTGTATTGCATTATAATAGGGTGCATGCAGTTAAATTTTATGTTAACAAGGCATCTATCCAACCTTTAGTAGATTCCGTGCACCCCCCTTCCACTATTGCACCATGTCATTTGGTTACATGTGTGCATGAGTTTAACTAACCTAAGAGTTGATATATAATTATTAAACTCCTCTATTGAGCTAGAAGATACCACAATACCACTTATCTTTTCTGAATTACTTCTTATCATGTTGAAATCTCCCCCTAGTATCAATGGGTGATTTTCTCCAAAGTTGGAGTTATCTAGGTATTCCCACAGTAACTTTCTATACACATTTTCATAAGAAGCATAAATAATGGAAATAAAATAACCAGAGTTGCTTATAGAAATAAAGAAAATAACACATTGTGCGAAATCATCAACGAGGGAGATTTTCACTAGATTTCACCTAAAAAACCTAATTTTGTTCGTATGGTTTGTCCAAATAAAATTCATGCCTAAGTCTTTACTAATTTTATTCGCCCTTGCTTGGTTAACTATAGTTCAATTATGCCTAAGTATTTAATATTTTCCTTTAATATTAGTTTTTTGAGCCAATTTTGTATGGGATAGTTGCCTATTTCACGACATTAAAATTGGATTCATTTGAAGTATTTTTTCTTCTCATTTAAGGAACTGATTTTGATCTTTTTAAGGGTTTGTGGGGTCGCATTTTCATGTCTTTTAGGTTATGTGAGCACTCTTTTCCTTCTAAGTTCTTTAGTTTATCATTTGTTTCACCTTCATTTTGTAAGGTTTGTCTCAATAAGGGTGCTATCAATGTGTCAAAATGTGCTGATGGAGGTGATGATTCATGATTTAGAGTTATCAATAGATACTGTATCAATGTAAGATTTTGTATACACTATGGATGGTGATGACAATATGTGAGGAATAGGAGGGTTGCCTTTCATATTATACATTGAAGGGGGGGGGGGAAGTGACTTTCACTCTTGTCACTAGATGTAATATAAGTCTTGGACACTACCCTATTCTTGCAACTTTTCCAACCAATGAAGGGGTGGATGATGATGTGGATGAACTAGAAGTTTGGCTTGACGAATATTCATTTTCTCCCTAATCAGATCAGACTAGAGTAGGAGGTTGACTAACTCCCTAATAGACTTGTGGAACTCCTAAGTTTGTGTTTGGTTGAGAGCCAATGTTCTAAATATTTCGTTGACATAGATCGGGACCTTTGGATGTATTTTTATTCCCTAGAGTATGGAACGATAACTCGCTACTTGCTTCTGCACTCAAGATGGGGGAATTGTTTACTTGGGTTTGGTGTTTGGGGTTTAAGGTTTAGGGTTTAGGGTTTAGGTTTTTTTTTCTTTTTTCAACATAAATATTTTCATGTTGATTGAACCAGATGAAGTCATATAGGGGGGTGGCCAAAGATATGGTCCGCCTATTGTTTTGAATAACATGCATAAAATTGGGGAGGACTAGGGGACATGTTCCGCCTACATTGGCTACTGTCTTGCCTCCTTCTGTTGTATCCAATGGCTGCTCACATGGTCGACGGGTCTTGTACCTTCTACGCCTCCATGTGATACGTACAACTGTTGGGACCTTGTTAAGGAAGCTTCAGGAAATTCGCCGTCTAAAAATTTGACCATTTTGTTCTCTATCTCTGCAAAAAAGCAAACACTTTGTGGCCCTTTCTTATGGTGGTACCATAGAAGTCCATTAATCCCACTGTTAAGCGGGGGGGGGGGGGGGGAAAACTTAGATAAAATATTAACTCTTAAAACATGTACTCATCAATCAGGAAGATACAATTACACAATCGGGTCACTATATCATTTCCCCTTTGGTGGGATCCCCCATCTCACTACCAAATCCATCCCTAATCACCCTTATAGTGGAATCACTCCGACAGCCAATTTGAGACCCTTTCAGACAGTCCTTCGACGTATTGATTTCCCCTAACTTCGTCTTGAGTTCTATTCCTTGCTAGGTCTCCAATCAGGGGATTAAGTTCGAGATTTTTGGGCCTGAGAGTATAGTCAAGGAGGTTTTTTTTTTTTCTTTTTTTTTGGGAAAGACTCCATGGCT
This sequence comes from Spirodela polyrhiza, assembly GCA_024713555.1. Taxonomy (NCBI): domain Eukaryota; kingdom Viridiplantae; phylum Streptophyta; class Magnoliopsida; order Alismatales; family Araceae; genus Spirodela; species Spirodela polyrhiza. Next base: position 8,006,919 of record CM046535.1, read on the forward strand.
GCACTTGATTGCAGACCTATGGAACTCTCCTCCATACTGTTTTTTTTCTTTTTTGTTTTTTTCCTCCTCCCATTCTACCTCTTCTCCCCTTATTTGCCCATTCCCAATCCCCTTCCCTTTGTCCTTGCTATGGTCTAGAGTGTGGGACTTCATTGAGGGGGATTCGTATTGTCTTTAGACCATCTTCTAGAATCTCACCTTGGCCACCATTGATCTTTCACACTTGGGTCTAAGGGTGGGGCTTGAGTAATGTTCTAGGCTTACCCCCTTCCCCTTGCCAAAAGGGGAATTCAAATGAACCCTTGTGCAAAGTATCTCCACTAATTGATTTTCCACTCAAGTTTCCTATAAGGGTGTTGCTCAATTCGTTTATGGATGAAATATGAGTTGGTAAAAATCTCAAAAATTAGAAGGTATAAACTATATGACATGGTTCAAGGGTGTTACCTACTCCTACTGGATCTGAGATAAGGGAAACCCATTTTCTCCAACCTTAGAGCGCCTCTAGCTTCCTTTGGGAGATCGTGGCAGGATACGATGAGTTTATCTGCATTTCTGTCAATGGCAATGTTAGCAAGAATATCAGCTATCTTATTACCTTCTCTGTAGATGTGTGCCACATTAGTGATTATGTGCCGTTCTTGTCTGATTAGTCTCCACCAAGGGCGTAGCTTCCACTGGTTGTGTTTATCATCCCTTAGCATTTGTGCTAAAGCACATGAGTCTGTTTCCACAATAATATTTTGTATCTCCTTTTCCTTGCATATTAGTAAGGCCTCAGCAACAACTCTGCATTCTACTTCCATATTGGTTCCAACTTTGAACTTCATGTAATAGGCTAGTATCATATTTCCTTTATGGTCTCTTAAGATACCACCTCTGCCTGCTTCTCTTGGATTTCCTCTCGCAGCTCCATCAACATTGAACTTTAAAGTTCCATGGCTTGGCCTTGACCATTTGACCAATAGAAGGTCGGCTCTTCTCATGTGTGATCCTTCTGGAACCCCCCACCTTGCCAATAATTCTTCCTTGTATCTTGTTGTGGTATGTTTTTCCTTAATTAGTGGAGCTAGGTCCCGAATCCATTGCATGCATTTGTAAATAATTAGGCATGCTGAAATAGCTGCGTTCTCCATCCTAATTCTATTTCTCGCAGTCCAAATCTCCTAGAGGAGACAAGCTACTGAAATTTTTTGTAGAATGGAGAATCTAGATTCGACATTTCTATTTTGGAAAAAAAAACCATCAAATTGTGGAAATTCTTGGTCTCCCTTGCAGGTAGCTCCCACCTTTCCAACAATCATTTCCAACTTTCCTTGGCCCACTCACTGTCATAGAGTAGATGGTTTGATGTCTCTTGGTAGGTACCTTTTCTGTAGCAATTACATTTTGAGGCCATCTCAATACCTAATTTTTGGATGATGTCATCGAGGGATATTTTTCTCCAGAAAAGCCTCCACAGGAATATTGAGATCTTTGGAGGAATGGATGTATCCTAAATGGCTTTAACCCAGGTTTTGGGTAGATGTCGCTCCCTGGACCATTCCCACGCCGACTTTATCGAGAAACATCCATCCACAGTCAGGGTCCATATACATGTATCGTTTGTGTTGTCCACACCAATGTCTAGTTCATATGCCATATGGATTAGATCTTAGGCCTAGAAATACTCCTCTATGGTTTTGACCAGCCCTTCTCATTAGTAATTCAATAGCAATTGCCTCACTGTTAATCTCAGTCTCAAAGGGTTGATGTTTTCCTGGTCTCCAATGATGCTTTTTCCCATCCAATTGTCCCACCATGCCCAAATATCTCTTTTCCCTATCTCTCATCTGATGACTTTTTTCATGGTTATCCATGTTTTTTGGAGCTTTGCCTAATTTGTGGGGCCCTTGATTTGTCCAAGGTTTAGGGTCTATTCTTTGAATTTGGCTTTGAGTACTAGGCCCCATTATGTTTCTCCTTATTTGTTATCCATGCGAGTTTCATTCTAAGTGTATTCAGTTGATCTTCCAATCTTCTTATTCCGAGCCCCCCTTCTTTTATGGGTCTACATACCACCTTCTAGGACACCTAGTGCCTTCGTCTATCACCTTCTACAGTTCCCCATATGAACCCAGCCATTATCTTCTCCAATGTCTTAATGGTAGTCTTAGGTAGTTAATATACAGACATAACATGAATTGGAATGCTGTTTAAGACATACCAGACCAGTGTGACTCTTTTAGCCATAGAGAACAGTCTCGACTTTCATCCCTCCAGTTTTTTCTTAATCTTGAGGATTAATGGTTCGAAATATTTGACTCTCACTCCCCCTTGGTATATTGGGCCTCCTAGATAAGTGAAAGGGAAACACCCCTTTTTCCATCTAGTAATGTTCCCTATTCTTACCAATTTGATCTCTGACGTCTTTTGTGAGGTATAGAAACTCGATTGTGAGGCATTGACCTTCTGACCTTACCAGCTTTCATATTCCTCTAGAAATTTGCAAAGATTGATTATAGACTCTTTTCCTGCATTCATGAATATTACAATATCGTCAGTGAAAAGGGCATGTGAGATTTTTGGGGGCTTGCTTGTGGACGTAGAAAGGCCTAATCTTGTTAGTCTTCAATAGTTGAGAATTGCCCCTACTCAAGACCTCCGCGATTATGAATAAGGATGGAGACAGTGGGTCTCCTTGTCTTAGGCCACAACCACTCTTGAAAAAGGCCGTTGAAGCTCCCTTGATTAATAGGGAGATGGGGTTGTCCCTGATTAGTTCATTGATCCATGCTATCCATTGGTCCCTGAAACCAAATTTTCTTAACACACAAGTTACAAAATTCCAGTCTAATTTATCGTATGCTTTTTCCATATCCAACTTAACAATTATATTGCCCCCATACATTTTTTTGGTTTATGGATTGAGTTAACTCCTGAACTAAGGCTATATTCTCTTGTATTACTCTTTCCTTGACAAAGGCTCCTTGCTCTCTCAAAATGATTTTTGGGAGAATCCATCTCAGTCTATTATTTAGTAGTTTGGATATTACTTCATACCTCACATTGCATAGGCTAATTGGTCTAAATTCTGATAACTATGTAGGGATCTCTTTTTTGAGGATTTAGGTTAAGAAAGTAGCTTTTCATGAGTTTAGGAGGGTACCTATTCGAAAAAATTTCTATAATAGCCTCACAAAGATCTCTACCAATAATTTCCCAAGCGTAGATGTAAAAATTTGCCCCAAAGCCATCTGGGCTAGGGCTGAATCTTGTTTCATTTTCTTTATAGTTTTTAAAATTTCTACTTCATCTAGGCATTTGGTTAGTCCTATGTTGTCCGCATCATTGATTATATTTGGAATAACCTCTAGTAGGTGCAGTATATAGGGATTGTTGTTTTCCTTGAGCAGATCCTCATAGAATTCCCTCCCTTTTTCCTCCACTATCTTCCAGTCTCCACTATACATTTCTAATAATCCATTAAAATTTTTTAGTGAAGATTTCATTTTAAGAGAAGAATGAAAAAATTTTGTATTTCTATCCTCTTCCCTGAGCCATCTTATCCTAACTTGTTCCCTCGCTAGGATAACCACCCTCAATTTTATTTCCTCAAGTTCTGATTTTTTACTCATTAAGTTATTCTAGGTCTCCTCATCCCATTGATCTTGTAGGTCTTCTTCTAAGTTTCCCACTACTTTTGTTAATAATTCCATTTTTTCATGAATATTTCTAAATGTATGTTTGTTCCAGTCTTTTAGCACCTTCTTAAGTTCTTTAAGTTTAATGCTGAAATTCTCTAGTGGGCATTTTGATCTCTCACCTCTCCATACACTCTATATCAAATCCTTCAACCCCTCATGTCTCATCCACATTGACATAAATCTAAAAGGTCTACTTCTCCTTTGCTCCCCTACTTCAAGTACTATTTTCATCAATGAGTGATCCGAGGATGGTGCATAAATATATTGTACAGTGGATGGATATAAACAATTAAATTTTGTGTTAATTAGGCATTTGTCCAGTCTTTGGTAAATGCGTTTCCCCTCCCTCGCTCCATTACACCATGTCATGTGATTACCTCTATGTGTGAATTCGAATAGTCCCAAGTTTGAGATACAATTGTTGAAATCTTCTGCGTGGTTAGGGGCTATCGGAATTCCACCTATCTTTTCTATATTGCTTCTTATGGAGTTGAAATCCCTCCCCAAAATTCACGGATGATGTTCACCATAATTGACATTGTTCAAATATTACTATAACCATTTTCTACATGAATTATCATAAGAAGCATAGATCATAGATAAATAAAAGGCATAACTACTTGTGGAAATACAGAAAGTAGAGCATTGTGGGAAATCATCACTTAGGGAGATGCTTACTTGCTTCCTCCCGAATATCCATATTTTGTTGTTCATATTAGTCCAATAATATTCTATACCTAGTTCTTTACTTATCATTTCTGCCTTTATTTGGTTAATAATGGGTTCAATCAGACCAATAAAATTGATTTCATCTTTTATTAGGATATTTTTTAACTAGTGTTTTGTGAAATGATTTCCTATTCCACGACAGTTTCATATGATAATTTTAAACATAAAAATTGGATTCTTCATCCACATCCCCCGTTGATAACACTGATCGATCATCACATATATGGTCTTTCCTCAGTTTTGGTAGCGATTTAGTTCTTTTTAGAAGTTGGGCAAGACCCATTAACATAGTTTTTAACTTTTTCAATCTTTTTTCCTTGCATGGCTGTGTGGAATTAGTCTCATATTTTTTCTTTTCAGATTGGATCCATCTCAAGGTGGGAGCTAAAGATGTATCAGACATAGTAGAAGGGGGAGAAGACTGTCTATTTAGGAGAACTAACATGGGCCAACTAACAGGACTAGAATCATAACTAGGTTTTGTGCAGGACTCTCTAGGAGACTCTTGATCTGGGGGACTCTCATCACAAGGATGAGAATTTTCTACACTATCTTCACTAGATGAGCTATGTATTCTAAATTTGGATTTCTTCCTATTACTCTTTCAAAGGACAAGATGGATGGAAGATGAGCTGGATAATTTAGCAGGAGGGCTATGTGGATACTCATCTAATTCAGGGGGGCACAGGGGAGGAGGTGTGATTTGACATGGGTATTGGGCCTCAGTAGGGTCACTTTGGAGGTTAGTAGGGATCTGATGATCATAATGAGGGGGCATTAGGCTACACGTAGATAGCGAAATGGGGGGGGGAGGGTTAGGGGTATTCGCCAAATCCTAAGTAGGGGGGTAGTAGCCTCTTTCTATTGGGTTTGGGTAAATACCTTCTCAACCCATCGTCTAGTGGATTCAAGTCAAGTGATACCTTGGGAAGACTTGGGAATATGTTGGGTTTGGTGAGTTTGGACTGATTTTTATGTTATTTGGGGGGGCGTGATCTGCCTCTTCTGATTAGGGGATAATCTATATTCGTTGATCAAATGACCAAGATTATGACATCTACAACAAAATTGTGGACGATTTTCATACACGACATCTTGCTTGATTACTTTGTGTCTACTATTTTTAATGAAAATGTAATCAGGGGCCTCATGAGAAAGATCCATTTCCATGTATGCTTTAGGATATCTAGGCCTAGTGAATTACATGACGTCCTTATCAATGCATATAAATTTACTTAATAGATTTGCGATGCCTTTAAAAGCCCCTGGATTGGTGAGATGAGCCTTATGACCGGGGAAGCCTACCCATCTAGAAGCAAGCGGGGGATCTTGACTAGGAGAGAAGAAAGGAGTCCAATGGAAAAATCTCATGTTGACACCTTTAATTACCCACTTGACTTTACTCCATGCCCACTAAAAATCTGTAGGATGCTAAAAACGGATGATAACATATTTATAATCAATAGCTCCCATAAAGACTTCCCTGTTTATATTTCTAATTCTTTTTATTTCCTCCCTTATGTCCATTAAGTTTGGTATGGGTCTCGAGAATTTACCAATAAAAGTGTTTTCAAATGGTGTAGATAGTTCATT